>CAUYUJ010021002.1:130000-146423 GCA_963575745.1 Prorocentrum cordatum | reverse complement strand
ATTATCCCGGCAAAGCAACCTAACAGCGATGTGTGGAGCATATCTGGAAGCATTCCCCTTAAGATTCGGATGAGAATCCAGTTGTAGAATTCTGCTGTTCTCGCAGTCGTAGTCGCATTCGCGATGACAGTCGCAGTGGCAACGGCAGTCGCAGTCACAGCCTCTGCCTCAGCCTGCCTCAGCCTCAGCCTCCGCCTGCCTCAGCCTCAGCCTGCCTCAGCCTCAGCCTCAGCCTGCTTCAGCCTCAGCATCAGTCTGCCTTCGGCCTCGGCCTCAGCCTCAGCCTGCCTCAGCCTCAGCCTGCATCAGCCTCAGCCTCAGCCTCAGCCTGCCTCAGCATCTGCCTGCCTCAGCCTCAGCCTCAGCCTCAGCCTGCCTCTGCCTCAGCCTCAGCCTGCTTCAGCCTCAGCCTCAGTCTGCCGTCGGCCTCGGCCTCAGCCTCAGCCTGCCTCAGCCCCAGCCTGCATCAGCCTCAGCCTCAGCACGAAGCGACCCAGCTAGAAGGACAAAGCGCTGAATGTACACCGATGTGTTCGACGACTGCGTATGTAATGATTTGACGATATACAGACTGAGCCCTTCGTGAATGTCTACATGTTTTTCTGACGCCTACAAACGGCGCTGACGTGTGTGAGAAAATTGTCCGCGCAGCAAAAGCCGGCGTAGCGTGCGGGAGCTCGCATGCTGAGACAGACTACGTCTGCAGACCGCCAGCTGCAAAAGGTTGCGAGCGGCTCTTGGAAGATGTTTACGGAACGGAGCTACGGTGTCTGAAAACATTGGCATCGAAGCGAAGAGCCTCGGAGCCCTGCAACCTGAGAAACACCGCAGGAACTCGCATACTGAAAAGAAATGCATTGCAAACCGCACGCTGCGAACCCTGCAGGCTGAGAAGCACCGCAGGATGTCGCATGCTGAAAAGCACTTGTACTGCAGAGCGCTAGCACTCCATCTCGGGCTCGGACCCCCCCGTCCTGATCCAGAACGTGTCCGGCCACGGCCTGAAAATGCCGTTCCAAATCCCGAGGATCAGCTGGCACTCCGGCTCTGGGACACTCCAGTACGTCTTGAGCACCTTGAGCCAGGCCCCATCTCGGGATCCCCACAGCACGCTGTACTTGACCGAGACCGTGCCGAACTCATAACAATTGACCTCCGAAGGACCTGCGATGCGGTGGTTCTGAGCCAGGACGAGGTCCGCATGGTCGAGCGTCGGCACCGTGCGCCCACGCCCAGACGGACCATCCACGGCGAGCCACATCATCTGAGACAGCGTCTGGAGGGCGGTCGACAGGCGACTGGCGACTGGCGACGACGAGCTGGTCTTGGACTGTCAGGAACGCTACACGACCAAAAGAAAACGAAACACGACCGAGGAAACACCAGAGCTCCTAGCTGGGAGGCGAGATCAAGGGGGACGAAGAAGAAGGGAAGAGGAGGAGGAGGAAGAGTCAGAGCAAGAGTAACGGTGAGAGTAAGAGTCAGAGTAAGAGTAAGGCGAACTGCACGAGTCGGAGTAAGAGTCAGGGCAAGAGGCCCCCCAAGCGGCCCCAAGAGGCCCCCAAGAGGCCCCCAAGAGGCCCCCAAGAGGCCCAAAGAGGCCCCAAGAGGCCCCCAAGAGGCCCCCAAGAGGCCCCCAAGAGGCCCCCAAGAGGCCCCACGAGGCTCCAAGAGGCCCTCCAAGGGCTGGTGGTACTCGGCTTTTAATCATGTGGTGGGAGGGCGGAACGCGAGGGCTTACGGCCGCCCTTCGGGTTTGATCACTGCTCCTGATCAATCCCACCAGCCCTTTGGGCGTGAGTGGTTTAGGGAGCCCGCTCTGTTCTCAACCCCCCTTCTTCCCCTTCGGGGAGGGGTTTACCCCTCCCCCTACCCCCTCCCCCTGGGCCTGGAGAGGGCGCCCCGCGGGTCGTTTGAGGGGTCTTTTTCGACTCCTGGGAGGGCTAAAAAAAACGACGACCCTCACGAGGATTCTGGCCCCGACGGGGGGGCACCGTCTGGTCCCCCTCCTCTTCTTTAAAGCCAGAATCATTGATTGTACTACGGTTTTGGCCCCATTTTGGCGTCCTGAGGGGGCCGCGCTCATCTTCCTTCACAGCAAAATCATTGATTTTACCAAGGTTTTCGGCTCATTTGGTCCTTCTCAGGGGGCAGCTCTCATTTGCGCTTTTGAGGAGGTCGCAAGAGGCCCCAAGATGGCCCCAAGAGGCCCCCAGGAGGCTCCCAAGAGGCCTCCAAGAGGCCCCCAAGAGGCCCCCAAGCGGCCCCAAGAGGCCCCCAAGAGGCCCCCAAGAGGCCCCCAAGAGGCCCCAAGAGGCCCCAAGAGGCCCCCAAGAGGCCCCAAGCGGCTGAGAAGCACCGCAGGAACTCGCATGCTTTCGAACACTGCTGCTCGAGACCGCAGCTGGAGAGCGGCAGACCGCAGGCTGAGAAGCACCGCGGGCAGGGAGACTTGCAAAACTCAGATGTCCTGATCGTCTTGGAGGAAGTCACGCCAGTCCGGCGGCTGCCAAGAATCGATGATGCGCCTGGAGCCACAGCCCGTGCTGCCGCCGATGTCCAGGTAGTCGCCATCGCCCCTGAACAGACGGCCGTGCCCGCACGCCAGAATCGCTTGGTTGCGGATTTGAAGCAGCGCTCCGCTCTCAAACATCTGCAACACGTCCAGCTGCCTGCGCGTGAAGTTCGGCTTTGGCTGGCCAGCCTGGGCAGACAGATGGCGGGAAAGCCGCTCCCCCTCGTTGTTGCGCGCGATGGCCTCGGCCTTCTGGTGGTGCAGCCGGCGCCGCTGTTGCCGCAGAGCTTCCTCGGGAACTGCTGCATCACGGCCCTCACTTTGATCAGCTTGCAACGCTTGCGTTAGCCAATCAACGTCGAAGCGCCCTGAGAAGGCCAGCACCTCCCAGATCTGTTTGGTACCGGCCACACGTTGCAATTGGCGATGCCACCGCTTACGCTTCTGGTCTTTCACAAACTTGGCGACGCTACCCAGACCTGCACCCTTGGCCTGGCCACCTTTTCCCGCAGGCTGAGAAGCACCGTGAGAACCTTTCTTCCCGCCTGGCCCTTTGTTAGGACCCTGCGGAACCGCATGGCCCCCTTGTGGCGCAGACTTGCCTTTCGCTTTTCCCTTTTCGATATCCCGTTCCTGAAGCGCACGCTGCTGCCGCGACTGCTCGTACTGGTCGCGAGCTACTCTGACCAATTCCTGGAGCTCAGGCTCCGTGAGAACGTAGCGCATGTCGTCGATGTTCTTGCTCCGCAGAAAGTCATGTCGAAGCTTAAGGACAGAGAGAATGGCTCGGCCAGTCTCCTCCTGAGACGCAAAGGCCGTGTCATATTCCGAGCCAGGCTGAGGAGCGCCAGCTGGATCAGTGTCCGCTGGCTCCGTGGACTTCCTCTTTGTGAAAAGCAAGAGACTGAGATGATGGAGGACTTTCGGATCGTACTCCTCGTCGTACCTTTCGTCCCAAAGCTGCCTCAGCTCCCTGTGCAAGTCGTTCGCGCGATTCTGAACGACATCCTCGACGTAGTCGGGATCGCCCGGTGAAGTCGGTGAAAGCGGAGGAGTAGAACTCGGCGACCGATCCCAATGCACAGAAGACTCGCGGTCCGCCTGTACGCTGACGTCGGCGTCGGAGTCGTTTTCGACGACAATCTTCCGCCTCTTGCTCTCCCCAGGCTGAATAGCACCAGGGAGAGTGAGCACAACCGCCACCGCATCGTGTGCGTCGTTGCGCATGCCACGATCCGTAAAAGACGCGCCAACGGCAATGGAGCAGAAACGGGCGAATGCTCCGCAGACCGCGACGTGGTCGCCTTTGAGGTCGGCCGGAGTGGCATGGACCTCCCAGAGCTTCTCGTCGTTCTGCTGGCGCTGGTAAGCCTCCCGCGCCTCCTGGAAAGACAGGTTGTCGTCGCCGACTACAAGCAGAACGACTGGCACGTGCGGCTCCGAAGCATTGAGAATCTGAGCCATGCAGTCCAGGTGCAAGCGGAGATGGCGAACTGTCCGCTTTCGAGTCTGGATGGTCGGCGGTTTCTTGCCGCACACGATGTGCTTGTTGGCGATCACCACGTGGAACTTGTCATGGCCTGGTTTGTTCACCTCAAAATGTGAAATAACAGCATCAATCTCTCGGCCGCTAGGAGGCCTGTAAACTTTGCTGTCTTCGCACAGAGTCAGTTCCGCAGGCTGAGAAGCACCGCGGAACCCCCAGAGAGTCAAGTTGTTGTCGACCTCCGAGAAGCGAATGCCATCACCGAAAGGCTTACTGAGGATCTCTGTCACGTTGATCCCTGCTCGGCGAAAGCCTTCACGGAACGCACCGACCTCGCAGCCACAGACAATATCAGCATCAGCGGTCTCCACTATCGTGGCGCACACCCTTCCGAAGTTAGCGCAGTGAGTGGCCGCCTGCTTTCCAGTCATCATGCCCTGCTCGAACCCGAAATTGAACGAGGCGACCGTGAAAGACGCAGGCTGCACAGCGCCAGAACCAGGCGTCTGTCCACCTTCCTCCGCAGGCTGAGAAGCACAGCGAGGCGGCGCAGGCTGAGAAGCACCGCGAGGCGGCGACACTTCGGACGAGCCTCGCGGAGCGGAGGCTGCGGATGAACGTTGGACATGGGGGTACGGCCAGGGGAACGCCATTGCAATCGAAACTCAGTGGACTGCAGTGAATGAGTGCAGTGGCACGATTGAATGCAGTGGACTGCAGTGTCACTAGCAAGTCCTGAACCAAACACGGCTGTGGCGGAAGGATTATGAAGCGTCTGGCTATTCAAAATGTGGCCCGGGAATGGAGTTCTGGGAACTCGAAGACCAGGAAGTGGACTAGAGTTGGCTCCGGGCATCCAAAATGTGGCCCAGGAATGGAGTTCTGGGACCTCGAAGAGCACGAAGTGTGTGACTGTTGCATCCGGCCCTCCGCGATGTGTAGAAGCATATCTGAAAGCATTCCCCTTAAGATTCAGATGAAAATCCAGTTGTCGAATTCTGCTGTTCTCGCAGTCGTAGTCGCATTCGCGATGACAGTCGCAGCGGCATCGGCAGTCGCAGTCACAGCCTCAGCCTCAGCCTGCCTCCTCCTCTCCTCCTCTTTCTCCTGCTCCTCCTCCTCCTCCTCCTCCTCCTCCTCCTCCTCCTCCTCCTCCTCTTCCTCCTGCTCGTCCTCGTTCTCGTCCTCCTCGTCTTGCTCGTCCTCCTCCTCCTGGTGCTCACTCCTCCTCCTCCTCCTCCTCCTCCTCCTCCTCCTCCTCCTCCTCCTCCTCCTCCTCCTGGTGGTCCTCGTTCTCCTCCTCCTGGTGCTCTCCCCCCCCCTCCTCCTCCTCATCCTCGTCCTCCTCCTCCTCCTCCTCCTCCTCCTCCTCCTCCTCCTCCTCCTCCTCCTCCGCCTCCTCCTCCTGCTATTCCCCCTTCTCCCCCTCCCCATCCTCCCCTCCTCCTCCTCCTCCTCCTCCTCCTCCTCCTCCTCCTCCTCCTCCTCCTCTTCCTCCTGCTCGTCCTCGTTCTCGTCCTCCTCGTCTTGCTCGTCCTCCTCCTCCTGGTGCTCTCTCCTCCTCCTCCTCCTCCTCCTCCTCCTGGTGGTCCTCGTTCTCTCTCTCCTGGTACCCTCTCATCGTCCTGTTACACCGCCCTCCTCAGTCATGTCCTCCTCCCCCCCTCCTCCTCCTCTACTCCTCTACTCGCCACCTCCTCCCCTCCTCTTTCTCCTGCTCCTTCCTCCTCCTCCTCCTCCTCCTCCTCCTCCTCCTCCTTTCCTCCTGCTCGTACTCGTTCTCGTCCTCCTCGGCTTGCTCGTCCTCCTCCTCCTGCGTGCTCTTCCTCCTCCTCCTTCTTCCTTCCTCCTCCTCCTCCTCCTCCTCCTGGTGAGTATGGTCCTCCTTCTCCTCCTCCTCCTCCTCCTCCTCCTCCTCCTCCTCCTCCTCCTCCTCCTCCCCCTCCTCCCTCTTCCTCCCTCCTCCTCCTCCTCCTCCTCCTCCTCCTCCTCCTCCTCCTCCTCCTCCTCCTGGTAGTCCTCCCCCTCCCCTCCTCCTCCTCCTCATCCTCCTCTTCCTGGTCGTCCTCGTTCTCGTCCTCCTCGTCTTGCTCGTCCTCCTCCTCCTGGTGTTCTCTCCTCCTCCTCCTCCTCCTCCTCCTCCTCCTCCTCCTCCTGGTGGTCCTCGTTCTCCTCCTCCTGGTACTCTCCCCCCCCCTCCTCCTCCTCCTCCTCGTCCTCGTCCTCCTCCTCCTCCTCCTCCTCTTCCTCCTCCTCCTCCTCCTCCTCCTCCTCCTCCTCCTGGTCGTCCTCCTCCTCCTGCTCGTCCTCCTCCTCCTCCTGCTCGTCCTTCTTCTCCTGCTCCTCCTGCTCCTCGTCCTGCTCCTGCTCGTCCTCGTCCTCCTGGTCTTGCTCGTCCTCCTCCTCGTCGTGCTCTTGCCCCTGCTGAAAATGTGGCCCAGGAATGGGAGTTCTGGGAAGTCGAAGAGCACGAAGTTGCCTACAGTTGGCTACGGGCATTCAAAATGTGGCCCGGGAATGGAGTTCTGGGAACTCGAAGAGCACGAAGTGGCCTACAGTTGGCTCCGGGCATTCAAAATGTGGCCCGGGAATGGAGTTCTGGGAACTCGAAGAGCACGAAGTGGCCTACAGTTGGCTCCGGGCATCCAAAATGTGGCCCGGGAATGGAATTCTGGGAACTCGAAGAGCACGAAGTGTGTGACTGTTGCATCCGGTTATTCTAAATGTGGCCCGGGAATGGCGTTCTGGGATGTCGATGAGCACGAAGTGTGTGACTGTTGCATCCGGTTATTCAGAATGTGGCCCGGGAATGGCGTTCTGGGATCTCGAAGAGCACTTTGTGTGTGACTGTTGCATCCGGGTATTCAGAATGTGGCCTGGGAATGGAGTTCTGGGAAGTCGAAGAGCACGAAGTGTGTGACTGTTGGTGAAAAACGAGCCCGGCACCTGCCGCCCGGCAACTCCCAACACCTGCCCGGACCCCCCTGTGGAGTGATCTGCTGCTCTCTTTTGATCCCACTAGAACCTATCAGTCTTCGCTGTTAGGTAAAAAGTTCTTGAACCCGTGTCGGCCAATGCTGAGACGCTGCGCCATCCGATCACGCACCCAATCCATTCTGGCGCTGTGGCCCTCCAGAGCGACGCACAAAATCTGCTGGTGATCAAACGCGTGAGCCCAACGGCGGAACATACCCAACCCTTCCAAGGCTGCACATGCATCATTCGCCAGCGGGCCACACAGTCTGACAAGGTGCTCTTCCATGGCGGCCGTCGCAGGAAGGGGGAAGCTCGGATCGTAGATCATGCGTTCCGTCAACTCGAACGTGAGCAAAATGTCATGTCGGCACTTTGTCACACGACGGAAACCGTTCAGCCTGTCGTTCGTCCACTTAGTGAACGTCTCGTTGCGTATTTTCTGATTGCGAGCTTTGGAGAGATACCGTGATATGAAACCTTCGACTGGCTCACGCCAGGTGATAAAAAGTTTGAGCCATGGGCTAAAAATTGCCCTCGCACGGAAGGGGGCCAGCCGGTGAGCCGAGTAAAGGGGAGTTTTCTCCCCGAGCCAGTGGGCTCTTCGCTTCGCCAACGCGCCCTGGGAAAAGAAGGCCGCGTATGCTCTCTGCCCTTCAAAGGCCCTTGACTGGTTTGTTCAGCATGTAGAGTTCGCTGCCGCAGCATTTCTGCGAAATTAGGTGTGCGTCACCCACAAAAACACTTGGATGACCGTTCAATTCGCGAACGAAGGCGTCGCGAATGTGGGTCGACGAGCATTGGCCCTCAAAGCAGAAGGCGCCCTTGTCGCTGAAAGAGAACGCATGTGCACTTGAACCAACAGACTCCGAGAATCCCATCAAACCAGTTGTAGTTGTAGGCGACCACGGTAATGCATCCCCCTTCGTACGCCGAGAAATGTCTGGGCGTTGCAGGTTGAGAGCGGCGCACTTGGGGTTCCAAGAACGAACATACAAGCTTCTAACAACCCATGGCAAAACAAAGTTCAAAACGGGCACGATCACCCAAGCACTGAACCAAATGTTGGATATAGCAATCAGAATGTCTTCTTGTCCAAAGCCACCGCCTTGAACCACAATGGATTGAGCCAAAAGGCTACGGAGGGCGTTCGTCGGTCGTCTTGAACGCATCTTGGGCGTTTTCGGGGCCTCTTGGGGCCGTCTTGGGCCCTTCTGGGACCCCCATTAGCCTGTCGTGGCCCGTTTCGGGGCGGGCCCGGGCCGTCTCGGGAGCTCCGGACCCCCCAAAAACCCCGGGGGGCGCCCATGGGGGGGCACAGGGACCAGCCCGGCCCCCTCCCGGCCTACTCTGGTACATATATATATATATATATATACTAGAACCATCGCGTGCTTCGCGCGCGCTCAGGTTCTAGCAGGCCCCAGACCTTGACGAGTTCATTGCTTCACGGGGCGGAAGCCGCATGAATCGGGTTCCCAGAAGGCCTTCTGGGAGCATGGGTTTGGGGGCGTCTTGGGGGGCCTGTTGGGGCGTGCCGTCGTCGTCGTCGTCGTCGTAATGTCGTCGTCGCCTATTGGGGCGCGCCGTCGTCGTCGTCGTCGTCGTCGTCGTCGTCGTCGTCGTCGTCGTCGTCGTCGTCGTCGCCTTCGTCGTTTCGTCGTTGGTTCAAGAGGGCACTTGGGGCAACTTTGCGCGAAGCGATCTGCGGAGGGCCGCGAGAAGGCGATCACTCATGTTCCCAATCAACTTCCCAGACAGCTCTCCTGTAGCATGATGGTACTTCGAAACCTCTGGAGACTCGCGGGCCCATGGTGAACCATGTCCCTGGAAGGCTTTCTGGGGACATGGTTTGTTGGGGTATGTTGGGGGGTCTCTTGGGCGTTCCCTGGGGAGCTCTTAACCTTAGGGGCCTCCAAGAACTCTCGGGCCCATGATGAACCATGTCCCCGGAAGGTTTTCTGGGGGCATGATTTCTTGGGTGTGTTGGGGGGCCTCTTGGGCGTTCCCTGGGGGCCCCTTGGGGTCTCTTGGGGCTTCCTGGGGGCCTCTTGGGCGCCTCGCGGGGCTTCGTGGGAGCCTCTCGGTGGCCTCTGGGGGCCTACAGGCGGCCTCTAGGGCCAGAGACATCGAAATATCGGTTGGCGGTCCCCCTGTGGGCCCTCTCTTGGGGAGCTCTTGGGGCACAATTGGGTTGTCTGGGGGGCCTCGTGGGCCGTCTTGGAGCCCTCTTCCGGGCCTCGTGGCCCGCTTTGGAGCGATCTGAAGGGCCTCCGAGCGAGGCCGTGAGGGAGCGCTGGGAAGCGGGGGAAGCAAGAGCGCCTAAATCCTTCAAAAACCATCCGAAAATTAGTGACACTTGCCTCCCAGGGCCCTCTTGGGGAGCGCCCTGGAGCGCGTTGGAGTCCTCGTCGGCCGTCTTGAGGGCATCTTGGGCGTCTTCGGGGCCTCTTGGGACTGTCTAGGGCCCCCTCGGGACCTCCATTAGCCTGTCGTGGCCTGCTTCGGGGCGGGCCCGGGCCGCCTCGGGACCCCTCTGGGCCTTCTCTTGGCACGCTCTTGGGGCATGGGTTGTCTGGGGAAGCCTCCTGGGCCGTCTTGGGGCCCTCGTCAGGGCCTCGTGGGCTTTCTTGGAGCGATCTGAAGGGCCTCCGAGGCCGTGAGGGAGCGCTGGGAAGCGGGAAAAGCGAGAACACCAACATCCCAAACACTCGGAAAACGAGCGAATCTTGCCTTCCAGGGCCCTCTTGGGGAGCCTCTTGAGTTCGTACTGGAGCGTGTTGGAGTCCTCGTCGGCTGTCTTGAAAGCATCTCGGGCGTCTTCGGGGTCTCGTGGGACCGTCTTGGGTCCTCTCGGGACCCCCTTAGCCTGTCGTGGCCTGCTTCGGGGCGGGCTCGGGCCGCCTCGGGAGCTCTGGACCCCCCCACTGCAACCCCCGGCGGGCACCGATCAGAGGAACTGGCAGCGGCCCGCCCACCCCCCGGGGCCTCCTCCGAGATAGAGAATCATGTTCCCGAGAAGCTTTCCGGGAGCATGATGTGTTCGGCTCTCTAAGAGGGGGGGCCTCTGGGGGCTTACCGAGGGGCGCCTTTTGGCCTTGTCGGCAAGCCTATTGGAAACATGGTTGGGGCGGTGGGCGGAAGCCCAAGGAATCAAGTTCCCGGAAAGCTCTGGGAAATGCGATTTCCGAAATGTTTTGGGGGCCCGCAGGGGGCTCCTTGGGGGCCTATTGGTGCTTCCGGGGGGCCTCTTGGGAGTCTCGCGGGGCTTCTTGGGAGACTCTTGATGGCCTCTGGGGGCGTCCTAGGAGCCTCTCAGGCTGGAGACCTTGAAATGTCGCGCTCTTCGGGCCCTGTTGGGTCGCTCTTGGGGCTCTCTTGGGGCGCCCTCGAGGCCCTCTTGACTTATCTGGGAGCCTCCTGGGTCGTCTCTGGGTTTCCATGGGAGCCTCTTGGGCCGTCTTGGAGCGATCTGAAGGGCCTCTGACGCGGTCCTGGACCGTGGGGAGGCGGAACATGGGAGAGCGCAAGAATGCTTCAAAAACCAGGGAAAATATTGATTTTCAGCTTCTGGGGCCCTTTGGGAGGGCCTCTGGAGCGGGGGCGCTCTTGGGGCGTTTTGGCGGCGTCGTCGGCCGCCCCGAAGCCATATTCGGCGCGCCCGGGGCCTTTGGGGGCTGTCGTTGGGCGCCCTGGGAACCCGGGAATCATATTACCGGAATTGTAAAAAAGTTCGGAGGCCTCGCCGGAGCTCATTGCGGCCCCCCCTGGCCCTCCCCCCGCTCGGGTCGACGGCCCCAGTGGGCCTCGAAGCCCCCCGCCAGGGCAGCCTGAACAGGCCGCCGCCGGCGCGCGCGCGCGCGACGCCGCCGGGGCGCCCCGCGCCCCGCCCCGCCGCTGGCGAGGTCCGATTTCATAGGCCCGTCGCGGAAGGGGCCAAATGCGCTTGCCCCCTGGAGCCGCGAGAAGAACAAACAGCGAAATTGCGGCACCATGGCCGAGGGCCACCTCAAGGGCCACGCCGACTGACTGCCCTGATGGATCGGGCCGACTGCCCGCAGAGGGTCGCGTCTTGAAACAAAACGCAATGCGCCAGAGGATTAACCCCGCGCTGCCATGGGGCACCAGCATTCTAGAAGCTCCCGGGGGCCACGGACGCGCGCGCGGCGCTTCGCGGGCACTTTTCGGGCGGGGGCTGCGCGCGGCGCGCGTCGGCGACCCGCCGTCGGGCCCCGCGCTGGGCCCTGGCGCGAGGCCGCGGCGGGCGGCGCTAGCGCGCGCCCGCCATCTCCGCCGGGCAGCGCAGAGCTTTCCCCAAACAGCGACCGCAATGAAGTGCCCCTACTTCCCCGCGGGCCCAGGCGCGGCGGCCCGCAAGTCTTTTCAACCCCGCCGGTGCGCCGCGCGCGGGGGCCGCAGATTTGTCGGCGAGGCCGCGCGGCCACGCCCGCGCGCGACGCGGGGAAGCCGCGAGTTCTCTGCGCGCGGCCATGGGGCCCGGCCCGCGCGCCACCCGCGGGGGCGCGCAGACTCCTCGTTCCAGCCGCGGAACCTCGCGCGCGCTCGGCGCGCAGGTGGCCGCGAGATCTTCGGCGCGGGTCGCGCGCGGTCGCGCGCGCCAAATCATCGGCGCAGCCGCGGGGCCCTGCCCGCCCGTCGCCCGCGGGGGGGGCGCGCAGACCCCCCGCCCCGGCCGCGAAGCCTCGCGCGTGCTTGGCGCGCGGATGGCCGCGGGATCTCCGGCGCAGCCCCGCGGCCTCGCCCGCGCGCCGCGCCGAAGCGAAGGGGCGGGTGGGGGGCGGGGGGGGGCGCGCGCGCGCCGCGCGCGGGCACGCGTGAGTGCGTCGGTGCGGTTCTGGGGCCCTGCCCGCGCGTCGCCCGCGGGGGCGCGAGTCTTGGCCGCGAGGCCAACCCCGCCCGCAGGCCGCGCGGGGAGCGCGCGCGCGCCCTGCGGCGCGGCCGCGCGCCCACTCCCCGCCCCCGCGATCGCCGCGCAAGGGCGCGCGGGCCCGCGGCGCGGCCGCGGGGCCCCGCCCGCGCGACGCGCGAGAGGGGCCGCAGATCCTCTGGCGCGCCGCAGCCCACCCCGCGCGCTTTGCAAGGCGCGCCGCCGCGTTGTCCGCCCCCCTTGAGTCTGCCATAGAATATGGATCAGCCATGCGTGAAAATCCAGCCGGCGCGCTCGGCGCGACGAGCGGGGGCCCTCCAGCGCGGCCGCGCAGACCCCGCGCGCGCGCGCGCCGCGCGCGGCGCCGCAGAGCTGGCGCGCGCGGCCGCGGGGGGGCCATCCGCGCGACGCGCGCGGGGCCTCGCAGACGCTTCGGCGCGGCTGCAGGATCGCCCCCGCGCGTTGCGCGCGAGGTGCCGCCGCGGGGCCCCGCCCGCGCACCTCGCGCGAAGTGCCCCGCATTCCTCCGCGCGGCCACGTAGGCCCGCGCGCGCGTTGCGCGCGAAATGCCGCGGTGTTTTCAGGGCGGCCACGTGGCCCCGTCAACGCGCCGCGCGCGAGGCCCTGCCCGCGCGCGATGTCGAGCGAGAGCTACGCCGAGTCCCATTCCACTCCTGTCCCAACCGGATACGACAAATGCGCGCAACAAATGTTGCAGGCGCGGCCTTCGCTGGCCATGCGGATTTACCCCTGAGACCGACCCGGGCGACAAGTGGCAAAGCGAAGGGTGGAGACATGAGATGACAAGCTTGCTCGCCACCCTGACAAACATCGACGCGACCACCAACTACATGCGGGACATGTCTCACCCGAGCATGGGGCACGCCACAACGAGGCGATTTCTGCACCAACGAGAACGATACCTGCACGCGACGCTTAAATGCGCCGTCGGAGATCAGTGCTCTCCCACGCAGCATTCTGACAGTACTACAAGTCAGAGATCATGGAGGCGACCGAACTGTGGCCATGCACTCCTTGGCCGAATGGAGCACAATCAGTCGCGAAAATCAGCGCACAACAGATACAGGTCAGGCGCCAATTTAACGCCCGAGTATTCTTCAAATTTTCGGTCGGCGCGGAAATCAGTCGAACTGTTTCCGAACCTGTTCCAAACTCTTTTCTCGCCGCCGAAGTTTAACCGAAGTTGTTCCGAACTTCCCGAATTTCAATGACCTTGACCTTGAACTTCGTAAAAACATTGGCGTTGAACTTGTTTCCGAACATTGGTTATTTTAACACAGTGACCATGTCTGCCCCATCGGCCACTTACAACCCACGGGCTGGTGGGTCACCCAACAACGGGTTGAGACAAACAATTGTTTCACTTGGCCTCAACATGATGTGAGACATTCTCGACCACTCCTGCGCCAGACGTTCCCCATACGGCGCGCGCATAGCAAGAAATGCCCCACGGGTGGGTGGGCCACCAAAAACTAGTGGACAACCCTGGGCGATTTCACTTACATTCTGGGCCTCACAATGGGGTTATGCATTCCCACGCAATACGTTTCCCGTAGGGCGCGCGCACACCGAAGGGTGACCCATGGGAGGGTGAGTCACCAAAAGACTTGTTGAGAAGAACAACGCGTTTCACTTGCATTCTGGGCCGCAGCATGGGGCGAAACATTCTCAACCATTCCCGTGCCATACGTTCCCCGCACGGCGGGTGCGTGCGCCGCAGGTCCCCCACGGGCAGGTGGGTCACCAGAAAAACTGGCTGAGACAAACCGAGCGCTCCACTTGCATGGGGTGAAACATGCTCGCCCATTCCCGCGCCATACTGTCTCCGTACGGCGCGGGCACCACGGAAGGTGTCCAACGGACGGGCGGGTCACCAGAAAACTGGTAATGACAAACTAAATGTTGTACTCGCATTTTGGGTCTCAGCATGGGGTGAATCATGCTCGCCCATTTCCGCGCCATGCGTTCCCCGTACGGCGCGGGCACCACGGAAAGTGCCCATACGTGCGGGCGGGTCACCAGAAAACTGGTAATGACAACGTAAGTGTTTCACTCGCATTCTGGGCCTCAGCATGAAAGGTGAGCATTTTTATTCGGCGTTTCGATATTGGGCGGAAGGGTGGAGGGGGAGGGGGGGGGTCTGGCTCTGGTCTTCTGCTTAGTGCGACTGTTTGCAGCACTGGGTCCTATGAGGGGAGACTCCACCTGCTCGACACGGGCGCCAAAGAGCAGCCAAGATCCACTCCATGGGGGGGGGGTGCGAGGGCCCGCGCCGATCGGCAAAACAATGAATAACAACAACGGTCATAAACTGGTAATGACAAACTAAACGTTTCACTGGCATTCTAGGCCTCAGCATGAAGTGGAACACTCCCACGCAATCTGTTTCCCGCAGGGCGCGCGCACCACAGAGGGTGACTCACGGGCGGGTGGGTCACCGTAAAGCCTGGTGAGAAAAAACACTTGTTTCACCTGCAGCCTGGGCCTCAACATGAGGTGATGCACTCCCGCACGCTACAATTTCTCCGTGCGGCGCGCGCACCACAGGAGGGTGCCGCACAGGACGGGTGGGTCACCAGAAAAGTGGCCGAGACAAACAAACTGCTTCAATGGCATCCTTAAGCCTCAACATTCGGGGGCGGCAACGAGGGGGGTGTCCAAGAGGGGGGTGTCCAAGAGGGGGGGGTGCAAATCATGACCGGCGGCATGTGCGCGGCCCAGCGGGGGGGCTAGGGACGTAATGAAATAAGAAGGGGCGCCATGAAATCTGGGGAAATATCATGGCCCCCGCCATGATACCCCCCCCTCCCTAGTCATCACCCCCCTCTTTTCCGTCCCCGAAACATGAGGTGATGCATTCCCGATCACTCCCCAGCAGTGCGTTTCCCGTACGGCGCGCGCACCACTGAAGGTGCCCCACGCGCGGGTGGGTCACCAGAAGACCGGCTTGGAAAAACACATTCGTTTACTTGCGCTCTGGGCCTCATCATGGGGTGACACATTCCCACGCAAAACGTGTCCCGTAAGGCGCGCCTCGCGCCCCCACAGGAAAACTGCTGGATTCGGATTTTAGATTGGACTCCGCTTTTGGCGAATCGCCCCCTCCACAAGAACGGACCGAAAAACGAAACGACCGCCCGGAACTACGGCTGGGGCTACGGCAGGGGCTGGGGCCCAGGCTGAAGATCAGGCCAGGAACACACCAACAACATCGGGGGAGGAGACATCGAGAAAAAAAAAAAGCGAACGCTCGGAAACTAGCCAGGGCGAGGGGCGAGATTCTGGCTAAGGGTTGAGCAAGGTAAAAGGCAAACAGAAGCGAAACAGACTAGGAAACGAAACGAACGCCTAGACCTATGGCTAAAACGAAAGACGCAAAACAACATGCGCACAAACTAAAAACGCATAAACATTAAACGCATTAAAAACAACAGCGAACGCACAACGGAACAAAGACGGAAAACGAAACGAACAACCAAGCAAGGACCAACACGAACCGAAACAACGTGGTGCTGGAGCCTAACATACTTTTCTACTATACCCGGCACGCGGCAACGCAGGGGAGCGGAACAAGTACAATAGCCCCCGCAATTGCAGATCAAAGTAAGGAGTGGGGAAGTTCGTCCGGCGCAGATTTCCTACACATTGCGCAGCGAGCGTCTTTCGTCAAAGGTGCACAAGTGTTTCGCGGACGGGTCGCGGGTGGGTCGCGGGCGACAATTATATCAACAATAATCCGCACCGCGAAACCCCACTTCAGCCACGCACCCAGGAACAATGTAAGACCGTTCGGCCCCCTCACTCTGCTATTATCCTCTACTCGTCACGTGGTAGCGCCAAAAGGAGGGGGCAGAAATAAAGAGAATTATAATCTACCCGTCACATGGCCACGCGGGGGGGCGAAAGAAACCAGAATATTCCTCCTTCGCCACATGCGGCACATCGAGGGAGGGCTCTACAAACGATGACAACAACGACGACCACGACGCCGAGGTCGACGACGAGGTCGAAGACGTCGAACAAAAAGCTGGGGACGACAATGACGACGAGATTCGGTGCAAATCGACAAAGGGCGAGAAGGGAAGGTAGCTTCCGAAGACCTCCCCCCGCGTTTGGAGAGGGGGCCCCAGGCTTACCCTCTTTTCAAATGGGATACAGTAGGGTGGGCAGCTTCGGAAGACACCCCTCTTTGGCAAGAGGGCGGACAACCATACATTTCCAATCTGCTCGTCACGTCGCATCGCAGGGGGGCGGAACACACATAATACGCTGCTCGATTCTTCACATGGTACCGCCAAGGAGGGGGCAAAACATCCGTTCTAACATACTATATTATACGCGCCGCATGGCGACGCAAAAAGCAACACAAATACTTATCTACTATACTCGTCACGTGGCCCCGCAAGGAGGGCGGAACAAACGTTGTTCTACTCAACTCGCGGCAACACAAGGGCGCGGAAACACTAGTACTCCGCTCCACTCCTCACATCATATGGCACCGCCTGGAGGGCGACATATAATTTCCTATCATGCTCGCGAC
>CAUYUJ010021002.1:115000-125000 GCA_963575745.1 Prorocentrum cordatum | reverse complement strand
TATTGCGAGCGCGGCGCTTGGGCACCCCGAAGCGGAGCAGTCAGGAGGGGGGGCACCTCAGGCTCCGAGCACAAAGTGTGCCCCCCTGACTTTTCGCTGGACTTGTGTATTCCTCAGTTACTCACTCACGCACCTTTTTCCCTCTTCCCAACTCGGACGCACTCATTCGCACTCGGACGTACTCATCATCATATCTTCCTCAGTCAGACCCACCCATCACAGATAGACTCGCCCATACCCAGCCTCGATCATATTCAGGTTCACACGTACTCACTCGCTCATAGTTAGATTCGCTCAAACTCAGACTCGTCCGCACCCAGGCCAACTCACATTCAAACTCACTCACAATCAGACCCACCAGCCCTCACGCTCACCTACACGCAGAGTAACTCGCACCGAGGCTCATTCATACTGAAATTTGGATTCGTCGCATGAAAACGCAGACCCGCACACACTCAGATTCACCCACACTCAGACCCATTCGCCTTCCGACTCGCTCGCACTCAGACCCACTCATACCCAGACCCACTCATACTCACACGGACTAGATGCATACCCACTGACATCCAGGCTCGATCATACCCAGGCCGGCTCACACCCCGACTCGCTGACTTTCAGATCACCCTCGCTCACTTTCGCTCGCACTAAAAAACCCACACACAAATAGCTGTTGCGATGTTGCCGCCGTGGTACTTAGGCACCGCAAATGCCAGCAAACGTCGCGAGTAGCACGCCAGAGAGCGGGCGTAGCATCGCCATGCAAGCTTGCCCGAATTCCCGAGAATATTCGGCAACAGGAGCTCCCCCTCGCTCTTCCACCTGTGCTGCCCTCGTCTCCCCTGGAAGATGTCCAGAGAAGGAGGAGGACGTCACTGAAGTAGTCGCTGTCGTCGTCGTCATTGCCGCGCCTGTCGTCTACGCGGACTCGCTCTCACACCCAGGTGCTCATAGACAAAGTTCCTCAGCGAAACGTGACTATCATACGATATGCACATGTGGAGATCTCCGCGCCGAGTAATTGCATGGGGGGCGCGTGTTGTGGTGAAACGAGAACTTGCAGGGGCAGATGTGGTGACTTGCGACGGCCTGGTGTTCTGCAACATCGCCGATGCATCTTCTGTTTACTCTGGTCTTGCTAATCCTCCTCCTCCTCCTCCTCCTCCTCCTCCTCCTCCTCTTCCTCCTCCTCCACGTCCGCCCACCCCTCCGCCTGAACCTCCCCGTCCCCCCATCACCCCTGTTCCCCTGCCAAGTCCTCCGCTCCCCTTCCACCCTGGTCCTCTCTCTCACTGCGTTATCCTTTCTCCCCTGCGCCTCCCCCTTCCCATTGCCCGTCCTCCCCGCCCCCTCTGAGATCCCCGTCCCTGGCTTCATTCCTCTCCGTCTTTGTTCTCCTCTTCCTCTCATCATCCTTCCCGTCATTTGCTACCGCCAGACCATTGAAGCATCAGATCCCCCAAGGAGCAGAACTATGCTTAGCACGATGTTAGAAGACTAAGCAGGTAGCTGTTCCTCCTCGTATCCCCCCTCCCCATCCCCACTTCTCCCGCCTCATCATCCTGCAGACGCTCCTCCGCTTCCTCTAGCCTCCGTCTCCCTCCCCGCCCCCTCCTCCTCCTCCTCCTCCTCCTCCTCCTCCTCCTCCTCCTCTTCCTCCTCCTCCGTCCTCCTCCTCTTCCTCCTCCTCCTCCTTCTCCTCCTCCTCCTCGTCCTCGTCCTCCTCCTCCTCCTCGTCCTCGTCCTCTTCCTCCTCCTCCTCGTCCTCTCGTCCTCCTCTCCTCCTCTTGCTCCTCTCCTCCTCCTCCTCCTCCTCCTCCTCCTCCTCCTCTTCCTCCTCCTCCTCCTCCTCTTGCTCTTTTTCCTCCTGCTTCCCCTCCACGGGCGCTCGGCGAGTCCTGCTTGGCCTGCGTGTCCCTAAGCCACTTTTCGAGATCGTTGCAAGCACCTCGGGCGTGCTACTGGCTGCGCCCAGCCGCCCTCTTGCACTTCTCTTTGTACATTTACTCCTGCTTCTACTCCTCATTCTGGTCATTATCGCCATCACCATCACCAATATCACTGGCCCGACCTTCATAGATTCTCTTCCCCCATCGCCGTCCTGTGGGTGCGGCTTCGTCCGCAGACCCACCCTAAAGAGTGATAGCCAGGTATTTCGTGTTTTCACGGTCATTTAAGCACACATCATTCATCAGGACCGTTGTGGTCGGGGGCGATCCAGTAGGCAGTTGCACAATACAAAAATCGTGGGGCAAAGCGGGGATCCCCCCCCCCCCAGGTGGGGGCAGGAAAGCTAGGTCCCCCAGCAGCGCCCCTCCGCGCCTCTTCCTCACCCTCCTCCTCTTTCTCTTTTTCCTCCTCCTCCGCCTCCTCCTCTTTTTCCTTTTCCTCCTCCTCCCCCTCCTCCCCCTCTTCCTCCTCCTCCTCCTCCTCCTCCTCATCATCATCATCATCATCATCATCATCATCACCATCACCATCTTCATCATCATCATCATCATCATCATCATTCCTCCTCCATCGCCTTCTCCCACCTTGGCGCTGCTCCCTGCCGAAAGCCGCCGCGCCCTTGGGGGCATCGGGTTGCAGGGGCTGACGTCCTACCCTTCCCTCCCATCCCTTGCCATAGCGCGGATATCCTCTCTATTCGCACAATCGGATGTCGCAACATGGCATTACATGGCATAGCATGGCATTGAAAATCAACGCGTAGCATGACACAGTAAGACGTGGCGAATGTGACTGCAGGTTAAAGACCCAAGAGTCGTACCTACTGAATTGTCCGTAGGTAGAGGACGGCTAAGGAGAGAGAGGAGATGGTGGCGATCCCTTTCTCTCATGCGCCGCGGACTAGCGGCGCTCGTCCTGTCACGCAGGACTGCTCCGGTACCTGAGCCGAATCGGAAGCAGCAAAGATGGATTGAAAAATGATACGCGCGGACTTCACACACACACACACACACACACACACACGCACGCACGCACACACACACACACACACCACCGGCCCCGAATCCCGCCCGCCCCGCGCGGGCCCCGGGCCCGTGGGAGACGGGGGTGGGGCTAGGAATCAGAAGTGCGAAGTCCACTCAACGCGCCCTTCCATCCCCTGCCGCCTCCAAGCGAGGCCGTCATGGCAGGGGAAGAAAGAAGGGGACCAACCACGTCGCGCAGGGCACTCGGGGGAGTCTACCCGCCTTTGGCGGGCCCAGGGTGCGCCCCCCAAAGACGCTCCGGCACTCCTGGGCGACCCCCCGCCTCCTCGGGTGACGAGGTTGGGGGAACAAGGGGGAGAAGGTGTGGAAGACGATGCCGCGTCAAAGATGCAGGCGCGGGCGTTTCCACCGGCGCGCAAAGCATCGCGCGCAGAAGAACGCGAACCACGTGGGTGCTGAGCGACCCAAAACCTTGAATTGATGAATATTGCGATCGAAGTTGCGACGACAACTGGTCAAGTCACGCTAGAAGAAGACTCATTCACGGGGCGATCCAGGCCCAAAACCAAGATGGCATGTGCGATCAAAACTGCTACGATAACTGATCAAGGGGTAATCTGTGATCAAAGCTGTTACGTCAACTGATCAAATACATTGCGCGTTAACGCCATGCTCGAGGCAGTCCAGGCCTAAAGGTGCGCGTGCATTTCCAAGATACTGCAAAGGGAACGCTACCGAAAGACAAGTTATAGTGATCATGCCTCTCAAATGTCACACTACATGCGCCCAACATCCCATGGAAAGAACATGACATGCATGGTGTCGTGATATCTGCGACGGGCGATCTGCCTGCGTGCGCTCATGCCCTTAATGTCGCCAATATTGTCACGTGTCAGTTGCCGGCGACCTGCCAGGGCGCGTCCATGCCCATGGCGCCATCCATGACGTGGCGATATGCTACCATATGAAAAACGAGATAAATAGGGTATGGATGCCAAAAGATACGTAACTAAATGAAATAATCGGTAATCCAATACAAAAGAACCTGTGGTAATCATCGCATGCAACATCCCAAATGCGATTGCCATGGTCATCGAACTGTCCGATCGTGTGCGTCGTGAGTCGGTCAACCCATATATATAATCGCAATCGTTCTCGTCGGTGTAGATCCATTGGTTCGAATGATGTGGCCAATAGCGATACGCGTTGTCACTGCATTGCCCCGGGCGGTCACGCCACCGCGCCTCTGGGCGACACCCGCGAATGGCACTGCGGCAGCGCCCAGCGTGGCTCGGCGCAGCCTTGCTGGTCGCGCGCTGGAGGGCCGCGGCCGACGCGGCGGCGCCCTCGGCCTCCGCGCGTTCGCCGCGATCGGAGGACGCCCCGCCCGAAGAGGAAGCGGCGCCCAAACTGGCCCATCGCGGCGCGGCGGGAGGCGCGGGGGGCGGGGTGGGATCAGGGCCGGCGACAGGAGCAATCCCCTTGCTGACATCTTTACCCCCTTGGCCCTCGTGGGCGCCCGCCCTGAGCCGCGCGAGAGCCGCGCGGTTCATCTGGCCCGATCCCTTCGCAGATGGAGTGGAAAAGGTCACGCATCATTCGATGCATCGCTCAGGGCGGCCCATCGCACCAAGGGCCTCGGCCTTGCGTCCAGCGCAGGCTTTCGCAGCGCTGAGGGCGCGCAACTGCTCGGAAAATCCTACGCCCTCAAGAGCAAAGGGTCGAAGGCTACGCTCATCCCTGCGGCGAGCCATCTGCCCCCAGAAGACAGGGCGCTCCTGGGAGCGAAGACGAACGTTCGCACGGGGATGGCATAGGTGACCCTCGACGTCGTCTGGATCAACCTCGGCGCCAGCCAATCGGCATTCCTTCGGCGACGGTGATCCGTTGGCAATCCACTTGCGGTGCCTATGTTAGACCATAGCTGCCAGCCTCCGAAGAAAATCTCTATCCCATGAGGTGTCAGGTCTATGGCCAGCAACCTGATGGCATCGTCAGCGCGCGCGACTTGCTCCACGTCGCCACGGTTCATATTCTCGCTGATCCAGCATTCGACGCCCACAGCGCATGCAACCTGATCCTCGCCTGCGTCGCCGAGGGCGAGAGCGCTCACGCACATCTCATAAATGCGGTCGCTGTAGTTGACTCGGAGGTCGCGGAAACACTTGTCGCAGCTCTGCTTTTCCGTCTGAATCTCGCCTGCTCGAATTTGGATGAGCGCCTCAACGCGCGCGCGGGCGTTTCCACCGGCGCTCAGGAAACGCCCGAGATCACGGAGGGCCCGATCGGGGATCGTGCGAGCGCTATCGGTGGCAAGATCGGTCGAAAGAAATTCATATCCCTTACCAGTCATCCCACTGCAGAGATCACCTGTCGACATGTTTCCGCGAGACTGGTGTGCTGAGGCCGTTCCAGGATGCTCGGCGATGATCTGCTTGGCCTGTTCGATGAGCACAACTTCCTTCGCAACCTTCTCATCGTCCTCCAGGTAGTCGTCGGAATCGGCACGAAGTGCGTCGACGATTAATCTGGGTGGGGGCAGCGGCAGAATTGGAGCTTCCTGGGTCAGGTGCGGGCCCTGGGAATGCAGAGCGGCGCGGTGCGCTGTCGGCGTCGGCCTCGGGAACGCGAGAATCAAGTCGCAATGTGTCGGCAATCTCCGCATCCGTCTGGCCGCCGTTCATGGGGGAGTCGGATTCCAAGTAAACCTGGAAGCTTATTTGTCGGATGCAACTGCGTCTTCCCAGAACTTTCGCAAGGCAAGGAATCCGGATGATTGCGATGGATATCCACGTGGGGAGTCTCTACCAAGCATTCCTGGGCTTTGGTCAAGATGGCCGCGCATGCGGGGGAGATCCGCTGGAATGAACTGCACTCGTCGTCGCACTAGTAATCCAGGTGCTAAATCAAAGTACGCAAGAAGCGTCGATGACCACGAAGATCTGGTAGCTCGATTGCCCGTGGGCTGCGGCGGCCACACAGTATGTTGTAAAACACCATCTCTGTTTTGAAAGCGGAGAAACGTGTCGATATGCATGGTGAACGCATGCTTGCCATGTTCGCATGTAGTATTGATGTGCTGGGCGACTTCGCATTGCAACATGTCGAGCAATGTTCGAGATATCCACGCGAGGGCACCTGATTCTGTGGCTTCTTGAATCGCGCCAGCACCGACCAGGTCGTGAGCAAAAAATTCAAGTGGAACAGCCATGGGGACCATGGAAATTCTCTCGTCCGCTCAGGCATCCTTATCGCCATCGTGGTTGGCCTATGTAGGGCCAGTGTCGTGTGACGCGGGTGTTTCCAACGGCGCATCAATAACTGTTTCTGCGATGGGGCTGCCAAAGTGCCCTGCCCTGTCGTACTGCGAGAGGGTTTCATTCGTCCCGTCGGGAATGTCAACATGAATAGGATATGCGAACTTAGCGCCGATCTGCTCATTTCCGCGATCGTCGTACCATCTCTTGACCCAACGTGGTCACTCACCGCGAATGGGTGTCTGAACCGCAATGCAACTGCCGACGTGGACCAGGTCGATGACAAGGCCAAACAATTATCCTTTTGCCAAGGTAGTGGCGCTCATAATGTCTCCATCCGGCCACGGGGCATCGCATGCTCTGCAACGAGAAGAGCCCCAGGGCCGGGCGAAGATGAAGTCGCCGTCCTTGATGTGACTGTAACTCGGGCCTTGGTTCCAGCAAATGTGAGAGCTCTCGTGCCAGCGGTTCGCAGTATTACTCCTCGCAGGTCTGCGCGATGTTCCACAACCTGGCGGCGTTCACAAGGTCGTCGGCTGTCTCCTGCAAGACTTGCGTTGGTGGCAGCTCCGGTGGGATCGCATCCTGCGTGGGCGCGGGCGCCCCCGCCGGCGCTCGTGCGACCGCGGGTGCAGCGCAGGCGGCCGCGTATTTATCAGGCGGCGAAATGTCCTCGCCGTGCCCTTCGACTGCTTCACGAAGATCGGCCGCGGCGTCCGCGGGCGCGACTGCCTGCGCGGGCTGCGCGACAGCAGGCGGCGGCGGAGACGGAGTGAGCCGGGCAGAGGCACCAGGTCGGGCACGCCATCCTGCAAGCGGATTCTGGACGAACAACAATTCAAAAATTGATATAAAAAACACGCTTACAACATCGCCCCCATTTTTTTGAATAGTCCTCCTGTAGAGGGGCAGGCCCGATTTAACAATAGCAGGGCCGCTTGCACTGAGCTTTGGCGTTGCTGGTGTCCGCGCGGGCGCTGGCGGCGGCGGCGCGACCTGCGCGCTGGTCATTGAGCTCGGCGCGCGTTTCGCCGCAGGCGTTGCCGCCGGCACAATGTCGCAAACTTCGCATTGTCTCCGCGGCTGTTCCAGCGGCGGGCGCATCCCGGACGCGCGGCGCCTGGAAACCGTACCAAGCCAACAACGGCATGGATGGTCGCCAAGCCAGAATTCGCAACCCGGCGCAGTAGCGGCTGTCATGCCAATGACGATGTCGACCTGCTTCTTCTTGCGGTCGAACTCGCAACCACGAAGCTTGGCGCGAGGGTTCGGCGCGTCTTGAATCGCAAGGGAACAAGAACTGAAGGAAGCCCCCGTCCGACCCTCGCGCGCAGCTCCGCATCCAGGGACGATGCCGTCGCACTTCTCCCCCGAGCGTCTTTGGCAGCGGCGCGATGCAAATGCTTCGCGTCTGTCCACGATAACCGCTCCCATCCCATATTCCACGGCTTGCTCCGGACACGCGCGCGGCTCTGACCGCCGACGGCCCCGATCGCCAAGACATTCCCCCGGGGAAATCCTGTCTGAAGGCGCTGCAACCGTCGCGTCGAATAGTGACCTGGAAGCGGGATTTGTCTTCGTCGATGCAACTGGAGGAAGCGTAGCATGGCGATGATGGGATAATCATCTTCATATTGCCAAGGCTGTCCAAGTTGTCGCACTTCTCGCGCGTGGGCAGCGACTGTCTGGGCGCCAGGGCCACGTCGACTGCGTCCGAATACGGTTTCCATCAGCTGGTCGAAGGAAGAAGCTGCGCCGCAGACCACCAAGGGTGCCGCGTCGCTCGGCCTCGGCCAGATGTTGACGTGGCGATCTAGGAACTGATCGAATCCGTTACGCATGCCATTGTCATGACGTAACAGCGTGGAAATTGACTTGCCGAACTCCTTCGTGGTGCCAAAGACAATTTGATGTTCCCCTTCTCTCAGCAGAGGGAGGTCGCACTTGTTTCTTATTCACATTGCACAGCGTAGCCCACTCGTTTTCAAGCGAGCATCCACTGTTCTGTAAGTCAGGAGCAAGCGCAATCACATTGCCATCGTGATGCAGGTGCTCGATGTATTTGGCATCCGTAGTGCATGTTGCACGATTGCTATAGCCTCGCAAGGGGCGGGGCACCCATGGGTAATCACCGAATTTCTGCTTGCGGATGCAGTGCTCGCGCGGCGCGCAGTAGCTCCCAAATTTGCCCGAGGTGTCTTTGCCATTCTCGCATTGTGATCGATCGCAGCTGTCGCGCGCGGCCGTCGCGGCGAACTGGGGCGAGGTCGCTCGCGCCGCGACGGGCGCAGCCGCCGGCGCGCCGTCGCCCACCGTGGGAGGAGACGGCGGTCGCGGCGGGGGCGCGGGGGGAGCTTTGGGCTTCGCCCGAAAAAGTGGCGGCGGCGACCGCGGCGGCGGCGGCGGCCGCGTGGGCGGCGGTGGCCGCGACGGCGCAGGCGCGGCGGCATCCCCCGGAGGAGGGACGTGCTTTGGCGGAGACGGTAAAACCTGCAGCCACAGCAGTGGGTCAGCGTTTCCCTCGCTTGGTGGATGGGGATGGCGGTTCATCCGCGTCCGCCTCTGCCTGCTGCTGAAACCAGCTCCTCGGCTCGATGGTGTAGTCGTTGTTGCAAGTATTGGCTTCGTCGAGAAAACTTGCGTCTGCGCTTGCCCGCGCATTAGAGACTGGCCGCGCCATGTTGACGCACTGCTGTAGCGCCAGCCACGTCGTAGCATGGCGGATCTGGAATGCCATGGAAGCCGAGATTTTCAAGTGGGCACGTTCTGGCAATGTCCACGTAGCCCAAAGCTCTGGGAAATCGTTGATCTGGCCACTGAGTCTCTCTAATAATTCCATGTAAAATTTGAAAAATATCCTTTCAGCGGCTGAAGAAACCGCTTGCCGGTCCAATTCCTGCGATAGGCTGAGGGTTCAGGCTGAGCACGCGCCGGAGTCGTCGAACTTGGCATCGTCATTCTGGGCCTCTCAAAAGGTTCTCTCAGGGGCGCGGGCCCAAGAGGCCAGAGTGTCAAAAGGAAGACTCGGCGCGGGTGTTGCCACCAGCGGGGGTTGGGAATGGCGTCGGCCGTTGATTGCATGGAACGCATGGCGTTGTTCATCCACGAAACCATCGCGTTGTCACCAAGGGGTTGCGTCTGCAGCGCATCGAGTCCGAGACGACGTTGGAATTGCGTGGATTGCTCCAGGCGCATGCGACGAGCTTGGCGCAATTCGACGGCCTTTTTGTGGCCCTGATAGTCTCTGACAAGCTGAATCAAGGGATGACGGAAAGAGAATGGTTGGCTCGCCAGGGACACAGGAACCGCACTTACGTTGCGCACCGTAGCACCATGCATGAACTGCACCGTCAGCTGAACAAAGTTGCGCGGCTTCTTGGTGGCGTGCCAGGCGTTCACATGGGGACGATCCTGTGTTCCAATCCATTGTTCAATGGGAAGTGCTGCAATACCTCTGCAAGTGGACATGGTAATGTTGCATGTTGAGTGTCTCGTTGAGACCCCGATGCGTAGCCATCCCAGGTCCCATTGGAGCGGGGCAGCGGAAGTAATTCATCACATGCATGCAACGTGATATGTCCACTTTGACATGCCGAGGCAAGCGGGAAACCACACCATGATGTGTGGGTAGAAACTGATCGTCGTAGTTGGCGGGTAGACTTCCCCGAGCACGATGGGACGGGGGTCCATGCGTTTGCCTTCACAGGCAATGCCGTTGGCACTCCACCAGACAAAAGCACTGAGGCCTTGTTGGTTGTGCTTTTGTTTGACATATGCCGGGAAGCTGTCTACCCAATAAGTCGAGATGAC
>CAUYUJ010021002.1:45000-110000 GCA_963575745.1 Prorocentrum cordatum | reverse complement strand
ATCAAGTTGGCCCAAGATGGCTCGAAAATGACCCAAGACGGCCCAAAAGGCGCCCAAGAGGCCTCCAAGGCGGCCCACGATGGCTCCAAGAGGGCCTCCAGGAAGGCCCGAGGAGGCCCAACTCATTGACTTTGTGTAGGTGTTTGAAAGATGTTGGCATTTGATTCAAGATCCCCCAAAGATCGCCCCGAGATCGCCTACGAGGCCTCCAAGATGGCCCCAGAACGGCCCAAGAGGCCCCCAAGACCGCCCCAGGAGTGCAACAAGACGGCCCAAGATGCCCCCAAGACGCCCAGCATGGGCTCCAAGACGGCCCTGGAGCACCCCAAGAGGGCCCCCCAGTCGGCTCAGAGAGGCCCCCAAGACAGCTCCCGACGGCGTCAGACGGGCCAGGAGCACATCAAGATGGCCCAAAATGGCTCTAAGATGACCCAAGACGGTCCAAAAGGCACCCAAGAGGCCGCCAAGACGGCCCAAGGGGCCTCCACGAGGGCCTCCAGAAAGGCCCGAAGAGGCCCAAATCATTGACTTCGTGTAGGTTTTTGAAAGATTTTGGCATGTGTTTCTGTTCTGCCTTCAGACGGCCCAAGACGGCCCCAAATCCCCCAAAGATCGCCCCAAGATCGCCAAAGAGGCCTCCAAGATGGCCCCAGAACGGCCCAAGAGGCCTCCAAGACCGCCCCAAGAGGGCGACAAGACGGCCCAAGATGCCTCCAAGACGCCCAAGATGGGCGCCAAGACGGCCCTGGAGCACCCCAAGAGGGCCCCCCCAGTCGGCTCAGGGAGGCCCCCAAGACAGCTCCCGACGGCGTCAGACGGGCCAGGAGCCCATCAAGATGGCCCAAGATGGCTCTAAGATGACCCAAGACGGTCCAAAAGGCACCCAAGAGGCCTCCAATCATTAACTTTGCGCAGGTGTTCGAAAGATTTTGGCGTTTGCTTCTTTTCGGCCTCCTAAGAGCCCAGAAAGATCGCCCAAGAGGCCTCCAAGATGCCTCCAAGAGGCTCCTTGGAAGCTCCAAGGAGGCCCCAATAGTGCCCCCCAGAGGCTCCCAAGATGCCCCGGCCCCGTCCTCCTCCTCCTCCTCCTCCTCCTCCTCCTCCTCCTATCCTCCTCCTCCTCCTCCTCCTCCTCCTCCTCCAGAGCTCTTGCCACAACGCTCGGACACATGGGCGCTTTCAAATCTCTTGCTCCCCCACGCGTTCCCCGAAGGCTCTCCAAATCGACTCGGGGAACAACTGGCCCGATAGCTTGGGCAAGCTCTAGCCCAGCTGTCGGCCACATAGGCGCTGCCACAAGGGCAGGAGGCGGCGGTGATTTGCCGTAGGCGTCTCCGATAACGCCAACGTCTCAATATGCGCTGAAGATTCCTATCCGCCCCCGCATGATGTTCCCAGATGCGCCTAGGTATCGGCGAGACGCGCCGACGCGACTCTGATACATCTCATTCCGACAGAGAAAAGGGTCGGCGGCAGGGGGCGAATTCCTCACGGATGACCTCCCAGGAACTGCATCCGAACGGACGAAGCGAGAAGGTCGGTCGGACGCGGCACTGCAGCAGTCCGTGTGCCGATCATCGAAAGACTCTTATAGAGGGCAGACAAACCACCCCGATAATAACCACCCCGACACGCGAAGCCGTTTAGCAAACACACCCCAAAAAGTAATCTAACAAGGCCGTGTAGTAAAAGTCCAATAGTCCGGTCTGGGTGGTGTTTCTTCCCTTGATCTTTGTCCCTCCAGAGTCAAGGGTAAGTTCGGGCAACGCGACCCTGCCCAGGCCAGACGCCTGAAGGCCCGTTTCGTCTGGCTCCTCCTGCCGGTCCTGCTGCTGCTGCTGCTGCTGCTGCTCCTTTCTCTTGCTGGCGGCATGCTGCAAGCGACGCAAGTCAAGCGAACACAATGGAACTAAAAACAACAGCACCCGTCCCACTTTCGTGGCCATCAGGTCTGACAGCTCCAGCCTTGCTTTCTTGGGTGCTTCGGCCCAGACTCATGCGCGAGCCGCCTGCCACGAGACTAGAACGCGTTCCACGCGCAAATTTCCTCCGGTCTCTGCACCCGGTCGGGCCTGTGCCGAATCTCGACACGTGCTGGTCAGATGCGCTCCTCCTCTCTCTTGCGCAAGCCGCTGGGCGCACCGCCCGTGGCGTGAGTGGCCCGCGGCGGGCCGCGGGCATGCAAGACAGGAGCCTGGCCCTCGCACCAGGAGGCCTTCGGAAGACAGACGGGTGGAGGACAGGGCGAGAAACAGCTCGAAAGCTCGACCTTTTCTCTCCACGGCAGGACACACGAACCAAATCAATAAGGGATCCTCGGGGACCTGGAGTCTTCGGGTCGAGCGCTCCTCCTCCTCCTCCTCCTCCTCCTCCTCCTCCTCCTCCTCCATTCCTTTTCCTTATAAATTCGCCGGCCCAACGGGCGAAGGGCGTGCTAAGATCTCCAGTAACTGGTTAACAATATTCTAGTTCGCGCGCGCCGGGCCGCCACTGGGGGTCCCCGGACGAAAAGTACCCGGGGACACCCCCCGAGCACCCCCGGGACACCCCCGGGACATTCGGATCAGAGATGCCAGACCGGGCAATTTTTCGACACCCCTCACGAGGATCGTGGCCTCCGAGGGGAGGGGCGCAATCGACTACCCCCCCTCCTGACCCAAGAGGTCCCCAAGACTGTCCAAGAGGCCCCCGAGACGCCCAAAGAGCGCTCCAAGACGCCGATGATGACCCCAAGACGGCCCAAGAGGCCTCCAAGTGGCCTCCAAGAGGCCTCACAAGAGGGCCCGAGAGGCCAAAATCATAATTTGCACGATGGTTTTGGAAGGATTTCGGCCTTGTCGCCTTTTCGGCCATCCGATGCTCCAAGACGGCCCAGGAGGCCCCCAAGAGCGCCTCAAGACGGGCCAAGAGGCTTCCAAGAGGGCCCCAAGAGGGCCCAAGAGGGCCCCGAGACGGCCCAAGAGGCGCTTAAGATGGCCCAAGACGGCCCCAAGAGGGGTCCAAGAGGGGGACCACGAACCGAAAACTCGAGCCTTCGGCCCAAGAGAGCCAGGAGGCCCCGAGAGGCCCCCAAGAAGCCCCCAAGAGGCCCCAAGATGCCGCCAAGAGGCCTCCAAGAGGCCCCAGGAGGCCCGAAAGAAGCCCCAAGAGGCCCCAGAAGTTCAAAAATGCGTGCCAGGCGCCCCCGAACTGCTTCTCAAAAGACCTCAAGAGGCCTCCCAAAGAAGCATCTTGACGACGACCCTGTTTGGCCCCAAGAGCAACACAAGATGCCAACGAGAGGCTTCCTCCTCCGCCCCTTCCCCTTCCTCCTCCTCCTCCTGCTTATCTTCATCCTCCTCCTCGACTTCTCATCCTCTCCTCCTCCTCCCCTCCCCTTCCCCATCCTCATCTTCCTCCTCCTCCTCGGCGGCGCCACAATGGTCCCGGGCCCACGGCGAAGCAATAGCGATCATGCAACATGGGCCGGCGGAATGAGCGAAGCGATTGAATAGCTGTTCCCTGTCGCACCCCGAGACCAGTTTTTAGGGCGGTCTGGGCGTTTCGCCTAAGACTTCCTCACCATTTATGACACTGACGCTCAAACATTGACAACGGTTTCACAAATGGAGGGCCCGGCGAGTGGCTTTCAAAATGTCGCTCTCGCCTTAGCGCCGCGCACACTCGTTCTTTTTAAAACATTGCAAGGCTTGAACGGATTGAGAGCGGCTCATTTTCAAAATGTGGCTCTCGCCTTAGCGCCGCGCACATGCGTTTTTAAAACATTGCAAGAGCTTCACGGATTGAGGGCAATTTCTTTTCAGAATGTGGCTCTCGCCTTAGCGCCGCCCACATTCGTTTTAAACATTTGCAAGAGTTTCACGGATTCCCATGGTTAGCGTACCAGAGATGGTGTTTTGGACGGATTCTGGACTATGAGGGCGCAACAATTAGGTTGATTCGCGGTGATGAAGTTCCAACATGATCGACCCACGAACCCGAAAAGGAATATCGAAATGTAAGGCATAGCAACGTTTCAATGACTCCTGAATGGGCGACGGGCGATTACACTGCTGAATGTATCGATCTTGATGTACTGTGCCGAGGGCTGTGCTGTGCTGGGTCGTGCTGAACTGCGATGCGCCATGTCGCGATTGTGCTCTCTCTCTATATATACAGCGTTGTGGATCGAGTCCTTCCTGGCATCCGAGTCCTGACCGAACTGATCTGGATATTAAGCTCGAGCTGCCTGAGCAGATGGTAGCTGCCCCAGAACTAATCGACAGAGGAGACATGCCAGGAGGACGCGCCGCGGAACGTCCCAAGGGACGCGCCAGGCGACGTGCCAGGGGACGTGCCCTGGGCACGCACCGCGGGACGTGCCAAGGGGACGCGCTATGGAACGTGCCAATGGACGTGCCGCGGGACGTGGCAGGGGAGGTGCCGCGCGACGTGCCAGGGGGACTCGCCACGGGATGCGCCACGGAACGTGCCAAGGTGCAATGTTGAGTGTATCGATGTTGATGTACTGTGCCGAGGGCTGTGCTGTGCTGGGCCGTGCTGAACTGCGATGTGCCATGTCGCGATTGTGCTCTCTCTCTCTCTCTCTATATATATATATATATATATATATCGCGTTGTGGATCGAGTCCTTCCTGGCATCCGAGTCCTGACCGAACTGATCTGGATCTTAAGCTCGAGCTGCCTGAGCAGATGGTAGCTGCCCCAGAACTAATCGACAGAGGAGACATGCCAGGAGGACGCGCCGCGGAACGTCCCAAGGGACGCGCCAGGCGACGTGCCAGGGGACGTGCCCTGGGCACGCACCGCGGGACGTGCCAAGGGGACGGGCTATGGAACGTGCCTATGGACGTGCACCGCGCGACGTGCCAAGGGGACTCGCCACGAGACGCTCCGCGGAACGTGCCAGGCAACATGCCAAACTGCAATGTTAAGGGTATCGATATTGATGTACCGTGCCGAAGGCTGTGCTGTGCCTGGGCGACCTGGACACGTGAAAACACGCGTTTCGCTCAACACGCTCTCAGCACATCCTCATGCTAGACATCCGCCTGGGCAACCTGGACACGTCTAAAACAAGCGTCTCGATCGAGACTTCCTCGACACATCCTCATGCTAGACATCCGTCTGGGCGACCTGGACAAGTGAAAACAAGCCTCTGGTTCGAGACATCCTCAACAAATCCTCATGCTAGATATCTGTTTGGGCAACCTGGAGGCGTGACACCAAGCGTCTCGCTCGGGACATCCTCAAGACCAGGGCACGGGAAAACAAGCATTTCACTTGAGAGATCCTCTGAATTCTAGTCCCCAGGAGAAGACAATCTATAACACAAAACCAGCGTTTCGCTCGAGACATCCTCAACAAGTTATGAAAACACAGCGTTTCGCTAGGGACATCCTCAAATTTTAATTCGCCGGCCCTACGCGACCTCGTTATTTATCGCAAAAGAAATTCGCCGGCCCTACAGTCGTCAGATCCGGGGGTAAACCTACTAAAAGAGAACCCTGGGCCTACGCCCTTTCCGGGAAAAAACTGCGTTCTGGTACGATGCAACATCGTCAAGACGCAGCAGTCAGGTTGATCCGTGGCGTTGGAATCCAGAGAACGATGTTTTGGCATGCATCAGGGTCTTCAAACGGTTGTCTTGCAACGAAGCAGTTCGCCCAGTGGAACTGAACCTGTGTAGGGGCCTATGAAGAGGGAGCTTGGAGGGAGTGTTTATTCCAACATCGTGGATGACTCTTGGGTTTACACTGGTCCTCCTCCTTCTCCTCTTCCTCCTCCTCCCTCCCCCGCCCCCCCACCGACCTCTGTCTTCCTCCTCCTCCTCCTCCTCCTCCTCCTCCTCCTCCGCCTCCTACGCAATGCGGGCGCAAGGGCGGTCTATCCGCCGAAACCTGCGCCGCGCGTCCGCGGCCGCGGCGAGCGCGCGCCCGAAAACGCACGCAAGGCGAAACGTCGGACGACCGCGCACACGCGGCGCACGTGCAAGAGCCCCCGCCTCAGTGGGGAAGACCCCAGGGTCTCCTGGGGCCTCGGGGCCTCCTCCTCCTCCTCCTCCTGGGGGCGGGAAGCACCGACGATCTTCGCCAATTTCTCCGCGGCGATGTGGCCTCCCGGCCGCCGTGCGGAAGCACGGCCAGGAGGAAGAGAAGCAGGAGGATCGAGGAGGGCTTTGAGGGATCGAAGAGGACTTTGAAGGATTGAGAAGGCATATCGAGGATTAGGAGGAGGATCGAGGAGGAGGATGAGGAGGAGGAGGAGGAGGAGGACGAGGAGGAGGAGGAGGAGGGGGCATCGAGAATGAGGAGGAGGATCGAAGATGTTGCCCATGCTTGGCCATCCTCGGCCAGCCCGGAGAGGCAGAAACCCTCGCGCCGGGGCCCCACCGGTCACCTCAAGAACGGAGCCGACGAGGTGGGTGATTCGAAGGCCTCCGTGTGTTTCCAGAGGTTCGGGGACCTCCGTGAGGAGAGGCTAAAACCAGACGGCGTAAGTCCATACGGAGACCGAGCACTCCGCATGGACTGAATCCGCATGGACTTAGGCTCCGCCGGCTCTGGGAACCTCCCGGGGCCTACATGAAGTTGGAAGGCGCTGGAAGAAGACTGAATCTCCGCCCGCACCCTGCAAACAAAGGAAAGAACCCACTGGATCCTTGAAACGGGAAACCGCCTGAAGTCCGCCAACCCCCACTTGCCAGGGGTGAGAAGGCGTGCCCCTTTCCGCCTCCCCCAGAATCCACAATTCCGTTTAAGGGGGGGGGGGTAGCCGGGCTCCTCGGTGCACCCACACATGCTCCTGAACTTCCAAATCTGCCTTCCGTGGCCTCAAAAACACTACGAGACGGTCCCGAATCGCGGAACGATTGGCCCAAGACGCCAAGACGCCTTCAAGACGCCCCAAGAACCTTCCCCAGAGGACCTCGAGAGACAAACATCAACAGTCGTCTTCGGGTTTCTCCTTTGTTTCTGGGGTTATCGTCTTCCCAGACGACCCAAGAGGCCCTATAGATCGCCCCAAAACTGCCCAAGAGGCCCCTACGTGGACGGCCCAAAGAGGGGCCCCAGACGGCCAAAGATCGCCCCAAGAGGGCCCCAACAGAAGCGAAAAGGAGAGCACGAACCGAAAATCCGATCTTTCCGCCCCAAGAGGTCCTCAAACGGCCCCAAGAAGCCCGCAAGTGGGCCACAAGGCCCCAAGAGGTCCTTAAGAGGCCCAAAAGAGGCCCCGAGGTGGCCCCACCACGCTTCAAAATTGCCTTCGAGATGCTCTGTCAGGCCCCCAAACAACTCCCAAAACGCCCACAACAATGAAGAAGCCCACGACGCCTCAACCGTGGACTCCACGCCACTTTTGGGGGTCGGCGGGATGGCACAAGCCTCTTGAATCCACGCCCGGACTGCAGCAAAGCGTCTCGGCAGTCCGACAGGACGGGGCCCGGCCACCATGCGTCAAGGAAGAAGGCCCATTGCAAAAAGTGGCATTCTTACAGATTGCAACGCAGCCCCCCTTACCCACACCCAGGGACCCCGCCAAGACGCCGACCTATTCGTGCAATATTGGAAAACCGACCAACATGATCGACCCACGAACCCGGAAAGGAATATAGAAATGTAAGGCATTGCAACATTTCAAAGACACCTGATTGAGCGACGGGCACATGCAATGCTGAATGTATCGATGATGATGTACTGTGCCGAGGGCTGTGCTGTGCTACGCCGTGCTGAACTGCGATGTGCCATGCCGCGATTGTGCTCTATATAGCGTTGTGGATCGAGTCCTCCCTGGCATCCGAGTCCTCACCGAACTGATCTGGGGCGTAAGCTCGAGCTGCCTGAGCAGATGGTAGCTGCCCCAGAACTAATCGACAGAGGGAACATGCCAGGAGGACGCGCCGCGGAACGTCCCAAGGGACGCGCCAGGCGACGTGCCAGGGGACGTGCCATGGGCACGCACCGCGGGACGTGCCAAGGGGACGCGCTACGGAACGTGCCAATGGACGTGCCGAGGGACGTGCCAGGGGACGCGCCGCGCGACGTGCCAGGTGGACTCGCCACGGAACGCGCCAAGGAACGTGCCAAGGTGCATAGTTGAGTGTATCGATCTTGATGTACCGTGCCGACGGCTGTGCTGTGCTGGGCCGTGCTGAACTGCGATGTGCCATGCCGCGATTGTGCTGCGTTGTGGATCGAGTCCTCCCTGGCATCCGAGTCCTCACCGAACTGATCTGGATCGTAAGCTCGAGCTGCCTGAGCAGATGGTAGCTGCCCCAGAACTAATCGACAGAGGGAACATGCCAAGAGGACGCGCCGCGGAACGTCCCAAGGGACGCGCCAGGCGACGTGCCAGGGGACGTGCCATGGGCACGCACCGCGGGACGTGCCAAGGGGACGCGCTACGGAACGTGCCAATGGACGTGCACCGCGCGACGTGCCAGGGGGACTCGCCACGGGACGCTCCGCGGAACGTGCCAGGCAACATGCCAGGCTGCAATGCTAAGGGTATCGATCTTGATGTACCGTGCCGAGGGCTGTGCTGTGCCTGGGCGACCTGGACACGTGACAACACGCGTTTCGCTCAAGACGTTGTCCGCACATTTTCATGCTAGACATCCACCTGGGCAACCTGGACACGTGCAAACAAGCGTCTCGCTCGAGACATCCTCAACACATGCTCATGCTAGACATCCGCCTGGGCGACCTGGACACATGAAAACAAGCCTCTGGTTCGAGACATCCTCAACAAATCCTCATGCTAGACACCTGTCTGGGCCACCTGGAGGCGTGAAACCAAGCGTCTCGCTCGAGACATCCTCAAGACCTGGGTACGTGAAAACAAGCAATCCACTTGAGAGATCCTCAGAATTCAGGTACCCAGGAGAGGACAATCTATAACACAAAACAAGCGTTTCGCTCGAGACATCCTCAACAAATTCTGAAAAACAAGCGTTTCGCTCGAGACAATCCTGAACGTTTAATTCGCCGGCCCTCTTCCCATCCGCCGGCCCTCTTCCCGTCAAAACTGGGGGGAAACCTCTAAAAGAGAACCCTGGGCCTGAAGCCCTTTCCGGGAAAAACCCACGGAAAATACTTTATGTTGGCCATGTGGGCCCCCTTGGAATCCTGACGGTTCAAGATGGCTTCAAGACGACCCGCGACGGCCTCAGGACGGCCCAAGATAGCCCCAGAGGCCAAAAAGAAACACCAACATAGACCCTCAAAAGCGCCTCCAGAGGATCAAAACAATGATGCCCCGTTGGCTTTTGAATGATATAAAGGTTCTCGCAGTTTCGAAAATTCGGCCGCCCATAGCGGCCCAAGGAGGCCCCCAGATAGCCCAAGAGGGCCCCAAGATTGCCCAGGAGAGGCACCCCAAATGGCCCAAGAAGCCATCAAGACGGCCCAAGAGGACCCCAAGAGAGCACCAAAGTGGCACCAGGAAGCCTCCAAGACGGCGCCCGCAGGATCCAGACAGCGCAAGAGCGCTTCATGACGGCCCAACACGCGCCCAAGAGGCCCCAAAGAGACTCTCCCAAAGGCCCCAAGAAACATCCAAAAGAGCTTCCAAGAAGCCGCCAAGAGGCCCCGTCGGCGTGTGCAGCTTTGACAAGTGTGCAAAAACGCAGAACGACAGGATTGCCCACAGAATGCCGGACGACGGCCCAAGGAGGCCCCGAGGCGCCTGTCGAGGCCATGCGAGGATTTGAAGAATCCCCCGCGCGGGCTCTCCGAAATACAGTCGGGGCGTTGACCTAAGGAACCCTAAATAAGGAACGAGGCCTCTTTTTTCCATAAGTTAACCTTCGACTTCCTGTCGAAAACATAAGGAAAACCTGAGGCAAGCTGTGAAACGCTTAAGGAACGCGGAGCCCCTTCCAAACGAAAAGGGTTCCTTCTTCAGGGCCCCGACTGTATTGTCCGCGGCTCCGAAATGCCAAGCAATCCAGGGGGCGCAGGTGCGCCGCGCGGCAAGACAAAGGTGCAGACGCTGACAGAGAGCTCACCGCAGCCAGCCACGCCGACGACGGCGTCTTCTCTGACGGTGCCTCTGACGGAGGAGCTTCTCGTCACTCCGCGCCCCTCTTGCCTTTCTTTCGCTCATTCGCGCAGCTTGCGCACTTCCAATCGGGCACGGCGCGCGCGGTTCACTGGCGGTCGCGCGGCCGCGCCCAGTTGGAGGGCCGCAAGAAAGAGGTCCAAGAGGGCCCAAGAAAACTAAGACACTTCAAGACGGCCCGATGGCGCAAGGGGGCCTCAAGACGACCCAAGACGCTCCGAAAGGCCCCCACGAGGCCCCTAAGAGGCCCCCAGAGGCCCCCTAGAGGCTCCCAAAAGGCCCCCATGAGGCCTCAGAACGACTGGGCCGTACGTGGTCCGGACGTGCACCCCGCGAAGCGAGAGTATCATGGAACCGGAGGATCAAGCAACACATATTTTCAACGACCATTTGTTAGACAACCGGCGGGGCCCAGGCTCATCGTCGGAGTAGCAGCGCGTGGTCTCCTCAGTCTGTCTGTCTGTCTGTCTATCTGTCTGTCTGTCTGTCCGTCCGTCTGTCTGTCTGTCTGCCTGCCTGTCTGTCTGTCAGTTTGTCTGTCTGTCTGTTTGTTTGTTTGTCTGTCTTTGTCTCTCTCTCTCTCTCTTTCTCTCTTTCTCCACGGGCTCTCAAGTAAGTGCTCCCTCCGAATCCCTCCCTCAATCCCTCCCCTCGAACCTCCCGCTCCTGCAACATCCCCCCCTGCACATCCCCCTCCTCCCCACTCTCCCTCTCGCCCCCTCCCCCCCCCCTCCCCCCCTCTCCTTCCCACCCTTCCCGCCCCCTAATCAAAAAAACCCAATAAAAGGAATTTAGCAAAACGATCCCCTGGGACCGTTTTGAAAACGCAGAGCAGGCGGTAGTGAGGAGGAGAAGGCACAGGCCCTTGACGGCAGCTGGACGTGACAAGATGCCAGTGGAAACGCTCCGTCGTGAGAAACGGAAGACGAGGAGGAATAGCATGAAGGGGAACGCCGACGAACAGATGGCGGAGGAGGAAGAAAAGGTGGATATGGGATGGTGGGAGGGGAGGAGGACGACGAATACTTTCAGTGGGAGGGGGAGGGGGAGGAGGAGGAGGATGAGGAGGAGGAGGAGGAGGAGGAGGAGGAGGACGACGACGAAGAGGCTGAAGAGGCTGAAGAGGACAAATTCTTAATTAGGAAGAAGGGGACGACGAATATCTAAGTAGGAGCAGGAGGGCGATGATAATTAGGAAGAAGAGGACGACGACGAAGAGGAGAAGGAGGAGGAGACGGATGAGGAAAAGAGGAGGAAAACATGAGGGGGACGACGGGCACTTCACCGGGACGATGGCGCATGGAAGGAGGGACAGGAGAAGGTGGAAGGGGAGGAGGGGCCTGCAACACGCGCTGTGTGGACAGCCTGTGGAGATTTTCCCGCTGCGTGCCGGTCGGCCTGCGTCTTTAAGCCCATGCCCCTATGACGTCCTCCAGGCCTGAATAAGGGGGGGATGCGGGGGCGGGGGGGTCTTCTGCTTTTCCCTTAAACAGCACATCGCCTTCAGCGCCGGCTACCGTTCGTGGGCCTGGGCGCCGGGTTGGGGAAGTCGTCGCAGGTCTGCTGGTGCTCCTCGTTGTCACTTGCTGCTGGCGCTCCTCGTCGCCACGTGGTCGTCGCATGTCTGCCGGCGCTCCTCGTCGCCACTTGCTGCCGCCGCCCCTCGTCGCCAAGGTGCCAGGCTGTCCGCGCAGCGAGAAATCTCCACAGGCTGTCCATGCGAGGACAAGGGCAACACATCATTAATTAGGAGGACGGAGGGGGGGCGAGAGCTACGACGAATACGTAATTGCGAGTCACCCCATCCATGTCGCAATTTGTGGTTCGAACCGTTCTTCGGCGGGGTTTCGTTGTTCCCGTCTGGAAGGGATTGACGAGAGTCCGCGCGCGCGTCGCGCGTTGCATTTTGGGGTCAGAATCTCCAGCAGATCCTCGAGGCCGCAGTAGCGGACAAGACGGCGGCCGCCAAGATGACGGCGGAGGGCAACAGGGCCACAATGACAAGTGCGCAGGCGGCCGCTGGAACTGTGAGGAAGACAGTGGATGGGGAGGCAAGAGGTGGAGCGGATGGGAAGAGGGTTGCTCGGGCGGGTGGGATGGCGAGCGGCCGCAGCAGCGAATGGCGAGGCGACTGCCCAGCGGCGCGCGCGCGCAGGGCGCGCAGCCAACGGCAGTGGCGCACGCGAAAGCCGCTCGACCGTCTGCCCCTGCGGAGATGGCACAACCCTCGGCGGCGCCCCGCCAGGGTGGCAAAGGGGGAGGCGCAGTTGCGCGTGGCAATGGGAAAGGCGCAATCGCGCCAGTCGCAGAGCCCGCAGTCGTGGAGGCAGTGGCGCCCACCGTGCACGCGCTCGGGTACTTCGAGAACTACGGCGACAGCTGGGGTGGCAACCGCAGGCGACGCAACGCGGCGTTGAAATCTGTTCGAAGTGACTTGGAAGATCTCGGTCGCACCCGCACCTTCAATGCCGCAGTTGGGGAGCAAATCCCGCGCATCATCAAGACCAAAAACAACGGAGAACATCAGGACAACACAGACTGGCAGTTCAGCGGCGACAGTTTCACTCCCTGGTCACGGCTGCAGATGGTCGCGCAGCTGGACGCGTCTACGATGGGGCGAGTGGCGCACGGTCCTGGCGAGAACTGCAGTCGCTGTTAGGTCAGCTGCGAGATTCGTCCGTGCCCGAGTTCGCGCGACCAGAGCAGGCAGGCGAAACGCGCGCGCGACGAAGTCCAGGGGCACGTCAGGCTGCGCGGGTGGGACTTCATCCTCCGCCGCGACGACGGCGCGGGCATTCGCATTCACCCCGAGAGGTCCAAAACTAAATCTCGCATGCGCGAAGAGGAACCGCACTGGAGCACTGCGCGCGCGCCATGGAACGGGCTCGGCCAAAGCGACGGGTCAAGCACGATCCGCTGCTACAAGCCGGCGGCCGCCGCCGAAACGCCGGGGCGTCTCGACGGCGCGAAAACGGCGCAAGTGCACCCGAGGTGGCAATTGCGTCAGTAATGCGGGTCGCTGCGTGCATCCGACCTAGTTGCGGCGCTCTCTCATTCATTGCGGCGAGGTCGCGCGCCGCGCTTGCAAGCGCGCGGCCGCGGTGGCGGCGATGCGGTCAGAGGCGAGACCGGCCAATAAAGCTGGCGTGGCCGATGTTGGGGCGCTTGCAACCGCAGTCGCGGCAGGTGGATGCTTTGCGGGGAGCAGTGAACAACCCATTCGTCTTCATCATCCTCCCTCCAAATCTTCTCTGTCCTCGTCGTCAGATTCATTGCGCGCTTTTCTCTTGCGTGGCCTCTCCTTCGCGCGCTTGGTCTTCGTTCCTCCTCGTCGTTCTCCTCGCCGCCCCTCCCCCTCCGCTTTCCCGTGCTCTACAATCTCCACATTTGCTGCAGTGCCACCTCCTCGTCTGACTACCTCCCCCAATCTCCGTCCGCCCCTTCGCTCTGGCCCGACTTCTCGCCCGCCGCGGCTGCCCCCCCGAGGCCCCCCCGAGGCCCCCCCGACCTCGCGCCGAAGGGGGCGGGGGGGCGCCGCGCCCATGGCGCGCGAGCGCAACGATCGTTTACGGATGCTCGAGGGGCGGCCGAAGCGCGGGCCAGGCTGCCCCTCGAAGCGGAAGCAGCGGGCCGCCAAGGTCGAGACTGCGCCAGAGGTCATGGCTGCGCCATCGGTCGGCCAGAAGCTGAACCAGCTGAAAGCGAACCTGAAGCGCAAGCAGGCGGAGCGGGCGCGCGCGATGGCAAAGGCAGACAGCGCAGCCGTAATTGCGTCGGGGTCTGAGACGGAGCTTAAGTCGGAGCCCGCAATCGCGGGGGGCGCCGCCGCCGCATCCGGCGCCGCCCTGAAAGCGACGGAGGAGGGCGAAGGGGAGGAGCAGGAGGATTCAGATTCTTCTTGCGCCCCTACTTCAGATGGGGGGCAGGCCGCCGCGCGCGCTGCTCGTCGGATTGCTCTGCCGCCGAGCGCAACTGATGGGGGCTCGCGCAAAGCGCAGCTGCGCGCGAGGAGGCGCGGCGGACCCGCGCTGCGTCCACGGGGGGCAAAAACGCAGTTGCGCCCACAGGGGCCCGCGGAAGCGCACTTGCGCCCGCGTTTCGAAGCAGAGTTGCGCGATCGCCTGGCGCAGTTGCGCGCAGAACGCGCCGCGAAACCCTGGGGCGCCGCGGAGACTCAGCGCCCGTGAACCGCGGGCCTGCCGCCCCCAAAACCAAGCAGGGCGCTCCTGTTCCCAATGCTAAGCGGGGCGCCGAGCGGCGTCCGACGCTGGCGCAAACGGAGCCCGCAGACAGCGCAGACGACGAAATCCACGAGGACCTCGAGGAGGGGGGACAGCGCAGGCCTGGAAGCCGCCACTGCCTCCGGGGCCGCCGCCAGCCAGGCGGTCTTCCCCGAGCGCGCAGTCGTGTGGAAGGGGTCGGGGCCGCAGCGCCCGTCGGCTGGGACCAACAGCGAAAAGCGCTGCAGCGCGGCCGCCGCGAGACGCGCGGCCACTCTCGCCACCGCAGCTGCGGCCGCCCACCCGCCCTGCGCCCCGCCAAATGTGGAACGAGCGGCGCCGAAGACTGGACGATGGCACTAAGATCCACCCCGCGCTCTCGCCCGCGGTCAACACGGCGATCGTCGCGACGGAGAGCGCGAGGCGGGACGTGTCCGAGTGGGCTCGCTGTCACTGGCAGACGTCTCGGGTTCTGGCCGTCTCGTTCGACCCCAATATCACGGCCGCGCTGCGCGGCGGGGGCGACGGCGGCTCCGCGGCGAAGGCAGAAGACGCGCGCAGCGGACCGTGGGAAGCGATCAACACCCAGAAAGACGCGGGGGGGGGGATTACTGGAAGCGATCAACACCCAGAAAGACGCGACTCGCTATGGTCGGCCCTCGCGGGACCGACGTTGGCTATGTGCTCTGGCGCAGCCATCAGGTCTCAGACGTCGCAAATGCGGCATAGGGCCATGGAGGCACTCGCTGCCGCTTGATCGTCAACGTGGAAATGCAGGAGTCTGCGCGGAATCCAAACGCGACTCCCCCTTCAGCCGTCTTCACGAGGTGGAAGGCCACGCCCTTGCCTCGAGGTGGGGCACGGGCCAATGGATATCCAGAACCGCTGCAGACGCTCACAAGAAAAACGCGCGGTTCCTCTGCGGCTTCTTCGACGCCAGGCGCGACGTCCTCAGTTGGTTAGACCGCAAATGCGTCGCCCGCGGGGCGCGCCCACTCGCGGCGGTCTACCGGGCGCTGCGCCAGCTCGACGCGCGGCTGCCGGAGGGCGCCGCCGTGCTCCATCCGAATCATATTGTGCCCATTGGCGCGTTCAATCTGCGGACGGCTGCCTACGCGCGCGCCTGTCCGCCGCCGCTGCCAGCGCGGTTGCGCCGCGCTTGCGCATCCGAGATCGCGCAGCACTGGGCCCCAACGGGACTTCCCGAAGCGAGCAGTCGCGGCATCCGCGAGCGCCGGGGGGGAGAGCGCCTGATCCCTCCGGGGAGGGCCCCCCAGAAGGAGCTCACCCCAGCGTCGTTCCACCTGCACCGCAAACAAGGCATCCACCATAACATCGTCTTCATCGGGCACGGCCGTAGTGGGCAGGGTTCCCAGGGGAGGTGCAGGACGAGGCTGACAGGGAACAGATAAGGATCGAAGGGGTTAACCTCAATGAGGCCGCAGTAGCGGCAAGTGTGGGCGAGCGCGGCCGCGCTGCCGCAGTCGCGGTCGCCGTGGGGCGCCCGTGGCAGACGCGGCGAATTCTCGATGCCGCAGCTGCGGCTCGGTGTAAAACAGGATGACCATGATCGCCCTCTCCGCCATGATCATGATGACCCCTATCGTCAGCACAACCCTTCGACATCAACATCACCATGGATTAACGCTAGTGCCAATGTCTACCGTCGCTTTTTCTTTCAATAATTGCGGCACCATTGCCAGCGCCATCATCATCACCACCGCCATCTTCACCATTCGGAGTAACCACCTCCACCACCACTGCCATCATCAGTACTGGCCCCATCAGCATCAGCATCGCCGCCATAAAAATGTTGCCCGCAGCCGCTTGCGAACGCAGCCTGCTCAGTGCGAGCTTCTATGCGCCCGCTGCAACGCGCCGGGTGTCCGTGGAAAGCCGCGGTCGCGGCGTGCCCGTGAGGCGCCGCGACAGAAGCCGCGCTTGCGGCGGATGCTTCGGACTTGGGCATCTTCCAAGAGGCAGCTGAGATCAGAAGGCGCCACCGGATAGAGGGCCGAGAAAAAATCCGCATCCCAATGCGAATGATCGCGCCCCACCCGAACAACCGCCCCCAGGACGAGAGGGCCCGCGAACACGCCGCGCACATCGTCGCGGCGGGCTTCGCGCAGGCGGAGGCAGACCGCGAAGGCGCGTGCGTTCAGGGGTGCCCAGCGCGCAAGCTCGCGCAGAAGACGAACGTGGACAGCGCTCATGAACCGTCCACGGTCTTCAGCAACAAGAACGCGAAGGAGTTCCTGAAAGGGTGCCAACCGCAGCTGTGGGGCCCGAATTGCTGCGCGGGTCTCTTTCACACACTCGCTCGCGCCTCGCGTTGCGGGCAATTGCCAGCGGGGCCAAGTTGCCCGCCCCCGCGGGCGTGGAATTCGCGGGCGCGGGGCGCGCGAGGCTGAAGCGCGCGCCCGATGCGGGCGGCAACGTCGACATGGCCGCAGTCGCGGAACACGACCCTACTGCCCAGAAGCTCGCGGAGGAAGGGGGGGCTCGCGGAGGTGCCTTCTTGGGGGCCCATGGCGGAGGGCCCCCTTGGAGCTTCGCGCGCCGGCCAATCCTTGAACAAGGCGGCCGATTGTCAGATGCGGACCGCTGAAGTAGCAGCTCTCCGCGCCCCTTGCGACGCTATCGACAAAGTCCTGGCGACCGCTGTCGCGGGTGAGGTGAACTTGCCGAAGATCAAAACAATCGCGCCTCGGCAACTCGATCGGGTCGCCCAGGGCCCGGGCTTCGTGGAGCTCTTTGATTTCGTCGCGGGGTTCGGGGGCACCGAGTCTCCCATCGTCCCGCTGCTGCTTGAATTCGGCGGGGCTGGCGTGGATTCGAAAAAGAGAGCCCTGCGACTCGGGGCATTCGGCCTCGCAAAAGGGATTGCAGACTCCGCGCCGCGGGCCAATGTTGCCGCGGCCGCGCGAGCTCGCAAGAAAGCGCCTCCGAACAAAAGGGATGGACACCGCGGCGCGGCGCCCAAATCCAGAGGCCTTCTGGGCCGAGAAAGAGCTCGTGGAAAGCCTCGATACCATCGCCTCGGCGTTGGTTACTGTCTCCCACCGCGCGGCCGAAACCGCTTCCGGCATGGGCGCTGGCGCAGAGCTCAAGTCCAACGCGAATCTGGCCATTCACACCTTGGACGCTTCCGCGAAGCATGCGAAGACCACGGCGGTCTCGCAACTGAGTCTCGAGGGAGCTCGCCAGGAGATTCCCCGAAGTTGCAGGTGCGGACGGGGCGCCCGAGGAGAAACATCGCCCAGCACTGGCGGCCGCCGTTGCGGCCCTTGACAAACTTCGGAAACTTGACTGGCTCAAGTTGCCAGACGCGCCACCGCCTGCAGCGAGCGAGACCGCAGCTGCGGCACAGACTGGGCACGCTGAAGAGGAGGCACTGCAGCCCAAAGTGTTGACCGTTGACCAGGTGGCGCAACTGCCAACGAACAACCAAAGTAGCAACGCGACAGAAACGGTTCCCCAGGAACCGATCCCGTTGCCTGTGGCCAACTGGCAGCAGTCGCCCACTGCTCAAGAGTTCGGGGAAACGCCCGCGCTCGCCGCCGCCGGGCCCCTCGCCCTGCGGGCGCGCCGCGCGTCCGCAGCCGCGGACGCGGGCGTCGAACTTCTGCGGGGCCCCGAATCAGGCAGACGCTGCGTAGTGGCGACCGCGGACCACAACGCGGAAACCATTGAGTTCTGGCCTTGCGCTCCGAGGGCATCCAGAATGCACGAGAAGAGCGCGCGCCCTGGCGCGGCGCGGGCGCGGGCGCGCGTCGAGGCGGCGGCAGTGCGGAGGAACCAACAAATTTCGACCTCCACCCAGAGCGCAGGGGCCGACAGACACTGCGCCAACGGACGTGGTGGACAAGGGTCAGACTTGGGACTGGGACGCCACCGAGAGCACGCGCTGGTTCTGGGCCGCGGCTAAGCTCACGCCCGCGGAGTTACAGGCGCGGGGCGCTTCCTGCGGGGGCGCAGTTGCGCGGTTCAGAATGGGCACACTGGAGAAAGAGCTCGCGGTTGCTGCGCCTGGTGGGGGGAGGGGGCCCGTGGCCAGCATCAAAGTCCCCGCGATGCAGAGCGCGGCGCACGTGAAGAAGGGCGAGGAACTGCCGTGGGAGACGAAGGCCAAACCGAGCGCCATGGCCAAAACGAATTCAGACACGCGGCGCCCGGGGGAGGCGAAGCAGGCGAAGGAGAAGGCCGCGGGGCCGCCAGCTGCGAAAAACACCAGAAAAAGGGCTTCGACGGCCAGGGGGAGCTATCGCTTTAGCACAGCGCGAACGCGGCGCCGGCGGGTGGAACCGCGGTCGCGGTTGCGGCTCTGTCGCCCTGTTGGAACCGCAGTGCGAATGCGCAACAAAAAAACCTTCCCCTCCTGCTCTCGCGCCGCCGCCTGCAAGGGCGAAGAGGCGGGCGCGCCGCCAGCTTCAAGGGCGAAGAAGAGGACGAGAGGGAAGAGGAGGTGGGCGACGAGGCGGAGGAGCACGACGAGGGCGCAGGGGAGAAGGAGGGGGGGGGGGGCGGGAGAGATGGCGGAGCAGGAGGAGGGGGAGGAGGAGGAGGAGGAGGAAGAGAAGGCCGATGAGGATGAGGAGGAGGAGGAGGAGGAGGAGGAGGAGGAGAAGGGGGAAGAGGGGGAAGAGGGGGAAGAGGTGGAGGAGGAGCGGAGACGCAGGGGGCGGAGGGAGGGCAGCTGTCGCCGTCGGGGCGTCGGTTCCCGACAGCGTTGCTCAGGAACCCTTTTCCTGTCCTGCGCTTTCAGAACCATCCGCAAGGGCTGTTTTGAAAACGGAAGTTGTAATTTCCGCGTTCAAAACAGCCCGGGGGTGCTGTTTTTAAAAGCGCAGGCGCAGGAGAGACGCAGGCCTCGCCGAGCGGCCTGGGAGTGCCAGGGAGGGGAGGGCAGCCCGCCGCGAGGCCTACCGCGCTGCCGTTTTGCTCGCGCGCCAACAGCCGGGGTCCTCCTGCGCCTCGGTCTGCTGCCGGAACGGCGGCTGAAGGGCCGCAGTTGCGGCGTCGACCAATGCTTCGCGGCAGACGCCCCAAGTGCACCCCGTGCTCTGCGCGTCAGGCGGCTGCGGCGGGAGGGCGATCCCCATCCTGGAAGCGCGCGTGAAAACAATCAACTTACCTGGGCTAGAAGACGTTTCCTTTGCACGCGTGACAATGCAGAAGATGGCCCCCGCAAGTGCACTCGTTGCGCGCGAGACACGCCGAGGGGCAATGGGGGGGGGTTCAGCGCGCGGGCGAACGTCAAGCGCGCGCGGGCGAAGGCAAGCGGCGCCGCAGTCGCGGGCGACGGCAGCGACAGCGAACGCGCGGCCGACGACGGCGACCCCGCGACATCTCCTCTGCGCAACCGCGCACCAGAGAAAGGCTCCTCCTCAGAGAAATCGCCTGGGGCGTGGGTTAATGAGAGACATGAGGCCCTGAGCTACGGGGATGGAGCAGGATTCCTCTTAGAAAAAGCAGCGGCCATCGTGCTCTCCGTCGAAGTTCCAGCGCTGGGCCGCCTGAAGTACCCAGCCGACGCAACGACGCGATCGCGTGGCCAGTTCTAGATGCAGGATGTTCAGCCTGGATGCTGCAGAACTTGGTTGGCTGTTCCAACTCATCACCGGTGACTCGAACGTCTGCGGCGCCCCAAACCTCATCGACGGAGGCCGCGACGAGGGCGCAGTCGCCCCGTCAAGCAACGCGGCCGCGAACGCGGACATGGTCGACCTGGCGGACAGTCTGCCGGAGTTTTCTCCACCAATGGCCCAGGGGGGCGGCGCTGGTCTCAGCGTTGCGCGGAACTTCAAGGGCGCCTGGGTCGCAACCATCGCGCGCGATGACCCGACAAAGGAAAACGCGATCGAGGTGGAGGCGAAGAAGCTGACGAAGAAGAAATGGGGCGAGGTCGCGCGGGCGAGGCGGCGCGCATGCGCGTGGGCCGACAGCGCGCCAGAGCAGGAGAAACAGGCGGTGGTGGACCACCTGGAACTGCACGTGCCCGACTTGATCCAACCGAGACCGCAGTGGCCAGACATGCTACACCGCAGTTTCGGGCGCATGGCCTTCGCAGGGGCGAGCGCAGACCGCTGTCGCGGCCGCACCAGGGGTCGCCCCTGCGATTCTCCCGTCGTCTGGATGCGCCTGGTTGGGGAGATCACCGACTGATAGGGGGAAATCAACAATTGATTGGGGAGATCAGCGCAACAAAAATCGATTGCTCCTCCCTGCTTTTCTTCTGCTTCATGCCCCCCCTCCACCCATTCAAAAACCTCATCCCTGTTTCCTCCTTCTCCACCTCCGAGCCCGCAGCCGGTTCCGAGGCTCAAGGAACCTGCGTGTTCCGCATGGCCCATGGACGTCGCCGTGGGAAAGCGATGGCGTGGCCAGGAAAAAAGTGATCAGTTTGAAATGGAACGGCAGCTGCGCCCCAGCGGCTGCAATCCGAGGGGGGCCAAGCACGGCGCGAGGAGTGAAGATGCCCGCGTGCGCCCGCGACGTCTGTCAAGCAAAATGGCCGCCGTCGCAGCACGGGTTCACGCGGCCGCCCGCCCCTGCATCACTTGCGCCGGTCTGAATGGCGCCCCGGCGCTTCGTCGGGGGCCGAATCGGCGGCGCCAGCGGCAGAAGTCGAAGGGCCAGCCCCAGCTGCCGAAGCCGCAGTGCCGGCCCCTGCAGCAGCCGCTGCGCCACTACCAGCTGCTGGCGCAGATGCAAAGAGCACACTTGCGCCAGAGGCCGCCATTTTGGCGGTTTGGGCGGCTGCTGTGGCGCCAGAGGCTGCAATTGCAATGCCAGAGAGCGCGGATGCGCCAGAAGTCGCAGTTGCGGCGCCTGCCACGTCGCCACCTCGACCCAGAGGAGGCAGCCGCAGCGGGACAACCGTCTGGAGAGGCGGGCGCAGGTGCTGGCGAGGTCCCCGCAGGAGTAGAAGCGAATGCCGACGCTCCAATTGCAGGGCGCCCGCCGCCAGCGCGCCCATTGCCAGCGGCCCGGCGCGAGTCCGACGCGCAGTTGTTCCCTTGCCCTGGCCCGCAGGCAGCGGCCGCAGTTGCGGCGCCGAGCGCGGCGCCTTTGCGCCCGCGAGTCCCCGCGGCCCCGCCGGCGCTAGAGAAGGAGAGGCCCGTGGTGGAGGTTCCGAGAATGGAGGCCGCAGTCGCGGCGAGCCCCAGACAGAGCGCAGGCGGCGTTGCGGGAGATCCCGAAGGAGGGAGGGCTCTTGCATTGGATACTCCGCATGTCTGCTCTTCGCCAGGCGCTTCAAGCGTCGTCCTTTTGCATGGGAAGGTGGAAGCCGCGAGGGTCTGCCCAGCTTCTACATGCCGCGGGCAGAAGAACGCTGCCCCGAGCAGCGCGCAGTGGGCGGCGTTGCGCGCGCACTCTGCCGCGATGCTGGTTGTTCGGCGATGAACTCACGGCGCAGGATCTGTTGCCGAAGAACGCCAACTTCATGAGTTTCGCCGCTGGGTGGGGCGGCCGCAGTTGCGGCGGGCGTCGCGCTCCACGCTGGGGCGGGGCGAATTCAATGGCCCTCTGGAGCACTTCGTTCTGGGAACCGTTTGCGACGGGAGCTGCGGCATCGATGATGGCGTCGATGCTCGAGATGCCCAGCGATGCGCAGACGCGCGCGTGGATCCGCCGAGAACCCTACGCATTCGGAATTGGGCACTGGAGCGACCCGTGGCTACACGACATGCTCGCGGTCACGCAGGAACTGGCCCTGGAAGAAATCAGGGCGCACCGCAGTCGCGGCGACGACGGCCCCCCTGTGCAAAACGTCTTGCTAGACGACGATTGCGGGGCAGGCGAGGCACCGAGGCCCTTTGGGGTTCCGCCTGCGGCAAGCGCTATTCTTCCGGAGGCCGCGAAGTGGCAAGCGAGGTTGAAAGACGAGGGTGCTTTGATGGCCGTCGCGGGCGCCGCGCCAGAGGCGCGGCGGGGCGAACGGATCAGGGCGCGCCCCTGGCCGCTCGAAGACCGCGGCGCGGTCTGCCACGAACTCGAAGAACGCGCCCGCAGTCGCGGCTGGATGGGCGATGGTCGGCTTTCGCGCAGCACACTCAAAAGCTGATGCGGGAGGCCCCCGTGGCCGCCGGGCGCGACGGAGCAGACGGACGCCGTCAAAAAAATGCGCCCTCGCTGGAGGAAGCAATCTGGAGCCGCAGTCGCGGGGCAGACTGCGGGCAGACGGCGCGCGCGCGGCGGCGGGGCCGCGTCGGAGTGTCCACGGTTGGAAGTCTCTCTGTGTGAATGGTGGCCCCACGCGAGGTCTTCGGTGGACTGGGGGGCCGCGGCGAAGCGGGCCCCAGTCGCGGAGCAGCGCCCGAAGATGCTCGCGAGGTGCGCCCAGGCCCTGCTCGCCACGAAGGCGCGGCTACTCGTGACGGAGCACTGCGTCGAGGCCTCGGTGGTGGTCGAAGTGGCGGCGTTCCTTTGTGCTTGCAAAAACCTAACCACAAATACAAGGCGCCGAAACGGCTTCTCCAGTCGCGCTTCGAAGCGATGGTCTTCAACGTGGCCAAGGTTCGCGCCGCCGCAGGAGGAGAGCTTCTTGGTTGCGACCCGCGCATCCTCAGCTGGCACCTGTCCCCTTTCCACTGCGCCGAGACGGCGTCTACTTCGCAGCCGCTCCTGGCTGCGAAGGGGGGCCTCGCCCCGCAGGTGGCAGCCCGCGACGACGTCGAGGCCAGGTGGACAACGAATCTCATGGCGTCGAGCGACAAAGCGGAAATCCGCAACGGCGGCCCGCCGCCAGCGGAAACGATGTTCAAGGGGGGGCCCGCCGCGGCGAAAGGCCCGGCGGCGCGCGCGCGCAATTGCGGACATGGCGCCCGGGTGGGCGCGGCGACTTCCGAGAAGGGCTCCTGCCGCACAGGAGATGCCATTTCCTGCAGCGGCACTTGCGCGCGTGGCCTGACGACGCGCAGGCGCGAGGACGGTGGCGCATCCTCATGGCCGACGACCACGGGCCCCACAGAGCAGACGCCGTCAGGGGACTCGCCTGGACACGCGGCGACGCCCTCGCCATCCATGGCAAGGGCGCAACCGCCGTTGCGCAACCTGTGGGCGCGGACTTGAATCAGCGCGCGAAGCGCCGTTACATGGCACTCGAAACCGTGGAGCTCGCGAAGCAAATGGCGGCGGGCAAACGAGCGCCGCTGTTGCGGCGTTACGAGTGCGTCGACATGATGGCGCCAGCGCTGAGCAATGCGCGGCTCCACTTGGACGCCGCCACAGGCTTTCTGAAAATAGGAATCAGAGCGCCATTTGACAAGTCTAGCGATCTGCATCTGCAGGGGGCTGGCGGATCAGTGGAAGGGCGGGGGCCGGCGGGGGATAGTGGGCGCCGCAGTCGCGGAGGTCCTGGCAAAATGCAGCGGCGGCGAGCTCGGGCGGTCACGCGACGACATGCGCCGCCACATAATGGACTGCGGGAAGCACGGTGCATCAGACAAAACCCCGACAAACCTGGGCGCGGAAGTGGACAGAACAGAGGACGCCGAGGAGGAGGGGGAGGAGGAGGAAGAGGAGGAGGAAGAGGAGGAAGAAGAGGAGTAGGAGGAGGAGGACAAAAATACTTTCCCCGGTAGAATCGGACTTTCCCTGGGAAAATCTAACATTCCCCAGTGCAACCCTTCTCCGGTTTGACTCCCCGGTAGAATCTGTGAGAGGCTTCTGAGAGGCTTCTGAGAGGCTTCTGAGAGGCTTCTGAGAGGCTTCTGCGAGGCTTCTGCGAGGCTTCTGAGAGGCTTTTGAGAGGCTTCTGAGAGGCTTCTGAAAGGCTTCTGAGAGGCTTCTGAGAGGCTTCTGAGAAACTTCTGAGAGGCTTCTAAGAGGGCCCCTCGCCCTCGTCGCCGTCGCCGTCGTCGTTTCCCCCGTAGTCGTCGTTCCCGCCGATTTGCGTTTCGGTTTTCAGTTTTTCATTGTTTTCGGCCCCTGGAGGCCACGTTCGGGCCGCGGGGCCTTAAAAACGTCCCCAGGGCGCAAAACCGCGTCGGAAGGCCGCCCGCCGGTTCGGTTCGGCCAGGAGGAAAAAAACAACGAGGAGGAGGAGGAGGAGGACGAGGGGGAGGAGGAGGAGGGGGAGGCGGAGGAGGGGGGGGCGGAGGCGGCGGCGACTACTACTACTACTACTACTACTACTACTACTACTACTACTACGACTACTACTACTACTACTACTACTACTACTACTACTACTACTACTACTACTACTACTACTACTACTCCGACTACCTACTACTACTACTACGGACTACTACTACTACTACTACTACTCCGACTCTACTCCTACTCCTACTCCTACTTCTACTCCTACTCCTCCTCCTCCTACTACTACTACTACTACTACCACTACTAATACTACCACCACCACCACCACCACCACCACCACCACCACCACCACCCACCACCACTACTACTACTACTACGACTACTGCTACTACTACTACTACTACTACTACTACTACTACTACTACTACTACTACTACTACTACTACTACTACTACCTGCAACTACCACTACTACTACGACGACTACTACTACCACTGCTACTACTACGACTACTACTACTACTGCTGCTGCTACTACTACTACTACTACTACTACTACTACGATTACTACGATTACGACTACTACTACTACTACTACTACTACTACTACTACTACTGAAACTAGTACTACTATCACTACTACTACTACGACTACTACTACTACTACTACTACTACTACGACTACGACTACGACTACGACTACTACTACTACTACTACTACCAACTAACTAACTAACTAACTCACTAACTAACTAACTAACTAACAAACTAACCAACTAACTAACTAACTAACTAACTAACTAACCTACTACTACTACTACTACTACTTCTACTACTACTACTACTACTGCTACTACTACTACTACTACTGCTGCTACTACTACTACTACTACAACTACTACTACTACTACTACAACAACTACTATTACTACTACTACTACTACTACTACTACTACTACTACTACTACTCCTAATACTACTACTACTACTACTACTACTACTACTACTACTACTACTACTACTACTACCAGTACTACTACCAGTACTACTACCACTACCACTACCACTACCACTACCACTACCACTACCACTACCACGTCCACTACCCACCATCACCAATACCAGTACTACTACCACGTCCACTACCCACCATCACCAATACCAGTACTACAACGCGCGAGCACGTCGAGATCAGACATCCCCCGGTATGTTTTTTTTTTTTCGGAAGCCGAATGGCCACACGTAAGCCAACCAGTTGGCTTTCGAAGACTCTGCAGCCCGACCCCGCTCGAAACATTCGCAAAAGAAGCGCCGCAAGAATCGTACATTCCCCGGTGCTACTGGGGAATGTCCGTTTTTCCCGGGGAATGTCAGATTTTCCCGGGCTAAGTACCGATCGCGGAGGAGGAGGGAGGCGTCGGCGAGGAGGAGGGCGGCTCTGGCGCGGTTGATCAGGAGCAGGGCTAGCAGGAGGCTCCACGGGAAGACCAGGACACCGCTGTTGCGGATTGTCAGCTTGCGCCCGCGGTGCCCGAGGAGGAGATCGCAGTTGGCGCGAACGCGGCCGAACAGGTGGCAGCGGCGGAGTTGCGGCAGGCCGGCGCGGAGACGCTTGCAATGAATAGTAGAAACGAGAAGCGGAGGCAACGCAAGCGCGCGAGAGTTGCCCCGCGAGGACGACGGCCTCCTGCGAGCCTTGACGGCGCGGCGGGGCCACGAGGCCGCAGCGGCGGCGAAGCGGCGGCGATCGACGAAAGAAGCGAACGACAAGGCCTTGGCGATCCGAAACCTGAAGATGCATGTTCGGGACTCTGAGGTCGCCTTGAGAGCGAGCAAAGATGCAGCAGCTGCGGCGGAGGCGGCGCTGGCGAGCGAGTTCGCCTTGGCAGTTCGCCTTGTCGCAGTTGGCGCAAGAGGAATTCGAGCTCAAGGGAAACAGGATGGCGGCTCTGGATCGCCCGGCTCGCGGCGAGGGCGTTCTCTCGGAGGAGCAGAGACGCGAGTGGGCGCGGTTCAAAACGAACTGGGGCGACGAGATGAGAGGGGCCAGCCTGCTCGCGCACGCCTGTCGCCCATGTCTGGGTCGCCCTCTTTTGCGATGACGATTCGCGCCCTCTCCCATGCCCCTCCCCTTCTTTCCCAAACCGCGGGGGCGCCGCTTCGCCCGCGGCGCCAGGGGTCAGAGGGGCGGCGGCGCGCGGCCGCCGGGCAAGAATGGCGCCTCGCACGAGGCAGTCGCGCAACGCAGCCCTGGCGAATGGGGCCCCGGGCGAGACGGGCCAGCGGGCGCGGATGGGGGCCCCGCCGACCAAGGTCGAGTGCTCTAGAAAGGATCGCGCCAGAGACTGCGACCAGGCCCAGGGCGAGCGAGGTGACTAGGGAGGCCTGCTGAACCCTAAGAAACTCAAGAGTGCCCAGTTTGTCCTTGATAACAGTCGCCGTCTATGAGATCGATGAACGCCGCTGCCCATCCTGCCTCCCGCCGAAGCACGGGCGCTCGCGCGCGAGCAGTGCCGGATCGACGGGGTGAACGGGGCGCCGGGAGACACGTGCGCAAGACAGACGGCAAGGGAGAGACTGGCACCGCATGTAGTGACAAGGGCGGCCTCCGCAGTGAAGCTCGCGCAGGCCCCGGATCGAGCCCGCGCGCGGCAGCCGCGGCCAAGCGCGAGATCCAGTCCAGCTCGGAAACAAGTGAATACCTCGATGATAGTAGTCGAGGGCTCCGATGCTCGACTGAGATTGCCGTCTCGGGCGTCTCGGCCCCCCCCCCCGTCGGCGCCCCCGACGCCTGAGACCCAATGGGCTCGCCGTCGCATAAGGGCCCAGCCCGCGGGCGCGTGCCGGGGGCGCCGAGGGCGGGGGGGTGCGCGGCCTCTACGTGTGCATCGCCAGTCAGAAAGCACCTTGGGGCCTCGACCCACTCCAACCGCCGCGCACCCACCTCCATGGGATCGCTAGCGGGCACAGCGCCAGCCGAGCCTCACTGAGCGAATTCCTGCTCGGAGAAGAAGCGAATCCGCCGATGGCCAACCAACTTGCCCGCGAGTCTGCAGGCCGCGGTTCTGCTTCTGATCACCTGGGACATCAACGTAGACCGAGGCCACTGCCGACAGCCCTCGATCAACGCCCTGAGAAATACATTGGAGACGGGCGCGAACAATAACAAACTGGAGTTCCTTCATAGGGTGGAACACGTCGGACGTCAACGCCCGCGAGCTAGCCCGCAAGGCAGGGGTGCCCATGGCCAACGACTTGGCCAGCAGTAGCATACTTTTCCACGCTCGACTGCCGCCATCAAAAAAGCCAGAGCAAGCGCTGGCTGACGAGAAGATGTCGGCAACCATCCAGGCCGAGCGAACGCGCGCGCGCGCCCGTCCTCCTTCCAGAGCATCGCGGTCTTCGTCCCGCGAAGCGCAAGTCACTTTGACAATGATGGCCAGAATCTCTCCAGTGCGCACTTTGGGGCGCCAGCTGAGACAACAGAAACATGGATTGGGCGATATTGTCGTCCAAGGTGGGGGGAGAATTCGAGCCAGGGTTGGAATCTTCGGCGGCCGCAATAATCAGCATAACGACGTCATAACCACGTGGAGCCAGCAAGTCTGAATGCCGAAGAAGCCGACGAGTTACCTGAGCTGCTTCTAATACTTATTATTCTTCTACGTCGGCATCGGCCTCTGGTGCATCGACAGCTCGGTGTGCAACTGTGCCAGGATCCACTGAACCTCCCACCGCGCGTGGCCCTCGATGAAAAAAAGCTGGTCGCTCTGGTGAAGTATCGTCGCCTCGGTCATCGAAAAGGGGGGTCTGTCGGCCACCTGATGCATCGGTTATAAGGACGACAAAAAAGACTTTCTATATTAGATCAATATCCAACTCTTCGCTGGCGCGCATAACATGTAGCAGATCTGGAGTAGCGCTGAACAAAATCGAGCGGATTATGTCGAAACGTGTGAACTCTCCACCCAATAACTTAGTCAGAAATAGCTCGCGCGGGTGCCACCTTCCTGCGTGGCCATGATCTTCGCAAGCTTGCGAGAAAAAAACATTCGTCTCTTTAAGTCTAACCGCCTCGCGCTGCACGAAGCGCTTCCGCGCCGTGTTGAAGTGGATTCTGAACGCGCGATGGGGGCGATCGGACCCGCCCTGCCCAGGCGCGGACAGTCTCTGGAGTAGAGCCATAATATTGGCTGAACTACACCAAATCGTCCTTCGCCAGCTGAGCCCACGAGTCCGCACTGTCAACTATCCGACACATCGGCCTCCTAGGCATGACGGGGCCTCGCAGAAGAAGAAGAAGAATAACAAAAAAAAACGATGGGATGTGCCGCGAAAGAGGGGGACGATTAACAGAGACAGTGTGCACGCGCTCCGCGTCTAAGATGGCGTCTTCACCAGCAAAGTAATTGTCGGTCCGAACGTGGGGATTTCATCTGGCGCGGCATCGCCCCGCGCGCCGAAAGACTCGCCGCCTCCGCTGCCAGGCTGGGCGGAGGCGAAAGGCCCCGATACTTCCGACGCGCAGGAGGGGGGGGAGATGAAGCACAATGCTGAGCTCGCCCACAGGGCTCATGCAAGGGCACTGCTTCGTGTAAGCGAGAGCGCTCGCCATGCGTCGCAAAAAGTCGAGTGCTTGACGCCGTTGTTGGCGCGCTAGTGACGTGGGTGGTCCCATCCTCGCCCGGTCGCGAAGAGGGGCGCCCAAAGGCTTCTCTATAATCGGGCCAAGGAGACGTGGGCCTTCCACCCCGGGAAGACCATGATCGTCTCGTCGCGCTGCTCGATCCAGGTCTGGAGCTCTTTTGAAGTAGAACTGGGTGATCTCGTCAAATTCGCCCTGCACCTCCTGAATTTGATGGCAAACCCGTGCACGGTCAATGCTTCGTGAACAAATTCGGCAACTTGTCCGCTGACCTGGAGTGCGCCCGAATTCGCGCTCGGGAAAAAAACGAAGACTGCATCGTCTACAGAGGGCCCTTCCACCAGCCGCCCCCCCCCGGCTCGCGGCAAAAACGCCCCCCCCCAGCAGGAGGGGGGGGGGGGGCAGCGGCTGGTCGGCCCCAGGGGTCGGAGCGTTGCCCGCCGCCATCTGCATCGGCCTGGCGATGCTGATGTTGCGCGCCGCATCGGCCATGGCACTGCAGCCGCGCGCGGTGCAATGCCTGGGAGGTCGCCGCTGCTACTTCGCCGCTACGAAAGTTCTGCCAAAATTCAACGCCTCCCGTTAGGCGACGGGTCCCCAGTACAACGTTGGCAGTGGGCCCGTTAGGCCGCGGGGCCCCAGTGCAATGTTCGGTTGGAACATTTTTCGCTCCAGTCTCGGGCGGCACCGCCCTTTCGAAATCGAGCCCGCGGGTTTCGAAATCCAGTCGAGCTCGTTTTGGGGGGGAAGTCCTAGGCGAAAGCCGCACTTCGAAATCGAGCCCGAGGGCTTCGAAATCCAGTCGAGCTCGCTTTGGAAGGAAATCCTATGCGAAAGCTGCATTTTCGAGTTTTCGGGTCAGGGCTTTTAAACTTTTAAATGCCCAGCGGTGTGGCCATTTCGAAACGGCGGTTTCGCTTGATACCTCCTCGAAAAAATAATTCGAACGATTTCGAAACTTTCGGGTTCGATTTCGAAATGGCGCTCCCGCCTAGGACATCCGCAAACATAGAATTCGAAACCTTTCTGCTTCGATTTCGAAATGGCGCTCCCGCACAGGACTTCCTCAAACATAGAAATCGAAACCTTTCTGCCTCGATTTCGAAATGGCGCCCCCGCACAGGACTTCCTCCAAAATGAGGTTCGGCATTTGTTCCGTTCGAACTCGAAATGGCGCTCCCGCCACGGGGGTGCTAGCGTCAAGGTGATAACCGGCGCTCGGCTGCTCATAGGTTCTGTGGTGCTCTCAGGCTCTGGAGTGATGCTCACGGCCGTCGTGGTGTTCATAACCAATGTGATGATCAGGCGTCGTTTAGCTGAAAACACAAAACGGGTCAAAACTTTCGTAGCGCCGATGGGCATCTTACATGACTGGCATGAAGTTTTGAAGTTTGAAGTTCCACTGGGCATCTTACACGACTGACACGAAGTTTGAAGTTCGAAATTCCATGGGCATCTTACACGACTGACATGGTAGCATGAAGTTTGAAGTGGCACCTTACACCACTGACATGAAGTTTTGAATTTGAAGTTCCATTGGCATCTTACACGACTGACATGAAGTTTTGAAATTCGAAGTTCCATGGGCATCTTACACGACTGACATGACATGAAGTTTTGAAGTTTGAAGTTCCACTTGGCATCTTACACGATTGACATGAAGTTTTGAAGTTTGGAGCTCCATTGGCATCTTACACGGCTGACATGATTATTGGAAGTCCGCAGTGGCATCTTACACGACTGACATGAAGTTTTGGAAGTTCGAAGTTACACTGGGCACCTTACGCGACTGACATGAAGTTTTGAATTTTGAAGTTCCATGGGCATCTTACACGACTGACATGAAGTTTTGCAGTTTGAAGTTCCACTTCGCCGCTACGAGAATTCGGCCAAAATTCAACGCCTCCCGTTAGGCGACGGGGCCCCAGTGCAACGTTGGCAGTGGGCCCGCTAGGCCGCGGGGCCCCAATACAATGTTCGGTTGAAGCATTTTTCGCTCCAGTCTCGGGCGGCACCGCCCTTTCGAAATCGAGCCCGCGGGTTTCGAAATCCAGTCGAGCTCGTTTTTGGGGAAAAGTATAGGCGAAAGCCACACTTCGAAATCGAGCCCGAGGGTTTCGAAATCCAGTCGAGCTCGTTTTTTTTTTGGTGGAGTCCCATGCGAAAGCTGCATTTTCGAGTTTTCGGGCCAGGGCTTTAAAAAGTATCCCAGAGCGACCCTACCTAGGAGTTGGAGCCCCTAGGAGAGCAATATTAATAGTAACGGTAAACGCCGTCCTCCTCCTTCTCCTCATCGTCGCAGTTGTAGCAGTAGCGGTAGTAGTAGTGTTATGCTATGCTATGCTATCCTGCGCTATGCTATGCTATGATATGCTATGCTATGCTGGGCTATGCTATGATATGCTATGCCATGATATGTTGCGCTATGATATGATATGATAGGGTGTGCTATGATATGATGATGCGCTGTGCTATACAATGCTATGCTTCGCTGTGCTATGCTAAGCAGTGCTATGTTATGTTATTCGATGCAAATGCTATGATATGCTATGCGATGCGATGCAGAGCTATGCTATGCTGTGCGATGCTATGTTATGCTATGCTTGGCGATGCTATGCTATGCTATGCTGTGCTCAGGCTGCGCTGCGCTATGCTGCGCTGCGCTAAGCTAAGCTAAGCTAAACTAAGCTAAGGTATGTTAAGCTAAGCTAAGCTAAGCTAAGCTAAGCTAGGCTAGGCGAAGCTAAGCTAAGCTAAACTAAGCTAAACCAAACTGAGCCATGCTAAACTAAGCTAAGCCAAGCTAAGCTCAGCTAAGCTAAGCTAAGATGAGCTAGGCTACGCTTAGCTAAGCTAGGCTAAGCAAAACTAAGCTAAGCTATGCTAAAATGAGATAAGCTAAGCTAAGCTTAGCTGAGCTTAGCTAAGCTTAGCTAAGCTAAGCTGGGTGAACCCAGGGGGCGGGGACTGGGGGGACCGCGGGGCGGGGACTGGGGGAACCGCCAAGGGCGCTTTCCATTGCCCGGCCCCCTTAAGCTAACAGAGTAAGAACCCTTCTAGGCAGAGCCTAGGTAGGGACTTTTAAATGCCAAACGGTGTGGCCATTTCGAAACGGCGGTTTCGCTTGATACTTCCTCGAAAAAACGAGCTCGAACGATTCGGGCTCGATTTCGACATGGCGCTCCCGCCTCGGACTTCCGCAAAAATAGAATTCGAAACCTTTCTGCTTCGATTTCGAAATGGCGCTCCCGCACAGGACTTCCTCAAACATAGAAATCGAAACCTTTCTGCCTCGGTGTCGAAATGGCGCCCCCGCACAGGACTTCCTGCAACATGAAGTTCGGCATTTGTTCCGTTCGAACTCGAAATGGCGCTCCCGCCACGGGGGTGCTAGCGTCAAGGTGATAACCGGCGCTCGGCTGCTCATAGGTTCTGTGGTGCTCTCAGGCTCTGGAGTGATGCTCACGGCCGTCGTGGTTTTCATAACCAATGTGATGCTCAAGCGTTGTTTAGTTGAAAACACAAAACGGGTCAAAACTTTCGCAGCGCCGATGGGCATCTTACATGACTGGCATGAAGTTTTGAAGTTTGAAGTTCCACTAGGCATTTTACACGGCTGACATGAATTTTTGAAGTTCGTAGTTACATGGGCATCTTACACGACTGCCATGGTAGTTTGAAGTTCGAAGTGGCACCTTACACACTGACGTGAAGTTTTTAAAATTTGAAGTTCAATGGGCATCTTACACGACTGGCATGAAGTTCTAAATTTTGAAAATTACATGGGCATCTTACACGACTGACATGACATGAAGTTTTGAAGTTTGAAGTTCCACTGGGCATCTTACACGATTGACATGAAGTTTTGAAGTTCGAAAATCCATTGGCATCTTACACGGCTGACATGAATTTTGGAAGTCTGAAGTGGCATATTACACGAATGACATGAAGTTTTGAAGTTTGAAGTTCCACTGGGCACCTTACACGACTGACATGAAGTTTTGAATTTCGAAGTTCCATGGGCATCTTACACGACGGACATGAAGTTTTGCAGTTTGAAGTTCCACTTCGCCGCTACGAAAGGTCGACCAAAATTCAACGCCTCCCGTTAGGCGACGGGGCCCCAGTGCAACGTTGGCAGTGGGCCCGCTAGGCCGCGGGGCCCCAATACAATGTTCGGTTGAAGCGTTTTTCGCTCCAGTCTCGGGCGGCACCGCCCTTTCGAAATCGAGCCCGCGGGTTTCGAAATTCAGTCGAGCTCGTTTTGGGGGGAAGTCCTAAGCGAAAGCCACACTTCGAAATCGAGCCCGAGGGCTTCGAAATCCAGTCGAGCTCGTTTTGGGGGGGAAGTCCTATGCGAAAACTGCATTTTCGAGTTTTCGGGTCAGGGCTTTTAGAATTTTAAATGCCAAACGGTGTGGCCATTTCGAGACGGCGGCTTCGCTTGATACTTCCTCGAAAAAACGAATTCGAACGAGTTCGAAACTTTCGGGTTCGATTTCGAAATGGCGCTCCCGCCTAGGACTTCCGCAAACATAGAATTCGAAACCTTTCTGCTTCGATTTCGAAATGGCGCTCCCGCACAGGACTTCCTCAAACATAGAAATCAAAACCTTTCTGCCTCGATGTCGAAATGGCGCCCCCGCACAGGACTTCCTGCAAAACCAGTCTCGGGCGGCGCCGCCCTTTCGAAATCGAGCCCGCGGGTTTCGAAATCCAGTCGAGCTCGTTTTGGGGGGAAGTCCTAAGCGGAAGCCACACTTCGAAATCGTGCCCGAGGGTTTCGAGATCCAGTCGAGCTCGTTTGTTGGGGGGAAGTCCTATGCGAAAGCTGCATTCTCGAGTTTTCGGGTCAGGGCTTTGAGAATTTTGAATGCCAAACGGCGCGGCCATTTCGAAACGGCGGTTTCGCTTGATACTTCCTCGAAAAAAAAACGAATTCGAACGATTTCGGAACTTTCGGGTTCGATTTCGAAATGGCGCCCCCGCCTAGGACTTCCGCAAACATAGAATTCGAAACCTTTCTGCTTCGATTTCGAAATGGCGCTCCCGCACAGGACTTCCTCAAACATAGAAATCGAAACCTTTCTGCCTCGATTTCGAAATGGCGCCCCCGCACAGGACTTCCTGCAAAATGAGGTTCGGCATTTGTTCCGTTCGAACTCGAAATGGCGCTCCCGCCACGGGGGTGCTAGCGTCAAGGTGATGACCGGCGCTCCGCTGCACATAGGTTCTGTGGTGCTCTCAGGCTTTGGAGTGATGATCACGGCCGTCGTGGTGTCCATAACCAATGTGATGCTCAGGCGTTGTTTAGCTGAAAACACAAAACGGGTCAAAACTTTCGCAGCGCCGATGGGCATCTTACATGACTGACATGAAGTTTTGAAGTTTGAAGTTCCACTGGGCATCTTACACGACTGACATGAAGTTTTGAAGTTCGAAGTTCCATGGGCATCTTACACGACTGCCATGGGAGTTTGGAGATTGAAGGAGCATCTTACACCACTGACGTGAAGTGTTGAAGTTTGAAGTTTCATGGGCATTTTACACGACTGACATGGAGTTTTGAAGTTCGAAGTTCCATGGGCATCTTACACGACTGACATAACATGAAGTTTTGACGTTTGAAGTTCCACTGGGCATCTTACACGACTGACATGAAGTTTTTGAAGTTTGAAGTTCCACTGGCATCTTACACGACTGACATGATTTTGGAAGTCTGAAGTGGCATCTTACACGACGGCCATGAAGTTTTGAAGTTTGAAGTTCCACTGGGCATCTTACACGACTGACATGAAGTTTTAAATGTTGAAGTTCCATGGGCATCTTACACGACTGACATGCAGTTTTGAAGTTTGAAGTTCCACTTCGCCGCTACGAAAGTTCGGCCAAAATTGAACGCCTCCCGTTAGGCGACGGGGCCCAGTACAACGTTGGCAGTGGGCCCGTTAGGCCGCGGGGCCCCAATACAATGTTCGGTTGAAGCATTTGTCGCTCCAGTCTCGGGCGGCACCGCCCTTTCGAAATCGAGCCCGCGAGTTTCGAAATTCAGTCGAGCTCGTTTTGGGGGGGAAGTCCTATGCGAAAGCCACACTTCGAAATCGAGCCCGAGGGTTTCGAAATTCAGTCGAGCTCGTTTTGGGGGGAAGTCCTATGCGAAAGCTGCATTTTCGAGTTTTCGAGTCAGGGCTTTTAAAATTTTAAATGCCAAACGGCGTGGCCATTTCGAGACGGCGGCTTTGCTTGATACTTCCTCGAAAAAAACATTCGAACGATTTCGAAACTTCCGGGTTCGATTTCGAAATGGCGCTCCCGCCTAGGACGTCCGCAAACATAAAATTCGAAACCTTTCTGCTTCGATTTCGAAATGGCGCTCCCGCACAAGACTTCCTCAAACATAGAAATCAAAACCTTTCTGCCTCGATATCGAAATGGCGCCACCGCACAGGACTTCCTGCAAAACCAGTCTCGGGCGGCACCGCCCTTTCGAAATCGAGCCCGCGGGTTTCGAAATCCAGTCGAGCTCGTTTTGGGGGGGAAGTCCTAAGCGAAAGCCACACTTCGAAATCGCGCCCGAGGGTTTCGAAATCCAGTCGAGCTCGTTTTTGGGGGGAAGTCCTATGCGAAAGCTGCATTTTCGAGTTTTCGGGTCAAGGCTTTTAGAATTTTAAATGCCCAACGGTGTGGCCATTTCGAAACGGCGGTTTCGCTTGATATACATCGAAAAAACAAATTCGAAAGATTTCGAAACTTTCGGGTTCGATTTCGAAATGGCGCTCCCGCCTAGGACTTCGGCAAAAATAGAATTCGAAACCTTTCTGCTTCGATTTCGAAATGGCGCTCCCGCGCGGGACTTCCTCAAACATAGAAATCGAAACCTTTCCGCCTCGATTTCGCAATGGCGCCCCCGCACAGGACTTCCTGCAAAATGAAGTTCGGCATTTGTTCCGTTCGAACTCGAAATGGCGCTCCCGCCACGGGGGTGCTAGCGTCAAGGTGATAACGGGCGCTCGGCTGCTCATAGGTTCTGTGGTGCTCTCAGGCTTTGGAGTGATGCTCACGGCCGTCGTGGTGTTCATAACCAATGTGATGCTCAAGCGTTGTTTAACTGAAAACACAAAACGGGTCAAAACTTTCGTAGCGCCGATGGGCATCCTACATGACTGACATGAAGTCTTGAAGTTTGAAGTTCCACTGGGCACCTTGCGCGACTGACATGAAGTTTGGAAGTTCGAAATTCCATGGGCATCTTACACGACTGGCATGGTAGTTTGAAGTTTAAAGTGGCACCTTACACCACTGACATACAGTTTTGAGGTTTGAAGTTCCATGGGCATCTTACACGACTGACATGAAGTTTTGAAGTTCGAAGTTACATGGGCATCTTACATGACTGACATGAAGTTTTGAAGTTTGAAGTTCCACTGGGCATCTTACACGACTGACATGCAGTTTTGAAGTTTGACGTTCCACTGACATATTACACGACAGACATGTTTTTGGGAAAATTGAAGTGGCATCTTACACGACTGACATGAAGTTTTGAAGTTTGAAGTTCCACTGGGCATCTTACACGACTGACATAAAGTTTTGAACTTTGAAGTTCCATAGGCATCTTAAACGACTGACATGAAGTTTTGAAGTTTGAAGTTCCACTTCGCCGCTACGAGAGTTCGGCCAAAATTCAACGCCTCCCGTTAGGCGACGGGGCCCCAGTACAACGTTGGCAGTGGGCCCGTTAGGCCGCGGGGCCCCAGTACAATGTTCGGTTGAAGCATTTTTCGCACCAGTCTCGGGCGGCGCCGCCCTTTCGAAATCGAGCCCGCGGGTTTCGAAATCCAGTCGAGCTCGTTTTGGGGGGAAGGTCCTAAGCGAAAGCCACACTTCGAAATCGTGCCCGAGGGTTTCGAAATCCAGTCGAGCTCGATTTGGGGGGGAAGTCCGATGCGAAAGCTGCATGTTCGAGTTTTCGGGTCAGGGCTTTTAGGATTCTTAATGCCAAACGGTGTGGCCATTTCGAAACGGCGGTTTCGCTTGGTACTTCCTCGAAAAAACGAATTCGAACGATTTCGAAACTTTCGGGTTCGATTTCGAAATGGCGCTCCCGCTTAGGACTTCCGCAAACATAGACCTCGAAACCTTTCTGCTTCGATTTCGAAATGGCGCTCCCACGCAGGACTTCCTCGAACATAGAAATCGGAACCTTTCTGCCTCGATTTCGAAATGGCGCCCCCGCACAGGACTTCCTGCAAAATGAAGTTCGGCATTTGTTCCGTTCGAACTCGAAATGGCGCTCCCGCCACGGGGGTGCTAGCGTCAAGGTGATAACCGGCGCTCGGCTGCTCATAGGTTCTGTGGTGCTCTCAGGCTTTGGAGTGATGCTCACGGCCGTCGTGGTGTTCATAACCAATGTGATGCTCAGGCGTTGTTTAGCTGAAGACACAAAACGGGTCAAAACTTTCGTAGCGCCGATGGGCATCTTACATGACTGACATGAAGCTTTGAAGTTTGAAGTGCCACTGGGCATCTTACACGACTGACATGAAGTTTTGAAGTTCGAAGTTCCATGGGCATCTTACACGACTGGCATGGTAGTTTGAAGTTTGGAGTGGCATCTTACACCACTGACATGAAGTTTTGAAGTTTGAAGTTCCATGGGCATCTTACATGACTGACATGAAGTTTTGAAGTTCGAAGTTACATGGGCATCTTGCATGACTGACATGACATGAAGTTTTGAAGAAGGAGGTTCCACTGGGCATCTTACACGACTGACATGCAGTTTTGAAGTTTGACGTTCCACTGGCATCTTACACGATTGACATGATTTCTGGAAGTCCCAAGTGGCATCTTACACGTCTGACATGCAGTTTTGAAGTTTGGAGTTCCACTGGGCATCTTACACGACTGACATGAAGTTTTGAATTTTGAAGTTCCATGGGCATCTTACACGACTGACATGAAGTTTTGAAGTTTGAAGTTCCACTTCGCCGCTACGAAAAGTTCGGCCAAAATTCAACGCCTCCCGTTAGGCAACGGGGCCCCAGTACAACGCTGGCAGTGGGCCCGTTAGGCCGCGGGGTCCCAGTACAATGTTCGGTTGAAGCATTTTTCGCTCCAGTCTCGGGCGGCACCGCCCTTTCGGAATCGAGCCCGCGGGTTTCGAAATCCAGTCGAGCTCGTTTTGGGGGGGAAGTCCTATGCGAAAGCCACACTTCGAAATCGAGCCCGAGGGTTTCGAAATCCAGTCGAGCTCGTTTTTTGGGGGGAACTCCGATGCGAAAGCTGCATTTTCGAGTTTTCGGGTCAGGGCTTTTTAAATTTTAAATGCCAAACGGTGTGGCCATTTCGAAACGGCGGTTTCGCTTGATACTTCCTCGAAAAAACGAATTCGAACGATTTCGAAACTTTCGGGTTCGATTTCGAAATGGCGCTCCCGCCTAGGACTTCCGCAAACGTAGAACTCGAAACCTTTCTGCTTCGATTTCGAAATGGCGCTCCCGCACAGGACTTCCTCAAACATAGAAATCGAAACCTTTCTGCCTCGATTTCGAAATGGCGCCCCCGCACAGGACTTCCTGCAAAATGAGGTTCGGCATTTGTTCCGTTCGAACTCGAAATGGCGCTCCCGCCACGGGGGTGCTAGCGTCAAGGTGATAACCGGCGCTCGGCTGCTCATAGGTTCTGTGGTGCTCTCAAGCTTTGGAGTGATGCTCACGGCCGTCGTGGTGTTCATCACCAGTGTGATGCTCAGGCGGGTCAAAACTTTCGTAGCGCCGATGGGCATCTTACATGACTGACATGAAGTTTTGAAGTTTGAAGTTCCACTGGGCATCTTACACGACTGACATGAAGTTTTGAAGTTCGAAGTTCCATGGGCATCTTACACGACTGACATGACATGAAGTTTTGAAGTTTGACGTTCCAATGGGCATCTTACACGACTGACATGCAGTTTTGAAGTTTGACGTTCCACTGGCATCTTACACGGCTGACATGCTTTTTGGAAGTCCGACGTGGCATCTTACACGACTGACATGAAGTTTTGAAGTTTGTAGTTCCACTGGGCATCTTACACGACTGGCATGAAGTTTTGAATGTTGAAGTTCCATGGGCATCTTACACGACTGACATGCAGTTTTGAAGTTTGAAGTTCCACTTCGCCGCTACGAAAGTTCGGCCAAAATTCAACGCCTCCCGTTAGGCGACGGGGCCCCAGTACAACGTTGGCAGTGGGCCCGTTAGGCCGCGGGGCCCCAGTACAATGTTCGGTTGAAGCATTTTTCGCTCCAGTCTCGGGCGGCGCCGCCCTTTCGAAATCGAGCCCGCGGGTTTCGAAATCCAGTCCAACTCGTTTTTTGGGGGAAGTCCTATGCGAAAGCCACACTTCGAAATCGAGCCCGAGGGTTTCGAAATCCAGTCGAGCTCGTTTTGGGGGGGAACTCCGATGCGAAAGCTGCATTTGAGTTTTCGGGTCAGGGCTTTTTAAATTTTAAATGCCAAACGGTGTGGCCATTTCGAAACGGCGGTTTCGCTTGATACTTCCTCGGAAAAACGACTTCGAACGATTTTGAAACTTTCGGGTTCGATTTCGAAATGGCGCTCCCGCCTAGGACTTCCGCAAAAATGGAATTCGAAACCTTTCTGCTTCGATTTCGAAATGGCGCTCCCGCACAGGACTTCCTCAAACATAGAAATCGGAACCTTTCTGCCTCGATTTCGAAATGGCGCCCCCGCACAAGACTTCCTGCAAAATGAGGTTCGGCATTTGTTCCGTTCGAACTCGAAATGGCGCTCCCGCCACGGGGGTGCTAGCGTCAAGGTGATAACCGGCGCTCGGCTGCTCATAGGTTCTGTGGTGCTCTCAGGCTTTGGAGTGATGCTCACGGCCGTCGTGTTCATAACCAATGTGATGCTCAGGCGTTGTTTAGCTGAAAACACAAAACGGGTCAAAACTTTCGCAGCGCCGATGGGCATCTTACATGACTGACATGAAGTTTTGAAGTTTGAAGTTCCATGGGCATGAAGTTTTGAAGTTACACGACTGAGATGAAGTTTTGAAGTTTAGAGTTCCATGGGCATCTTACACGACTAGCATGGTAGTTTGAAGTTTGAAGTGGCATCTTACACCACTGACATGAAGTTTTGAAATTTGAAGTTCCATGGGCATCTTACACGACTGACATGAAGTTTTGAATATCGAAGTTCCATCGGCATCTTACACTACTGACATGACATGAAGTTTTGAAGTTTGAAGTTCCACTGGGCATAGTACACAACTGACATGAAGTTTTGAAGTGTGAAGTTCCACTGGCATCTTACACGAGTGACATGCTTTTCGGAAGTCTGAAGTGGCATCTTACACGACTGACATGAAGTTTTGAAGTTTGTAGTTCCACTGGGCATCTTTTACACGACTGGCATGAAGTTTTGAATGTTGAAGTTCCATGGGCATCTTACACGGCTGACATGAAGTTTTGAAGTTTGAAGTTCCACTTCGCCGCTACGAAAGTTCGGCCAAAATTCAAAGCCTCCCGTTAGGCGACGGAGCCCCAGTACAACGTTGGCAGTGGGCCCTTTAGGCCGCGGGGCCCCAGTACAATGTTCGGTTGGAGCATTTTTCGCCCCAGTCTCGGGCGGCACCGCCCTTTCAGAATCGAGCCCGCGGGTTTCGAAATCCAGTCCAGCTCGTTCTGGGTGGGGAAGTCATAAGCGAAAGCCACGCTTCGAAATCGAGCCCGAGGGTTTCGAAATCCAGTCGAGCTCGTTTTTGGGGGGAACTCCGATGCGAAAGCTGCATTTTCGAGTTTTCGGGTCAGGGCTTTTTAGATTTAAAATGCCAAACGGTGTGGCCATTTCGAAACGGCGGTTTCGCTTGATACTTCCTCGAAAAAAGCAAAACGATTTCGAACGATTTCGAAACTTTCGGGTTCGATTTCGAAATGGCGCTCCCGCCTAGGACTTCCGCAAACATAGAATTCGAAACCTTTCTGCTTCGATTTCGAAATGGCGCTCCCGCGCAGGACTTCCTCAAACATAGAAATCGGAACCTTTCTGCCTCGATTTCGAAATGGCGCCCCCGCACAGGACTTCCTGCGAAATGAGGTTCGGCATTTGTTCCGTTCGAACTCGAAATGGCGCTCCCGCCACGGGGGTGCTAGCGTCAAGGTGATAACCGGCGCTCGGCTGCTCATAGGCTCTGTGGTGCTCTCAAGCTTTGGAGTGATGCTCACGGCCGTCGTGGTGTTCATAACCAATGTGATGCTAAGGCGTTGTTTAGCTGAAAACACAAAACGGGACAAAACTTTCGTAGCGCCGATGGGCATCTTACATGACTGACATGAAGTTCTGAAGTTTGAAGTTCCACTGGGCATCTTACACGACTGACATGAAGTTTTGAAGTTCGAAGTTCCATGGGCATCTTACACGACTGGCATGGTAGTTTGAAGTTTGAAGTGGCATCTTACACCACTGACATGAAGTTTTGAAGTTTGAAGTTCCATGGGCATCTTACACGACTGACATGAAGTTTTGAATATCGAAGTTCCATGGGCATCTTACACGACTGACATGACATGAAGCTTTGAAGTTTGAAGTTCCACTGGGCATCTTACACGACTGACATGAAGTTTTGAAGTTTGCAGTTCCACTGGGCATCTTACACGACTGACATGTTTTTGGGAAATCTGAAGTGGCATCTTACACGACTGATATTAAGTTTTAAATTTTGAAGTTCAACTGGGCATCTTACACGACTGACATGAAGTTTTGAACTTTGAAGTTCCATGGGCATCTTACACGTCTGACATGAAGTTTTGAAGTTTGAAGTTCCACTTCGCCGCTACGAAAGTTCGGCCAAAATTCAACGCCTCCCGTTAGGCGACGGGGCCCCAGTGCAGCGTTGGCAGTGGGCCCGTTAGGCCGCGGGGCCCCAGTACAATGTTCGGTTGAAGCATTTTTCGCTCCAGTCTCGGGCGGCACCGCCCTTTCGAAATCGAGCCCGCGGGTTTCGAAATCCAGTCGAGCTCGTTTTGGGGGGGAAGTCCTATGCGAAAGCCACACTTCGAAATCGAGCCCGAGGGTTTCGAAATCCAGTCGAGCTCTTTTTGGGGGGGAAGTCCGATGCGAAAGCTGCATTTTCGAGTTTTCGGGTCAGAGCTTTTAAAATCTTAAATGCCAAACGGTGTGGCCATTTCGAAACGGCGGTTTCGCTTGATACTTCCTCGACAAAAAAACGAATTCGAACGATTTCGAAACTTTCGGGTTCGATTTCGAAATGGCGCTCCCGCCTAGGACTTCCGCAAACATAGAACTCGAAACCTTTCTGCTTCGATTTCGAAATGGCGCTCCCGCACAGGACTTCCTCAAACATAGAAATCGAAACCTTTCTGCCTCGATTTCGAAATGGCGCCCCCGCACAGGACTTCCTGCAAAATGAGGTTCGGCATTTGTTCCGTTCGAACTCGAAATGGCGCTCCCGCCACGGGGGTGCTAGCGTCAAGATGATTACCGGCGCTCGGCTGCTCATAGGTTCTGTGGTGCTCTCAGGCCTTGGAGTGATGCTCACGGCTGTCGTGGTGTTCATAACCAATGTGATGCTCAGGCATTGTTTAGCTGAAAAAAACAAAACGGGTCAAAACTTTCGTAGCGCCGATGGGCATCTTACATGACTGACATGAAGTTTTGAAGTTTGAAGTTCAACTGGGCATCTTACACGACTAACATGAAGTTTTGAAGTTCGAAGTTCCCTGGGGCTTCTTACACGACTGGCATGGTAGTTTGAAGTTTGAAGTGGCATCTTGCACCACTGACATGAAGTTTTGAAGTTTGAAATTCTATGGGCATCTTACACGACTGGCATGAAGATTTGAAGTTCGAAATTCCATGGGCATCTTACACGACTGACATGACATGAAGTTTTGAAGTTTGAAGTTCCACTGGGCATCTTACACGACTGACATGAAGTTTTGAAGTTTGACGTTCCACTGGACATCTTACACGACTGACATGTTTTTGGGAAATCTGAAGTGGCATCTTACAAGACTGACATGAAGTTTTAAAGTTTGAAGTTCAACTGGGCATCTTACACGACTGACATGAAGTTTTGAATTTTGAAGTTCCATGGGCATCTTACACGACTGACATGAAGTGTTGAAGTTTGAAGTCCCACTTCGCCGCTACGAAAGTCGGGGCCCCAGTACAACGTTGGCAGTGGGCCCGTTAGGCCGCGGGGCCCCAGTACAATGTTCGGTTGAAGCATTTTTCGCTCCAGTCTCGGGCGGCGCCGCCCTTTCGAAATCGAGCCCGCCGGTTTCGAAATCCAGTCGAGCTTGTTTTGGGGGAAGTCATAGGCGAAAGCCACGCTTCGAAATCGAGCCCGAGGGTTTCGAAATCCAGTCGAGCTCGTTTTGGGGGGGAACTCCGATGCGAAAGCTGCATTTTCGAGTTTTCGGGTCACCCCTTTTAAAATTTTAAATGCCAAACGGTGTGGCCATTTCGAAACGGCGGTTTCGCTTGATACTTCCTCGGAAACCAAAAAACAAATTCGAACGATTTCGAAACTTTCGGGTTCGATTTCGAAATGGCGCTCCCGCCTAGGACTTCCGCAAACATAGAATTCGAAACCTTTCTGCTTCGATTTCGAAATGGCGCTCCCGCACAGGACTTCCTCAAACATAGAAATCGAAACCTTTCTGCCTCGATTTCGAAATGGCGCCCCCGCACAGGACTTCCTGCAAAATGAGGTTCGGCATTTGTTCCGTTCGAACTCGAAATGGCACTCCCGCCACGGGGGTGCTAGCGTCAAGGTGATTACCGGCGCTCGGCTGCTCATAGGTTCTGTGGTGCTCTCAGGCTTTGGAGTGATGCTCACGGCCGTCGTGTTCATAACCAATGCGATGCTCAGGCGTTGTTGAGCTGAAAACAAAAAATGGGCCAAAACTTTCGTAGCGCCGATGTATTGCCCTTGCCCGCTGCTTTCTTCCTTTTGGCCAAGCTGAACAGAGCTGTCATCCTGGCCAAATCAGGAACCGACGAGGGCCGGGAAATCTTTGACAACCACAAGATCGCGATGCAGGTCGCCGTTGTAGTATCCCTGTAACTCATGCTCCGCGAAGACCCCTGCATCATCAGCATCGGCGAAATGATCCTATTCCAGCTGGGCCGTCTGCAGGTCATCCTCAAGCACACCCACTGGGCCGACGAGAAACGAAATTTTGCGCAGTTCGCCAGCCGTTATCCGGCAAAATTATCGATGACGGCCGCCCGCTGCGGCAACTTCATGAGCTCCTCTGATAGGCGGCCGACGAAACAGCATGCCTATCCGCTCTCGCGCTCCTTCGCACGATCCACTTGACACTTCGAAAAAGCATGATCAGCTCAGTTTGAAAGGTATCATCGTTGCCAACCTTGCTGCTCCATAACCAACACTAGCTCCTCAGTCGCTCCGCTTGTGTCTTCCATGACTTCCCCGCGCCCTCGGATGGACGGTCGTTCGCGCGCGGCAAAATGTCCAACCGAAAAGCATTCGGCAACGTGCGATGCGGGAACCATCTTCGGGCCCCAGCAACATATATATATATATATGTATATCATGATTCGTACTGACGTCATTGAACAATGTGCGAAATGTGTCTTGGCAGATGTAAGTCGGTCTTTTTGGAAGCATGTCCGCGCTGCCTTACGCATGGGCTCGTCCGTGGCCTTCGAGCACCGTCCACTGTCCCGCTGGGTGGCCGCGCCGGCTCTAGGATGGCCTCGAACTTCGCCTTCGCCTCCTGCTTGCTACATTTCTGAAGGGTCAGCTGCGTGGAAGACTCTGCCGAACGAGCTTTCACCACCGTAAACTCAATCAAAGCCAGACACGACAGGGTAGCGGTCGACTGTGCCTGAGTAGCTACGCCCACAACACATGAGATCGCTTCGTCGTTCCTCTCCAAACCGATGTAGAAATTCCGCTTCTCCGATTTTGGTCGCTCACAAGCGCGCGGTGCGTCGCCACTCTGATCTAGGCACTCTGAAACATGTACTGCTCTCGTTCGCAAATCGCCCCCAAAGCATGCCTGTGGCGTTGTCAACTTCTAACGCGCCTGGATGGCAAGGGCCAAGGAGGCCACTGCCATTGACAGCCCCGCATGCGGCTCCGATGGTCCCACGTCGCCCAACACAATTGTTGGTCATTCCCGTCCCACTCGTGATATTGCTTGCCGCCGAATGCTGGCGTCCAAAGTCGGGCGCCATTCGCCGGGCGCATGTAAAACCTGGCCAACTCGCCGAAACATGGCGTGGTATGCTTCACCAGCAAAACGCGAAGATCACGATTAAGGGTGCGCAGATAGCCCCGACGGAAGTGCGCGCGCCCACCCAGCTTCTCTGCGCGCGGAAGCCCGACGTTGGCCATCGAGGAGCAGGCCGAGACACGATGATTTCCACCTCCACCAATTGGAGGAAACAGACACCATCCGTTTAGGGCTAGCACGGAAGCAAGGAGCTTCCTGACAGCCAACGAGGTGTACTGCTAGCTCCTTTACCAGAAATCGCATTGCGCGGGCCCGAAGTTGAAACGCTCCAACATGTTCGGCAACGCCCTGCTCAAGCCGATCGTGATGATTATTTACAGCAGTGGCCACCTGTTAATGTGTGATCAAAATTTCTGGATCGCGTAGACTTCTCCACGTCGTTGACATCCATCATTTGTCTTGCCCACGAAAACCCAAGCCCGCCACCCGTGTCCAACGGATACGCTTCGCGATCAGCACGAAGGACGTCACGGCAGTGGGGCAGCGGCCAATAATCTGATGATCGCAACAGGCAAACTGCGCTCGCTGGCGTTGATGCTGGTGGCATCTTCCTCGCCGTCTTCGCTATCTCGTCACTGCAATCGCCCCGGGGGTTACCTGCGCTGCCATTGGCGCGCGAGAGCGTTGTGATTAGCTCCTCCATGGCAGCGCGCATCGCGTGGACCATCAAGTTGGCAGCGGGGTCGGCGCTAGCTGCCCCCTGCGCGAACATGTCCGACGCAGGCTGGCAGTCGGACGTGACCTCGACGCACGTCAGCTGGGGCTCGTAAACGGTAGAGCATTCCCCAGATCAGTCCCCCGCCACCTCGGCGTTCAAGTCGGAAAGGGGCGGCGTCGAAAGACGCCGTCTCGGTGGCGAGCCCTGAGAAGTGCCCGCCAAAGATGCAGCCGTTGCCATGGAAGGCCAGCGCCATGGCCGCCCATGCCGAGTCCTCCTTGAAATTCGGCGAGCACGAACCATCTCGCGACAATCCAAGCGCGCGCCAAGCATCGATTGTCGTCGCAGCGTGAGCGCGAAGCTCCAAGTCGCACAAATTGCGCCGCAGTCGGACATGCCAAGGACTGTGGCGATACCCGACGTTGACGGGGGTAGGTGCCTCCATCTGAGAGCACTGAACATCGCTTGCACTCGCAGAAGAGCCAGGAACATGGCCAGCTAAAGTTGGACTCACAGCAATAACGCCGTTGAGAGCTCGAGGCGAAGCAGGCCAGGAGCCATTTTCGGACGTGGTCAGAACAGCCCACCAAATTCATTGCTGGCGTCGAATTGACCCGACCCGTCAGACTCGAAGTCAACGGGGGCTGCTGCGGGGGGTCCACAGCCTCTCGACCCTCCAAATCTTTTCGGCAAGATCTTGCAACGCGTACTCGTCGTCTTCGCCGTCGGCAACCACCTCCACCGCGCCCCCCCTGGCGCCCGCCAACAAGCGCGGCGTCTGGCCCGATGCCGGGGCCCGAGCAGCGACGTGACTTGGCGAAGAGCCCCCGTCAAATATCTCCAGCGCTTGACCGCTTCAGATGCGACGAGGGGCACCGGGGGCAAGGTCATCCGCGCGCTCGCCAAGTCCCCGGGGCCCGCGGGTCGGCGGGCCACCCTTCCCGGGAAGCCCAGTTCGTCGAAGGCCTACCCCCCTAGACGCGCCCCCCCTTGTTCCCTGATGGGCCGCAATCGACCGTCGTCGCCTTGGCGCAGGCGCGCTCGCGAGCAAGGCGCCGGCTGGGCGCGCCCGCGTCGCCCCCCGCGCGAGAGCCAGAACCTGCGGCGCCGCCCCGAACTAGATGGGCCCCCGCGCTGCCGCCTCCCCCCCGCCGTTTTCGCCGCCGACGACGCGTGGTGCCGCGGTGCCACTCCATCTTGGCCGTCGCCCTGAACGTCCAGCACCTCCTGCGCCGCCGCCCGCTGATCAACTGCTTCTGATTGCGCCGGTGAGGCCCCGGCAGCGCCGGGGCTATCGCGGGCCCTCGTCTCCGCGCGCAGCGCAGAATCATCTTGCGATGACTAGTGCGCCCTGCTCATCTGACTCGACCTCCTCGCCTGCGCTGATCACGTCCAACTCTGCCCGCGCCTCTCTACGAAATTGTTCCTGGAAGCCTGCCAAACCGGAAGCTCTGTAGCGCCCGCAAATCGCCGTCTCATCTGCGGCGGGCCCGGGGCCGCAGCATCCGCAACGCGCTGGCATGGCCAACGAGTTGGAGGAATTGCAAAAAGAACGCGCCCGCTCAATGTTCGCCATGCTCGAGCTCGAGCCTTCAGAGGCCCGCGCAGGCCCACTGGCCCTCCTGGTCACAAGCGAACTTCTCCTGGGTGCCGCGGATCGTCCTCTCGGCGCCCCCCCGCGAGAAACCCTCAGCGCCTGGGGCGTTGGTGCCTGGGGCAGGGGCCCCGCGCTCACCACCAGGGGGCGCATCAGCGGCAATGGCCAATGACCTCTGACATTCTTGGTAAACCTACCCTTTCTCCAAACGCTGCCGCATAAAGAGACTGCCCGTGACACTCCGAACTCGCTCTCGACGACGGCGGCGCGCGGGCGCGACTCGGGCCCCCGCCTGCAGCAGCAGCAGCAGCTCGCGACCTTGAGCTCTCGAGGAACTGTTCTGCAGCATCGCGCGAGAAAAGGTTCCACGTTTCGATTTCCTGATGAAGTCGAGTTCGAACTTCTCATGCGTTTTCTGCAGAAGCAGGGGCCCGCGGCATTTGAGCTGCCGCTGCTGCCTCGCTTGCGGGGGGCGACGCAACGTCGCCAGCTGCTCGCGCATTTCTCCGCCGCTCGAACTCTTCTGCGACCTTCGCCTCCTGCGCCTCCATCGCCACCATAGCTGGCCAGAGCGCGCCGGGCCCCTTCGCGCCCGCGTCGTCACTCGGCGCGCGCGGGCCCGTTTGAGGTTCCACCTGATCTGCTGGCACCATATCACTGTTATCTGATCATGTACCTGTGGGGCTCGGAATTCGGGTATCAAATCATTTGTCGCGTCGGCGCTGCACTTCCAGATCCACGTCGGCGGCAAGTCGGGCCTGTCGGATTGTAAGTTCACGATGACGTGCGCCTGCTGCCCTGCACTGCCTCTCTTGATGGGCTGACGCCTCCGCCACTCGAACTGCACATTTTGCTAGCATTACTACTTCTTGCGTCTCCTGCTGTTAGTATTGCTTCCACAAGATCACCAGAGGACTGGACATCATAATTGGGATGCTCCTTATGCGCCAGCTGCAACTGCTGGATGATCTCGTTGACGTTCGAAGTATTCCTAACAGGCATCGGGCTGCGATCGCGTGTGTAAAGCGTGCTTTCTCGTATTCATGCTGACGAGCACCCTCTTGATGTTCCACCTCAAGTCGCGCTTGCATGTCGGCCCTCTGGCGGAGCTGGAACTCAACCTCGAGCAGTTTCTGGTGACTCCTTCTCTCTGCCTCCTGGCGCGTGACTATGCACTGCTGCGCCTGCTCCTCGAGGTGGGGTGCCTTTGCTTTGTGACGCGGGCCCGTGCCTTCTTCCGGCGCGCGGAATCAAAGATATACTGCTTGTGCTTGTCTCTCCAATGCGCGCTTGGCCTCTAATGTTCCAAGCATGCTCTGTTTCGGCGTGGCTTTTGGCATCGGTGAACGTGCGTCGACGTAGGACTCGCAACCGAAGACGCTTTTTACCGAACTGGCCTCTATGCGACCGTCTCGATCCGGAATTTCGCTCACAGCTGCCACTGAATCGGGAGTGTGTGGCGTAGGCAAGGAACCCGGTGCAGATGGCCTCTTTGCGGTCGCTGGCTGGATCATCGGAGGGTGTACACTGGTCCTCGGTCTGGCAATTTGGGTCTTCGGGTAACTAGCCGAGCCAGGTGGCACTGTAGGTGGTTTTGGTATCACCCGGGTGGCTCCAACCTAAGACCCATGGAGGCCCAACCGGAAAGAAAAAAAAAATGGGGCGCGCCGAAGAACCCAGGGGGTCCGGTTTCCGCGGAGGAAAGAAAAAAACCCTGGCGATGGGGTTCGAGCACGGGGGTTACCCCCCCCTCAAATTCCGGAAGAGGAATGAACTCCCAGCCGCGGGGGTGCCCGCGCGAGGGGTCCCACCCCCCCAAGCGCAACCAGAGGAAGAAAAGCGTGAGAGCCGAGACTGTAAGTGCAATGCAACAACACCTTAATCGCGGTTGCACTAGGGATTTGTATTAGTACGAGTTGTACGGTAGTCGGAGGGGTTCAGGGGTTCCAACGGCAACGCGCGCGGGGAAGAAGGAAAGAAATCCATGCGCCGCCAGGGGTCCCGGGTTTAACGGGTTGCCGCGAAGGTTGACCCCCCGCGGATAGAAGAAAAGAAATCCGGCCGGGGGGGTGGGGGGTTGAGGGATGAGTCACGGGGGCGATGTTTTGGTTCCGACGCCCTCAGGAACGGCAGTGCCGGTCCCGACGGCGGCGGCGGCGGCGGCGGTGGCAGAGGAGGTACTTCCGCATCCGAAGTTTCGCCTCGTCGCTGGGATGCACCCGCACCCGTTGCAATCAAAAAGACACATTGCCTATAATGACCAAATTCAATAATACTATTTGGTGAAGAGTCAGCGCGCACAACTTCCCGAAGCAGGTCCTGCAATAGTACAATGTCTGCGCATGAAGCAGCAGGTCTGCCCGCATGATCAATACCTTTTTCTGGATCAGACTAATAACCTCCTGCTCCGGCGCAATCCCTGCCCTCGCATCCTTTTCCTGCAGAGCTCCAATCTGCAGCTGCCACTTCATATGGCAAAAACGCGAATTCCTTTTCATGTTCACGTGCGCATGTTTGCGCAATCGGGCCTTTGACCACCACATCCCGAATAATGGGCAGTATTGAAAGTACCTCTGCCGTCATTCCTGGGATATCACGAATAGCTGGAGGCCTTTGGAAACTAGAGTGCCATTCTGCGTTTTCACGTTGCAAAAGATGATCTGGGAGATCATCTGCTTCAATATGTCATTCACCTTGGTCTGCTCCTCCCTCCTACTGCACGTGATTTCTCATCATGAGGCTTCATCGTCATGTGGCAACGACGGTTTCAGCACTGCTTGTCAGAGGAAATGTTGCTGCTACCTCACGCACTGCATTTCCATCCATCTCTCTGCGCCATACCGTTGCCGTGGTGCTTGTCCAGCACTTCGCGTGCTCGAGACGCTTGTAGAAGGACACGCGTTGAGGCTCGCTGGCTGCGTTCCCGCCTGTGGCGGTCGAAGGGGGGCGCCCGCGCCTCTTGGGCGTCGACCCTGGTGCTGCCGCCTTGGCGGCTCCGAGCAGCCACCCTCGGCGCTGCCGCGCGGGCCTCTGGACCACGCTGAGCCGCGCCCCTCCAATTGCTCGGGCACCCCCACGCCGAGGGCAGGGGGACGCCCCCCCCTCCCCCCCCCCCCGCACAGGACAGGCACGGCTTCCCATCCCCCTCTCGAGATCGGTCTGCTACCAAAGCTGCGACCAACAAACTACTTGGACTCTTCATTTGTTTGAGAGGCGGTGTTGGTTTCTCTATTCAATTCGTGCTGTAGGAAAGCTTCGGAGCTGGGAAGCACACCGTTCAACAGAAACTGATCAGGAACTTTCGCCCACAGTATCGAGACGCCCTCTCCCCCAGCACCTCCCCTCCGCTCCACCGCCCTCCCAGCCGCTCCCTGCCGCCCCCCTCTTCTGCCCTGCCCCGCCCCCTCCGTACTTGTCCCCAGGCGACTGGGCGGCGTTGCGGTAGTTCTCCACTGTGCCTGCGCTCGGGGGAGAAGCGGGGAGGAGGGGGGGGGGTCGGTGGACACCGATCGGAGCCCGCCCTGGGCAGGTGGCAGTAACGAGCGTCTCGTTGAGCATGCTGGACGGAGAGAGCGGTGAGGAGAGCTGGAGCAGGGATGACAACTGAAGGATGGTTGATTGTATATATATACACATATATATATATAGGTCTTGGTGTGTGTGTGTGTGTTGTGTGTTGTGTGTTGTGTGTAAGGGGAGAGATAATGAGAGGGGAAGCGAAAGAGAGAGAGAGAGAGAGAACGGTGGGGGGGGAGAGGGGCATGACATGGGGGAAAGATAACCAGGATCAGAGGGAGCAGGGGGGGAAGGATGAGGAAGGAAGAAGAAAGGCCACAGACAGGGAGGATGCGGGTTTGCCGCCTTGGGGGGCCGTCGCCGCGGGGCGCATGGCCACCCCCGCGGCGCGGCTTCTCCGGAGAGCGGCTGGGCGGGGCCGAGGACCAGCGCGCAACACGGCCAGACGCAAGTCCACAGCGAGGGCGGCAAGGGCACCCATCGTTCGGAAGAAGTGGGTAGAAGCATGAAGTCGGAAGGCGTTGAAAGCGAATTCGGGCTGCGCCCGCCCCCTGAACGAGGGAAGAAGGAAAAGCACTCGACACATGAAGCAGGACTGCGAAGAAGATATATCGGAATCTGGGAATCCCAAACTCCCAAAATGCCGTCCCAAGGTGCCGCGACCCTGGTGCGGCAACTGGGAGGCAACTGCAGCGGCATCGGGCCACCAGCCCTGAGAAGTACGTCCAGCTAGGGATGGGCCGAAGAGGCGAGGGATGCTGGGAGGGGATCGATGTACATGCCACTTCGCTTGGTCGGCCAAGGAGCTCGGGGTATAGACGCCCCAGCTGCACAACGTATGGGACGCTGGAGAGTCTACCTTCGCCGAACTCCTTGACCCCCTGGCCGATCAAGCGACGTAGTGCATACATCGAGACCCTCCGAGATGCAAGTGCGGCCGTGATGAAGTCCTGCACCCATACCATGGACTTGTCTCGGCTGCGCACGGGGGCGCAGCAGGACGGGGCAGAGACAAGGACCAGAGGAGGGTCAAATGAAATAACGGTGTTTCTCCGAACAGGCCCGAATCCGTTCGAATTCGGGGCCCAGACCCCTCCTGGAGGGTGGACGTTTTCCGTGGCGGATCCAACCGTACCGACGAGAAGCCTTTCGGGCGTTGCTCAACGGGGGGCCAGCAAAGAAGGGGGGGAGGAAGGTGCGCCTTGAGTGCACATTCGCGGACCCAGGGAGCTCCTGAGGGCCCTGTCGGAACCCCTTCCCGGATACCCTACGTTGGGAAAAAATTGCGACATCGCGCAAAATCAGATCCCGAACCCTAGACCCCATCTTCCTGTTGCACTCTTCGAGCCACAGAGCCCGAAACCCAGCGACAACGCCGGGTGTGAAAACACTGCAGCGCCTGCCAGATCTCAGGGCCACTCGATCCCCCCCGCCCCCTATCGACTCGGGAGAATCGATAGTTCAGGGTTCGGATGTCGTCACCTAACAGGCCCGCGGCGGCCTGGAAGCGCGGCCGTGGGAAATTTGTTGAAAATCTTTCCCAAACTCCCCCCTGGGTCCAGTGCAAATTTTCACCCCAAAACCGACCGTATGGGACCCGAAAACGACCCCTGGAGACAGAAAATTACTAAATATTCTCGAATCCAGAACCTCGAACCTTGACCCCCCCGTTCCTGCTCGCCGGAACCAATGCTGGGCCACCTCAGACCCCAGCCGGCTCTACTATCCCATGCCGTTCTTCGTCCGTTAGCTTGTCCTCAACCCCCGCTTGGGCGTCCCGGTCAAAGGGCCGAAGACCCGGAAAAGCTCTCCGCTGGCACCCGCGGCTCTCCGCGGAGAAACTTTCCGCTGGCGCCGCGCGCGCACCCCCTCAACCGCACGCCTCTGGCGGCGCCCAGGGGTGCGGGCGGTGGAAACAAGGAAACGCGGCACCACCTGCGCGAGGCGCCAGGGAGGGTGCTCTGGTGGTGCGGTCCTCCACCCCCCCTCTCGCTCGAGACAGCCCCCGTCCCCAGCTCGGGGAGGCATCGTGGACCCCCTCGTTGGAGGTGGCCCCTCTGGTGGTGGTGGTGTCGCCCCTCCTCCCTCCTTTGCGGAGAGTGGGAGAAACAAGACGACACCCTGGCGGCAGAAAGCCCTCAGCAGCGCCACGCAATTTGCAATGGGGTGCCACGATGGGCCTGGGTTCCCTCACCAGGCGTGGGAGGCGTGCGACAGAACCCGTACGGGCAAGCTGCTGAAGGAAACACGGCGAGATCTATGCAGATCCAATGCTCGCTGGCCAGGCCCACCCTGGACCGACTCTTGGAGCCAGCCTGGCCACAGCCGCGAGACCGCCCCCGCGAAACCCCCGAAGGCCCGTGTAGAGGCCTCCTGGACGGGGTCGAGATGCGTCAGGTTCGTATCGTGCCGACTTCGGCGTTGGTTTCTGACACCGCGGGGATCGTTCAAGCTTGAACAATCGGCCGTTTCCGAAACGTCCAAGTCGTTCCACATCGAACGATTCTGGGGGCGCCCGCGGCACTCAAAGTTGAACGCCACTGGCGGGGTCGTCGCTGGTCGACACGACACGAACCTACCGTAGATGGGGCCGGAGGATCGCGCCGCATCGTCAATGCATCGGCGGCGTGGGCGATGCATCGGCGACGTCGGCGTGGAAAACATCGGGTTCCACATCGAGCCGCATCGTATGCCGAGCGATCATCCAACCCCATCAACTCAGACCCCGTCTGAGAGGGTCTAGACTGACTACCTACCAGACCACCCCAACCCAACCCGAAGACCCGTATCTGGCTGTCTTTAGGGCGGGCTTTTGGAGCTCAGCTGACTCACTCTTTGTTTCAGCGTCGTCATCATCATCGTCCCCATCATCATCATCACCACCATCATCATCATCACCATCACCATCACCATCACCCTCATGATCATCCTAATCATCATCATCATGATCCTCATCATCGCCCTGACTGGTCATGATGATGGGGGCGATGATGATGGTGGGGATGATCCTCATGATGACGACCCTCATAATGACGATCATGGGGATGATGATGATGGTGATGATGATCATTATGATGATGGTGACGATGATGAGAGAGTCGAGGAGGAAGAAGCAGACGGGGGCGCCGCCCTCGGTGGCTAGTCGGACGCGGCACTGCGGGGCGTTGGGGCGGCTGTCCTGCGGCCACTTATGGGCGTTGACGCGATGTCCTGCGGCGCGCTGGTCAGCCTCACTTCGTCGAGCACTTCCGCGAGGCCAGGGGGCGCCACGGGGACATTGGCCAAGTGCTCGGCCACAACGTGGTTCACGGCGTTGAAGAACTCGACAGGGCCAGGCGTGGCGTCGATCCTCCGCGCCCTGATCTCCCGAAACACGTCGGAGCGGATCATCGCGGCGATCAGCAGGTCGCGCTTTCCTTCGGGCTGCTGCTTGAGGTGCTCGTTGGAGAATGTGTGATCGCAGCGCTCGTGGCGGTGCACATTGTGATGCAGGGCGGCGAGGGTTCCCGCGTAGAAGGATCCGGGCTTTTGCTCGAGGTTGAATTGTTGCTTGTCTTCATTCTCCACTTGCACGGTGCGTGTCCCCCACAGGGTGACGGCCGCACGCAGCAGCGAGCAGCCACCGTCTGCGTTCCATCCATCGTCCCGCGCGCCTGGTTCCATGAGCTGGATCGACGCGTGCGCGAAAGTGTTGTCGGCGAAGTCCTCTTCCACGATGGGCACCCCGTTCAGCTTGACGAGGTCTTCTGGCATTTTGTCGAGGGCGACCGCCAGGCGCATTTGGTCTCCCAGCTGTTGCAGCCAAGGGCGCCACTTTTTCTTCAGCGCTCGTACGAAAGCGGCGAAGCGCTCGGACGGGATCACCTGCAACTTCTTGTCCCTGTTCAGGCTGCGGCACTTCGGGGGGTTCTTCTCGCCCACGATGCCTGGGATCTCGGTTTTAAAACCCTTTTTCGCCTCATCCCCTCGAACGCGTCTGGAGTGGGTTGCCCCGAATCCACGCGCTCCTTGGCCAGGCCGTCCCAGCAAGGGTCGTTTTGCAAAAAGTGCAGCAAGTCTGGGTCGAGGTCTGTCTCCGCTATCGTTCCGGTGCCGTTCTTGCCCCGCTCCATGTTCACGGTGATCTGCAGCTTGCCAGGCGGCTGCATGAAGCCAGACAGCCTTGCCTGTCTGAGGGTCAGTCTGTGGCCTGGCTGCCACTTCAAACAGCCCTTGATGATGGACGTGAGGCCTGCGGGGCAGCCTTGGAAGCCCGCCGATGCATGGAAGCCTTCGTAGCGTTTCGGGTCGCTCTTCTCTTTCGCTGTTTCAGCCGCTATCCAGGCCGCGCCCTTCTGACCGAACCATCTCTCAAAGAAAAGGAAGGAATCCAGAAACGAGGCTGCGGTCTCGACGCCAGGCACATCGCTGCTGAGTGGAACCCCCTTCGATGCTGAGTGGAAATCTCCCGCTGCCTCCTGGCCGGGCAGCCCCGCGCCCTTCCTGATGGCATCAATGGAGTCTTTACCAGTGACCTCCTTTCGCCGCTCACGCGGGTCTTCTTCAGCTGACACGCAGATCAGCGGCCGGCGCGAGTGCAACTCCGCGGCCGCGCACCCGAGGGGCCACATGTCCAAGTCTTCCTGGAAGCGCAGGTTCCCCAAGAAGACATCTGGCGGCCTGTGCTGGGGCGCGGTTGCACGGACGTCGGCGTTGCTGTCGCTGGGGCGCAGCTCCTTCACCAACCTGTGGTGGGGGGCCGTCGGCCCCGCGCAGCCGAGATCGCCGAGCACCACCTGCGGAGAGAGGCGGACGGAGGAGAGGGGAGCGACGGCGACCTCCAGGGGGGAGGGAAGAGAGTTGCGACAGGACGACGGCCTCATGGGGGAAGGGTAGACACCACCCTGAGTAGAACTGAAATATGAGTTCGAACATGCTATGATAGAGCTCACTTTCATATATACATATATATATAAATATTTATGTGTATGTATATGTATGTGCATATATATATACACAAATACATATACATATATATATATACCTTATATATACCCACACGTAAGACATGTAGGACTGTGTACACAAGAGAAAGACAATATATATATAAACATAGGTACGTCGTCCAAGGCGCCTCGGAAGGCGCCTCGGAAAGCGCAGAATACTCCTCCAAGGCACGGAATCATGTTCCCGGACCGCCTTCCGGGAACATGATGGGGAGGACCTTCTGAGAGCCTCCAGTTGGCCTCTCGGAGGCCTGTTGGGCTCTCCTGGAGGCGTCTTGGGGCGCGCTCAGTGCCACTGTTGGGCATCTTGGGGGCCTCTATATGGGGAAGAATTTGAAATACGTGGAAGGAAGTGGCACGACTCGGGAGGGCTTGGGGGAGGGGTATGTCTGTATATATATATATATATGTACATACATGTGTATATGTGTGTGCGTGTAATATATATATAGACCCATACGTAAGACATGTAGGATTGTGTAAACAGGAGAAAGACAATGTATAGAAACGTAGTACGTCGTCCAAGGCGCCTCGGAAAGCGCAGAATACTCCTCCAAGGCGCGGAATCATGTTCCCGGACCGCCTTCCGGGAACATGACGGGGACGACCTTCTGAGGGCCTCCAGGGGGCCTCTTGGGGGCCTCTCGGAGGCCTGTATATGTATACATTATATATAGATATAGATATATATATATAGACCCATACGTAAGACATGTAGGACTGTGTACACAGTAGAAGGACAATCTATATAAACATAGGTACGTCGTCCAAGGCGCCTCGGAAGGCGCCTCGGAAAGCGCAGAATACTCCTCCAAGGCGCGGAATCATGTTCCTGGACCGCCTTCCGGGAACATGATGGGGAGGACCTTCTGAGGGCCTCCAGTGGGCCTCTTGGGGGCCTCTCGGAGGCCTGTTGGGCTCTCCTGGAGGCGTCTTGGGGCGCGCTCAGTGCCACTGCTGGGCATCTTGGGGGCCTCTATATATGGGGAAGAATTTGAAATACGTGGAAGGAAGTGGTACGACTCGGGAGGGCTTGGGGGAGGGGTATACATATATATATATATATATATATATGTATATATATGTATATATGTATGTGTGTATGTATGTATGCATGTATGTATGTATGTATGTATGTATGTATGTATGTATGTATGTATGTATGTATGTGTATGTATGTATGTATGTATGTATGTATGTATGCATGCATGTATGTATGTATGTATGTATGTATGTACGTAGTAAGACATGTAGGACTGTCACAGGAGAAGGACGCCGTCGGAAGGCGCCTCGGAAAGCGCAGAATACTCCTCCAAGGCGCGGAATCATGTTCCCGGACCGCCTTCCGGGAACATGACGGGGACGACCTTCTGAGGGCCTCCAGTGGGCCTCTTGGGGGCCTCTCGGAGGCCTGTGGGGCTCTCCTGGAGGCGTCTTGGGGCGCGCTGAGGGCCATTTTGGGCCTCTTGGGGGCTTCTGGGGGCCTTCGGGGAGGCTCTTGGGGGCCTCTTTGGGGCCTCTTGGGGCCTCGCGGGGCCCTCTTGGGGACCGCTGGGCTCGCTTAGGCAATCTTGAAGCCCTGTCGGGGCACTCCTGGAACCGTCTTGGGCGGCTCCTGGGCCATCTTGGGGTTCCACTGGGCCGTCTTGGGACGATTTTGGGGGTCTCTTGGGCCGTCTTGGGGCGGTCTTGGGGGCCTCTTCGGCCGTCTTGAAGCGGTTTTGGGAGACTCTTTGGGCGGCCTTGGAGCGTCGGAACCCCGAAAAAGCGAGAAGGCCAAAAACCTAGAAAAAAACAATACAAATCAACGATTTTGGCTTGTCGGGGCTCTCGTGGGAGGCCTCTTGGGATGCCTTCGGAGCCTCATGGAGCTCTCTTGGAACGTCTTCGGGCCTTCCTGGCCATTCCTGAGGCTATCTATGCGCGTCTTGGAGCGCTCGCGGGCCGTCTTGGGCGGTCTCGAACTGTTCCTGGCGGTCCCAGGGGCCCTCCGGGACGCTTCGGACGCTCCCGGGGGCGCCCTGCACCCCCCATGGAGATGACAGGCACCGCCCCGGGGCCCTACTCCGATATATATATATATATATATACACGGAAGAAATTGAAATACGTAGCAGGAAATGGCACGACTCGGGAGGGCTTGGGGAGGGGTATATATATATATATATATATATATATAGAAACATACGTAAGACATGTAGGATTGTGTACACAGGAGAAGGACAAGCTATAGAAACATACGTACGTCGTCCAAGGCGCCTCGGAAGGCGCCTCGGAAGCGCAGAATACTCCTCCAAGGCGCGGAATCATGTTCCCGGACCGCCTTCCGGGAACATGATGGGGACGACCTCCTGAGGGCCTCCAGTGGGCCTCTTGGGGGCCTCTCGGAGGCCTGTTGGGCTCTCCTGGAGGCGTCTTGGGGACGGCTCAGGGCCATTTTTGGGCATCTCGGGGGCCTCTGGGGGCCTTCGGGGAGGCTCTTGGGGGCCTCTTTGGGGCCTCTTGGGGCCTCGCGGAGCCCTCTTGGGGACCGCTGGGCTCGCTTAGGCAGTCTTGAAGCCCTGTCGGGGCTCTCCTGGATCCTGGGCCGTCTTGGGACGATTTTGGGGGTCTTTTGGGCCGTCTTGGGGCGGTCTTGGGGGCCTCTTCAGCCGTCTTGGAGCGGTTTTGGGAGACGCTTGGACGGCCTATATATATATATATATATATATATATGTGTGTACACGGAAGAAATTGAAATACGTGGAAGGAAGTGGCACGACTCGGGAGGGCTTGGGGGAGGGGAATATATATATATATATATATATATATATATATGTATGTATAAATATATGTATATACATATACATATGCATATATATATATATAGAAACATACGTAAGACATGTAGGATGGTGTACACAGGAGAAGGACAATATATAGAAACATACGTACGTCGTCCAAGGCGCCTCGGAAGGCGCAGAATACTCTTCCAAAGCGCGGAATCATGTTCCCGGACCGCCTTCCGGAAACATGATGGGGACGACCTCCTGAGGGCCTCCAGTGGGCCTCTTGGGGGCCTCTCGGAGGCCTGTTGGGCTCTCCTGGAGGCGTCTTGGGGCGTATATATATATATATATATATATAATATATATATGTATATATATGTGTTATAGGGAAGAAATTGAAATACGTGAAAGGAAGTGGCACGACTCGGGAGGGGGGAGGGGTATATATTATATATATATATATATATATATATATATATATACATACATACACACACATATATACATATATATATATATAAACATACGTAAGACATGTAGGATTGTGTACACAGGAGATGGACAATCTATAGAAACATACGTACGTCGTCCAGGGCGCCTCGGAAGGCGCAGAATACTCCTCCAAGGCGCGGAATCATGTTCCCGGACCGCCTTCCGGGAACATGATGGGGACGACCTCCTGAGGGCCTCCAGTGGGCCTCTTGGGGGCCTCTCGGAGGCCTGTTGGGCTCTCCTGGAGGCGTCTTGGGGCGCGCTCAGGGCCATTTTTGGGCATCTTGGGGGCCTCTGGGGGCCTTCGGGGAGGCTCTTGGGGGCCTCTTTGGGGCCTCTTGGGGCCTCGCGGGGCCCTCTTGGGGACCGCTGGGCTCGCTTAGGCAATCTTGAAGCCCTGTCGGGGCTCTCCTGGAACCGTCTTGGGCGGCTCCTGGGCCATCTTGGGGCTCTCCTGGGCCGTCTTGGGACGATTTTGGGGGTCTCTTGGGCCGTCTTGGGGCGGTCTTGGGGGCCTCTTCGGCCGTCTTGGAGCGGTTTTGGGAGACGCTTGGACGGTCTTGGAGCGTCGGAACCCTGAAAAAGCGAGAAGGCCCAAAGCCCCGAAAAAAAACAATACAAATCAACGATTTCGGCTTGTCGGGACTCTCTTGGGAGGCCTCTTGGGATGCCTTCGGGGCCTCATGGAGCTCTCTTGGAACGTCTTCGGGCCTTCCTGGCCATTCCTGAGGCTATCTATGCGCGTCTTAGAGCGCTCGCGGGCCGTTTTCGGCGGTCTCGATCTGTTCCTGGCGGTCCCAGGGGCCCTCCAGGACGCTTCGGACGCTCCCATGGGCGCCCTGCACCCCCCATGGAGATTACAGGCACCGCCCCTGGGCCCTACTCCGATATATATATATATATATATATATATATATATATATATATATATATATATATATGTATGTATATATATATATATAATATATATATATATATATATATATATCGGCCCCCGGGGCCCGAATATGCCCACATCCACCGCCTGCCGAGGCTCCGAAAACTGACCCTCCAGGCGGTGGATATGGAGCAGTTCCCGCCTCGGACTTCGGGTTGGGCTGGGGTGGCTTGGTGGGCGGCGACAAGACTGTGCCCGCCTGCGCTCCTGGCTGCCCCCCTCGCGCTTGCGGCGACGCGGCCCGCCGCGCACCCCGCCGCGCCCGCGGCGAGGCGGCGAGGCCGCAGGAGGCGCCCCGTCGCGCGGCGCCACCGCCGGCCAGCAGAGCACGGCCGCCCCAACCAGCAGGGCGGCGCGGCCGCGCCGCCGCGCGGCCGTGGCCGGGAGCTCGATCCCTCCCAGGTGGGCAGGCGCGCCCGATATTTGAGCAGGGAGTAGAGACCGACCGTCCCGGCACTCCTGTAGGCCTACCACGACATGTTCTCAGAACACGAGAATGCTCTGGGAGCCCAAATAATCCTCTTTGAACATAGAGCCGATGTAGTAACGCAAGACCGTCTCAGCCAAATGCATTCTAAGAACAGTGTCGTTCAAACCGCAAAAAAGGTTCTTAGAACATGTAGTGGTCGGCCTATGTAATTAATTAGGCACGCCAGGACGCCTCGCCGCTGCGTGAGATGTGCCGATGTACTCCCCCAAGTCTCGGACGAGATCTGATGTTTCAATCCAAGCGTCTTTCCTGGCTTTCGGCCTCTGGGACCCGTTCTGGGCTCCTTGGGCCATCAAAAGCGGGTGCGGGTCAGCAATAAATCCGGGGCGAATAATTACCCCCAAAGGAAACGGTCGTGACCTCTGGGGCCGACCGTGCACGGAAAAAGCACACATCGTCGGCTGTCTGAGATTGTGCTGTGCGCCACTCAGAGGAGGGCACGCCGCTCTCGGACCCGGAGGGGGCGGATCGGGCCAGAAAATCACGTGCCATCGGTCGGCGGCCAAGAGAAGGGGGGGCTGAGCGACACAAGGACCCTCGCCCCGTGCACACCTGCACCAATCGCGCCCGCGCCCAAGGCGCGCCTTGGACTGCCTTGATCCAGTCCTCCCGCATGCCGGCCTCCTTGAATCTCCACACAGCCACGTCGCCTCGCGGCGGTGCAGAGGCGGCCAGGGGTAAGAACGAGTAAAAGCGGCACCACCACCACCAGCGCGGGGCGCCAGGGAGGGTCATCCAAGTGGTGTGGTGCTTTTCTCTCACTCGAGACAGCTCCCATCCCCAGCTCGGGGAGGCATCGTGGACCCCCTCTGTGGAGGTGCCCCCCCTAGTGGTTGTGGTGGTGATGTCGCCTCTCCTTCCTCCGAAGAGGAGGATGCTTGCTCAGCAGAGCGGCGCGCTGGCGCGCACTCCAGCCTCTCCCTCTGCTCCCGCTCTTTGTCCCACGCGGGCAAACACTAACAGGGATTAGGGATGTGTGGATCTGGCGCGTGGGCACCAGATCCACGCATCGGGGACCGTACCCCCCCGAATCTTGCAGCCAGGGCGACTTGATTGGGCGACGAAGGGCGTCGATTTCGCATACACGCGGGACCCTTTGCTCATCCACGCGCACCATTCCACGTTTGCCAAGGCGAAGCCAGGACGAAGACAAATGCGTGTGAGGATCTCTGAGATCTGGCGATCGTGGAAGATGCCTCGGGCGCCCCGGCCCTCTCAGAGCGCTCCACGCGTTTCCTCAACCTACGTCCCCATGGCTGCCCAAGGGCTGCCCTCCCCAGCGCAGATCGAACGAGCACAGCCCGCGCAGGCCGGGGTCGGCGGAGCCGGGGCTCCGGGCCGTGGACGGCAGGGCGGCCAGGCCCGAGGGAGCAGCGAGTGGTCGGAGCAGTGCCACGCGCAGGCGTCTTGTATTGCAGGCGGGGGGCAAGCGAGCTGGCCCAGGTGCTGGTCGGGCCAATGGGCGGGGTCCGCCGAGGGCAAGGTGGGCACGAGCAGGCGCGGGGAGAGGGGAGGGGGAGGCGAAGGAGGAGGAGGAGGAGGAGGCAGGGGAAGGACAAGAGCCGCTCAGAGCGCGAAGTGCATCAGAACGCGCAGACACAGGCGCGCAGCATCGAGACGATCGGATCATGATAGGCCCTGTCGTTACCCTCGAAAGATGAGATCGGCAATCGATGCGGAGATGATTCACCACAACGACCTCGAAGACGAAGGAACTTTCAACTGCAGAGGCCCTCACGTGCCACTCCTCTCGAAGGCGCGCCGATCCCTGGAAGAGGTCGTCGTGAGCGCCAGCCTAACGCAGCACGACGTATCAACGCAACGACTCGGAGCCAAAAGAAAGAGACGTTGCCGAATCGACCCCTGTCTTCGCCTTCGCCCCCTAGCTTTAGCACTTGAGCGCCACCTCCTCCGCCCCCGTCTTCGCTCTCCTCTCTCGCTCGATCGTCGGCTCGTGCGCCCCTGCCTGGGAGAAGTGATCGGAAAAGGGGAAGGGGGAAGGAGGGGTGAAGGAGGCGGGGAGGGAGAGATGAGGGGGAAGAGGAAAAGGGAGGGTGCCAAGAAACTGGGAAACGCGAGTTGTCGTGCTCCACGGGATGCAAGTCAGATCGGAACCGCCTTCTTCTTGGTCGATGTCCCCCGAGATGGCCACAGAAGGCTCGCAACGGTCCCAAAGAAGGCATTCAGCGCAGAGCTTGTTTGTATAATGTTCATGAGCTGTTCACCCTCATCATCTTCCTCCCGCCTCCCTCATCCTTGTACCTTCTTGAACTCCTCCCGCCTCCAGCTTCGACGGCATTCTCAAAAATCCCACTCCTGTACTCACACGGTGGCGGACCTGTCGTCCTCGGCAGAAATCCAACTACGAATTCGTTTTCCGCAGCAACTTTAATATACGCTATTGTAGCTGGAACTACTGCGGCTGCTGGCACCAGACTTGCCCTCCAATTGGCACGCGTAAAGGTCATTCCAATTACAAGACAAGTGTGCCCTGTGTTCTTAACTTTTGTCACTACCTCCCTGTGTCAAGATTGTGCTCAATATGACCTCGAGAGCCGGCTTGATGGCTGCCTCCCTTTGTTGTTCCAGCGCGTGTTCATATATTTCCAGAATTCGGACAACTCGCCGCCAGGCCATCGTTCTGGAAAGGGCTGGTGCGTATACTTTTTTGTCGCAGCCGCAGGCGAAGGTGAGGTCCAAGCGGGCCGCGCAAGAAAGCTGGTGCGTATACTTTTAAGTCAGCGGCCGCGGACGAGCGCGCCAGCGGCGAGTCAGGTCAAAGCGGGCTACGCAGAGACTAATTAGGCAGAGGCGGCGCGCAAGGCTACAGTTAACGCGGCAAGCCGAGGCATCACGCAGCGGCCCAGCGGCAAGTGGGTGGCAGGAGGAACTGAAACTGAGTGGAACTGCCAGCGTGCAAAGATGCAGGTCCGTCGAAGGCGCCAGAAGTCGGGATATAAACGACGACCAGGGACAACTCCGAGAGATCATGCAAGAGACCGAACCTCAAGCAGCTGCGTGGGCACCAGGATGGCCGCGGCCAACGAACCACCAGTCGAGGTGGGAACGAGAAATGCAAAGGCGAGGCCCCGGACGTCGGCGTGAGCGCGAGAACCAGGGTGGTCCGAAGGACCGTCGGCCAAAGAATTGACGCCAGGAGGCGACGCATTGGCAGGCTGCAACTCACAGGGTGGCGGAAGCCGAGAGACCCCGAGGCAGCAATACGCACGCATGCGGGAAGCGGCACAGCCGCGACGCAGCCAAAACGGCGCGGGTCACCACGTACCAGTGCGTGAGGTGGTGTCAGGTTGACCCAACACGGGCCCCTCAAACAGTCGCCGCCGGAAATATTGGCTGGCACGGTGGCGGGACTTGGCAGCTGGATGAGTCCCTGGCTATTGACTGCCATCCTCCTTCTGATCGTCCTCATGTATAGCATGCACGAATGCTCCCTATTCTCATGCTGCTGCTCATGCTCCTTAGCCCTCAACCGAATCATCCCCCACCACCACTCCTACTCACCCTTTTCCTCCTCCTCCCCCTGCCCGTCCCCCTTCACCGTCATCATCATCCTCATTATTCTTGTCCGCTATCCACCTTCCGCATCGTCAACAATTTTCTTCTGTTTTATGTTTCTCGACATCCCCCTCCCCCAACCCCGCGTCCTTGTCGTCCTCACGGCATTCGTCCTCCTCGTCCTCCTCGTCCTCGTCCTCGTCCTCGTCCTCCTCCGACTCCTCTTCCACCCCCCTACATGCACTCGCACCTTTCCACCTAGCATGCCGATAGCCACTGGATCTGGGTCCCTGCGTATGCCCTGCTGGAAGCAAGAGCGGGGCCGCGCGCGAGCGGGCGAAGTGTCGTTCTCGCCTAAGTCGCCATCGCTCGGACGCCCATTCCCCGTGCAAGTTTCGGTTTCGAGCGTGTGCTTTTTCGCAAGATGACCCAAACTGCTCCTCGATGGTCCTCGCCGAGACAAAATGCACACGCCCGAGCGATGCCAAGCTAAGCGTTCCGCAGATCCTGCCTGCAAGCGGCCCTCCCGCTCTTGCGCGGCGCATGCGCTGCCATCGCCAGTCCTATCAGGGAATGGGCTGCGCGAGTGGGCTGGCTGGTGCTCTCGCCGAAGCGCCCAGCGGGGATTCTCCGAGGGCGCTTGTGCGCAACCCGTGGTGTCCATTCGCCACGTCGTGGGAAGCAGGGCGGCGCGCGCGCCAGCGCTAGCGCCTTCTGTTCGCCAAGCTGGCGCCCGTGCGAGTCCACGTTGTGCCAGCATCTGTTCT
>CAUYUJ010021002.1:37500-40000 GCA_963575745.1 Prorocentrum cordatum | reverse complement strand
CGCACACGGCGACCGTGCCTATCTCTTATCAGCGCGAATGCATACCCACACCGCGGCTTAGTGTGAATGGGGAAGGGAGCATGAGTGGGCTCCGTCTATAACTGGTTTGCCCCCTCACTCCCGTCAGGCGTGCCGGCGTTGGTCTGACAAGTGCAAACGCCATTGGGGCTGGATTTCGAATGATTCTGCGGCCTGCTGCCGATCGAACGTGGCATGAAATGGGGTGCCAAGCGAAGGGGGACAATGAGGAGTAGGATGAAGAGGGGAATACTTGATACTTGCCACTTTCTGTCCCGGAGTGCAACAACTTCAGCTTTCAAGATTGCTGCAACAAACAACAATGCGGCTTGCTATCGTACACGCGTTCTTTACGCACTCACTCATGGCTTCTACTTCGGCTTCTACTTCTATCCTCGCCGCAATATTTTCTGGAATTCACGGCCCTCCTGATGAACCGTGGCCCCCTCCACCTCCTCCTCCAACCACGCTTCAAGGTAGTACATAGTGCGTGCCGTATGAAGAGGTGGGAGGAACAGGGAGAAAGAGGATGAGGGAGAACAAGGAATATAAGGAGGTGGGAGGAAGAGGGAGAAGGATGAGACGGATGAATGGGATACGGATGAGGCGGAGTGGTAAGACGGGTGATGGCCCGCCTCCTCCTCTTCCTCCTCCTTATCTTCATCCTCCTTCATTCATTATCCTTATAAGTAACTCCTCCTTGTCACACCCCAGACGTGTCCGTAGGGCGGGCGAGGCATTTCGCCTGGGACTTCTCCATCACTTGTGACCCCGAGGCCGGACATGTGCAACAGCTTCGAGGATGGAGGGCGAGCCGGTTTCAAGATGTGGTTCTCGCCACAGCGCCGCGCATGTTTGTCCTCAACGTTTGCAGCAGTGTCGAGGGTGGAGGGCGGGCGGCTCCTTCCGAAATGTGGCTCTCGCTCCAGCGCCGCGCACATCTGTCCTAAAAGCCTGCAGCAGCTTCAAAGATGGAGGGCAGGCCGTTTTGAACATGTGGCTCCCGCCTCAACGCCACGCACGTGTGTCTTACCAATTTGCAGCATCCTCAGAGATGGATGGCGTTCCGTTTCAAAATGTAGCTCTCACATTTGCGCCGCGCGCTGCCGTAAAAATGTGCAACGGTCCCAAAGATCCGTAGGATTGAAATCCCAGGACACGTGTTCTGACACGATTCCGGAGCGCCAGGACGCAACAATTCGCCGGCCCAACGGGCCAGAGGCGTGCTAAGATCTCCGGTAACATCTATACAATATTTCTACTTCGCGCGCGCGGGGCGGCCCCTGGGGGTCCCCGGACCAAAAGCGGCCCGGGCGCGGCCCGGGCGCGGCCCGGGACTCCCCCCAGGGCTCTCAGGATCGCCCCAAGAGGGCCCCAAGAGGCACACAACACGGTCCAAGGTGGCCCGAGACGCCCGAAGATCGCTCCACGACGCCAAAGCTGGCATCCAGACGGCCCAAGAGGCCTCCAAAATGGCCCTAGAGGCCTCCAAGATGCCCCAAGAGGCCTTCAGGAGCACTCCCAAGAGAACCCACGGAAGCAAAATTCATTCCTTCCCCTTAGGTTTGGGACAGATTTGGGCGTTTCCACCCTTTCGGCTTCCCGACGCCCCTAGACGACTCAAGAGGCCACCAAGACGGCCCCAAGAGGGCCCAAGAGGCCCCCAAGAGGGTCCCAAGACGGCCAAAGACGGCCCAAGACGGCTCCAAGACGGCCCAAAAAAGCCCCCAAGACGGCCCAAGAGGGCCCCAAGAATGCCTCAAGAGGGGCCCCAGAAAGGGAACACGAAACAAAATCTCGAACTCTCGGCCCTCAGAGGCCCCCAGGAAGCCCCAAGAGGCCCCCAACAGGCCCCAAGAGGCCCCCAAGACGCCCTGGGGAAGTCCCCAAGACGCCCCCTAGAGGCCCCCAAGCGCCCTCAGGAGGCACCCCAAATGCCCCCCGGGCACTCAACCAGCCAGCGATCATCATCCTCCTCCTCCTCCTCCTCCTCCTCCTCCTCCTCCTCGTCCTCCCTCCTCCCTCCTCCATCATCTTTCCTTTCTCCTCCCTCCTCCCTCCTCCTCCTCCCATCTCCTTCCTCCTCCTCCTCCTCCTCCTCCTCCTCCTCCTTCTCCTTGCTCCTCCTCCCTCCCACTCCCTCCCTCATCCTCCTCCTCCTCCACCTCCTCCTCCTCCTCCTCCTCCTCCTCCTCCTCCTCATCCCCTCCAATTTATCTTCGACGCAATACACACTCTGCGTTTGAAAGGATGCAGGGGTCCCAGAGAGGGAACACGAAAACACATTTCGAGCCTCCAGCCCTAAGAGGCCCCCAGGAGGGCCCAAGAGGCCCCCAAGAGGCCCCCTAGAGGTCCCCAACAGGCCCTCAGGAAGCCCCCAAGAAGCCCCCTAGAGGCCCCCTAGCGATCCCAGGAAGCCCCCCAAATGCCCCCCCAGCACCCAAACAAGTGCCAGCGATCATCCTCCTCCTCCTCCACCCTC
>CAUYUJ010021002.1:0-32500 GCA_963575745.1 Prorocentrum cordatum | reverse complement strand
ACTACTACTACTACTACTACTACTACGACTACTACCACTACTACTACTACTACTACTACTACTACTACTACTACTATACTACTACACGTACTACTATACTACTACTACTACTACTTACTACTGACTACGACTACTACTACTACCACCTACTACCACTACCACTACTAGTACTACTACTACTTACTTACTAGGACTACTAGTACTATAGTACTACTAATACTACTAGTACTACTACTACTACTACTACTAAACTACTACTACTACTACTACTACTACTACTACTACTACTACTACTACTACTCTACTACTACTACTACTACTACTACTACGACGACGACGACTACTACTAATACTACTACTACTGCTACTACTACTAATGATATTGGTCTACTTGTACCATGAATAGAACTCAGATTTCAAACTACTAGTACTATGCTCGCCAGCGTGGACCCCCAGCAGCGTGTTCTAGCAGAGTCTGCGATGTGATATGTGCGATGCAACGTACGCAGTGCAATCGATGCACTGCACTCCATACAATACCAATCAATGCGGGGCAACGTCCGCAATGAAAGTCGATGAGGTGCAATCTTTAGTAATACCACGTTGGTTGCACCATGCTCTTCTATGCTATGCTATGCTATGTTATGCCCTGCTGTGTTATGTTATGCGATGCTAAAGTAGTATATGCTATGCTATGTTGCGGTGAGTTGTTCTATGCTATGATATGCGAGTGGACGAGTGCAAAGAGACAAATGCAAATGGACGAATGCAACGGGCGGCGACGGACACTGGCGACGGGCGGCAACGAGCCAACTGGACCGACAACGGGACCAAGCGCAAGTGGACCCGCAAGCGGCGACGGCGGCGACCAATGCGAGTGGCGGCGACGGACGGCGGCGACGGGCGGCGACGAACTGGCCAGACCGCCACTGGGGCCCAGTTACCTTAGAACACATGTGCGAACCCCTAAATGCAAGCAGCGTTGGGACAGATCCCTAATGCGCAAACTAATACTCGGACTCGGACTCGGATTCGGACCTGCGAAGTGCACGCCGGCGGGGGCGCTGCAGGCGGGCGCCGTGGCGCCATGATGTGAAAAGTGCGCATGTGAAAAGTACGCGGCGGCAATCTCTCTGCGCGATGCAGTTGGGGAGGGAAAAGGACGCACGAAGGGAGAGAGGCACGCACGACAAGCGAGGACGAGAGGCGAGGCCGAGGGAGGGAGGGAAGGAGGGACGAGCGACAAGAGGGACGACGGAGGAACGCGAGCGAGAAAATCCGAACGGCATTGTGAAACCAGCTTCACATTATCTGTTGACAAATGTGCCTTCAAGTGTTCGCCAAACGTCTGTTCTGGCGACATCAGACCACTCCTGTTCAGCATAGCGTGGTTCAGATAGAACCGACTGTCGCAGATCATCGGACCATCGCTTCTTCGGGCGTCCCGCGTGTCGGCGAGCATCACAATCGAGATCTGCTTCCGGATCCCACAGCAGCGCCTGTACCATCCAACTGCTGTTGTCTGAGAGGAGAAGCACTTTCTGAGCCCATTTCCATTTTCGTTGTCGTTGAATTGATACCCAATCAGCCACCTTCAATCGTGTAAGAACTTCTTCCGCTTTCTTTGTGGCTCTGCGAATCCAGTCTGCCCAAGGTTCCAATCCGTCGTCGTCGCACTCGTGTACCGGGTGGTCTGGGATCTGCTCGTCGTCGGTCGATGCCGCCGAATTGTCACTGGATTGCGGCAGTCCGTCGCGGTGGCCACCTGCTGCGTGACGCCGTCGCGGCATCTGCAAAATCATGCGTAACATTTGCCTCTGTACCCTGCGCAGCCGGTTCTCCATAGTCGCTGTCATTGTCCAGGCCTCACAGCCATATAACACCGTGGGCGTAACTGTTCCGTGAAAGAGCCGCATCCTGCTGTTGAGCGAGTAATGTTTTCCCATCAATTCTTCCCGTTGTGCAAAGAACTTTCGCCAACCTGCAGAGATCCTGTTCTCGAGTTCCGTTACATGGAAATCGCTGGATTGGAACTTCCGCCCCAAGTATTTTGTCGACTTGTATGTCGGTAAAATCTCAAGGCAAGTAATTAGAAATCATGTAGATAACTAATACCGGACGCAAACTAATACCGGCAGGTAATTAGAAGTCATGTGCGGCAGCGGGAGGGCATGATAGGCAACTAATACCAAGAACTGAGCGGAAGTCACGGGAGGCTACGGAGAGCCGCGAAGCATTGGGAGGTAACACGGGGCCACGGGAGGTCACGTCGCCCCACCGATTCTGGATCTGGCAACCAGCATAATACACTGGAGGAAAAAAACCCAATCAGTGGATGGTTTGAAAATTTGGCAGGCACCATGTCTGGCCGCAGTTTCGCCGTAGGGCTCAAAAAGGCCCAACATCATGTTTTCAGCATTCAAAAATGTTGTGGCATTCTCGCGTTATCGGGCATGCGTCGGTTTGAAACGGCCGAAGAGGCCTTCGGATTAAGTAGATGACTTCAGAGGGCCCGTCGATGGCCCAATACGGCCCTGCTTCTCCTCCTCAACGTCCTCCAATGTGTTATAACGCTGTGCTAAACCGGGGTGGGCTGGGCTGTTCTGTGAAAGCCAAGGGGGTTCCATTTTGTTAAACCGCCGTGCTGAGCTGAGGTGGGCCGGGTTGATCGGCTAACGCCAAGGGTACCCAATTTTGTTAAGTTGCCGTGCTTGGCTGGGGTGGGCAAGGCTGGCCAGCTAAAGCCCCAGGTACCCCATTTCGTTGATTAGCCAGCTTGGGCCCGGTGGGCGGCGTTTGACGTTTGGCCGGCCTCTCATCTGAGGGTGATCTGCGCTTCCTTTCTCCTCTTACCTCGTCAACTACCATATTTTCCTTCCTTCTCCTTCTTCTTCCTCCTCCTCCTTCTCCTCCTTTCCTCCTCCCCATGATGATAATCCTGTTCCTAATCCTCCTCCGCTGCGTTAAAACATTGTGCTGGACTAGGGTGGGCTGGGCTGGTCAATTAAAGCCAAGAGGACCCCATTTTGTGCAGTCGCCGTGCTGGGCTGGGGTGTGCTGCGTTGGTCGACTAATGCCAAGGGGGCCCTATTTTGTTAAGTCGCCGTGCTGGGCTGGGGTGGGCCGAATTAGCCTGGTAAAGACAAGTCGCCGTGCTGGGCTGGGGTGTGTTGGGCTGACGGGCCAAAGCGCGGGGGACCCCATGTTGTTAAGTCGCCGTGGTGGGCTGGGGTGGGCAATGTCTACTTCTTTACCATCGACAATGAGATCGATAGTGAAATCGATCGAATGTGATGGATAATGATGCCGATCATGAGATCGACAATGAATTCGATTGTGAGATCGATGAAGAAATCGATAAAGAAATCGACGAAGAAACCGGAAACCCGGGAATCCCGCAACCCACCGAAATCGGCCCAGAACCAACAACTGGGATACCGGGAACCGGGAACCCGGGAACCTGGCCGCCTGCCGAAATTGGCCCAGAACTTCCGCCACATGTTTCAACATCCGCTGGGACCCCTTCAGTACAAGCATTGATTGGGGAAGTGCTTTCATTAGCTTGACTGTGTGCTCCATGGTCGCATGTGCATATGTCAGGCTTCAAATTACACCAGAGGACAACCCCAATCAATGGATGGTTTGAAAATTTGTGATATGGATATTGAGATCCGTTGTGAGATCGATAGTGCGATCGATCGTGGAATCGATAGTGAGGACGGTTGTATGGTCGATCGTGAGACCGATTGTGAAGTCGGTTCAATGAAATCTATAGTGAGATCGATAGTGGCATCGATTGTGATGATGGAGAAATCGATAGCGAGGTGGGTAATGAGATGGATGGTGAGACCGATCGATAAAAAATCCACCAAAAACCTGGGGAAACGGGGAACCCCGCCGCCCACCGAAATCGGCCTGGAACCTGGAAACGGGAGCCTAAGAACCCGGAACCGGAAACCCCCAAACCCGGCCGCCTACCGACATCGGAACTTTCGCCAAATCTTCCAATGTCCGCTAGGACCCCTTCAGTGCAAGCACTGATTGGGGAATATCTGCTAGGACCCCTTCAGTGCAAGCACTGATCGGGGAAGTATGCGTACACATATGTACATATGGATTCTTCACGTGTGCATATATAAATGTAGTTCTGTATTCCGAAATCGGCCCGTGGTGTCCCGTGGTTGGATAGTGATATCGATAGTGAGAGCAATAGTGAGATCGATGGTGAGATCGATGGTGTGATGATAACTGAGTTCGATCGTGAGCTTGATCATGAAATCGATTGTGAGATAGATAGTGAGAACAATAGTAGATGGTGGGATCGATCGTGAAATAGATTGAATAAAAACGATAGAGAACGATAGTGATATCGATCGTCTTTAGGGAGGTCGATTGTGATCGATAGTGAAATCGATAGTGCGGTCGATGCTGAGATCGATAGAGAGATCGATAGAGGTTTCGCTAGTGAGGATGATAGTGAGACCGATCGTGAAATCGATAGTGATATTGATTTGAAGATCGATAATGAAATCGATTGAGTGAGATAAATAAAGAGATCGAACATGAGGTCGATAATGAGCTCGATCGTGGTATCGAATACAAAATCGATAGGGAGATCGAGCGGGAACCCGGGAACCCCAAAACCCCGACGCCCACCGAAATCGACCCGGAAGCAGCAACCGGGAACCCAAGAACCCTGAACCGGGAACCCAGCGGGTCACCGAAATCGGCCCAGAACTTTCGCCGAACTTTCAACATCCGTTAGGACCCCATTCAGTGCAAACACTGATTCGGAATCAGCTTCTAAGAACAAGTACATCGAACCCTTACAGACAAGTCTTTCATAGACCTCCAAAATATTGTGACAGTTGCACGGATGGAAAGCGGCTCTTTTTAGGAATGAGGCTCTCGCTTGGATTCCTCTTCAAATCTATGATCACGCCCAACAATTACACGGGTGGAGGGCGGTGTCTTTTTGAAAATGGAGCTATCGCTGGACACGGCCCGTAACTTTCTGATCGTTTCGGCGAGAAGACTGGAAGGCGGCTCTCGAATGAACGGTAAACCCACGGACCGCTTGTGTTTCAAGGGCGCACTTCCCGTACCGAAGCGAACGTGCGTATAGCTACTCATGGAGAGGCGTGTTGGACGGGCAGGGTATTGCAGCATCGTCGATGCATCCATCCTGGGATTGCTTCTGCTGCTGCTCCTCCAACTTCCCTCCCCCTCTTCCCTCTTTCCGCTTCCACCTCCTCCTCTTTGTCATCATGTCCCCTCTTGTCTTTTAAATCATCCTCCTTGATGCTCCCTCCGCATCCGCCCCCCATGCTAGTCATTTTTGTTTCCACCCCTCCGTCCTCAACATCAGAAATGACGCTCTGACTTGAAGAGAAGAGAAATCGGATGCCAGCCACAATTCCAGCGGGCCCCAGGGACTCTTTTAAGAATTACATCCCGACCTCGTAAACATGTGCTGCACAAGATTGTGCGTTCCTCGGCGCTGTAAAGAGAGGAGCAACATACACCGCCGCCCGCACCGGTTCCCGTTGATCAAACGGGTCCTGCTCTGGACCCCGCCCGAGGCCGTCCCCCTGGACTAGTTCTCCATCCTGAGTCGTGTTCTGACAGTCCTGAGGCCCGTGGAAGGCCCCAGAAAGCCAACATGATCGACCCACGAACCAGGAAAGGAATATAGAAATGTAAGGCACTGCAACATTTCAAAGACACCTGATGGGGCGACAAGCACATGCAATGCTGAACGTATCGATGATGATGTACTGTGCCGAGGGCTGTGCTGTGCTACGCCGTGTTGAACTGCGATGTGCCATGCCGCGACTGTGCTCTATATAGCGTTGTGGATCGAGTCATCCCTGGCATCCGAGCCCTCACCGAACTGATATGGAGCGTAAGTTCGAGCTGCCTGAGCAGATGGTAGCTGCCCCAGAACTAATCGACAGAGGGAACATGCCAGGAGGACGCGCCAGGCGACGTGCCATGGGGACGCACCGCGGGGCGTGCCAAGGGGACGCGCTACGGAACGTGCCAATGGACATGCCGAGGGACGTGCCAGGGGACGCGCCGCGCGACGTGCCAGGTGGACTCGCCACGGAACGCGCCAAGGAACGTGCCAAGGTGCATAGTTGAGTGTATCGATATTGATGTACAGTGCCGACGGCTGTGCTGTGGTGGGCCGTGCTGAACTGCGATGTGCCATGCCGCGATTGTGCTCTATATAGCGTTGTGGATCGAGTCATCCCTGGCATCCGAGCCCTCACCGAACTGATCTGGATCGTAAGTTCGAACTGCCTGAACAGATGGTAGCTGCCCCAGAACTAATCGACAGAGGGAACATGCCAAGAGGACGCGCCGCGGAACGTCCCAAGGGACGCGCCGGGCGAAGTGCCAGGGGACGTGCCATGGGCACGCACCGCGGGACGTGCCAAGGGGACGCGCTACGGAAGTCTTTCCTCTGAGAATCGGGGTAAGATGCCAAAGGAAGTAAAGTCTCATGATCAATACGCTCAGTGGTAGAGGGTTTGGGACGAGACATCGATGAAACAATATGTTATCCGTTAAGCAAATGCACCGACGTAGAATAAGGGAAGGGAGGAGGTCGGCCGGCCGACGACCGACGACGTGCGCAGGCCGCGGGCAGGCGCGCTCCTTTTCTAACTTGAATAGCAAACAGCTGCAGAACAGTGCTACAATAATGTCAAGGTGAAGCAAGGCAGGCGGCAGGAGAGGCAACTATAAGATGAGGCGGAAAGGAGCATATTTACTCCCCCCGCGGCGGGTTACGTAGAGCAACTCAAGCCACAGCCCACCCGGCCTGAACATATTTACAGCCACCGGAGCGAGCCCCAAAAGCATTATACCGCTCAGCGGTGGTTGCCAGGGGGCTAAGGGCCGAAGAAACCCGACGAATGGAGGAGGAGGAGGAGGAGGAGGAGGGGGAGGAAGAGGGGAGGAGGAGGAAGGGAGGAGGAGGAGGAAGGAGGAGGAGAAGGAGGAGGAGGAGGAGAAGGAGCAGCATCAGCAGCAGCAGCAGACGAAGAGGTGAGGAGGAGGAGGGGGAGGAGGACGAGGAAGAGGGGGAACAGGAGCAGGAGGAGGAGGACAAGGAGGAGGAACAGGAGGAGGAGGAGGAGGAGGAGTTGGAGGAGAAAGAGGAGGAGGAGGAGGAGGAGAGGAGGAGGAGGAGGAGGAAGAAGAGGAGAAGACCGACGAGGAGGAGGAGGAGGAGGAGGAAGGAGAAGTAGGAAGAAGGCGAGGAGGAGGAGGAGGAAGATGAGGACGAGGAGGAGGAGGAGGAAAATGAGGAGGAAGAAGAAGAACAGAAGGAGGAGGAGGAGGAGGAGAAGGAGAAGGAGGAAACGGAGGAGGAGTAAGAGGAGGAGGAGGAGGAGGAGGAGGAGGAGGAGGAGGAACAGAGGAAATGTTGGGAGGATGTCCCGAGCGAAGCGCTGATTTGTCAACGAAAGTGTTTAAAGCACATGGGGTTTTCAATCTTTTCGCTTCTTGGGCCATCTTGGGGGTCATCCGAGATCGCTCCGAACAGATGTCTTACAAGAGCTCTGTCGGCATCACAGTTGTTCGAGGATGTCTCGGGCGAGACGCCCATTTTCGAGGATCCGAAAATTAGGCGAGCGATTTCGAGATCCCAAATTTTGGAGGATGTCCCGAGCGAAACGCCCATGTTTAGCAAACGACGTCTTAAGATACGACCCCCAACTTCACGATGTTGGGAGGATGTCTCGAGCGAAACGCTCGTTTTTGAAACCTTTCCTGACATGAACGGGAAGCGCGTGAAAGGGAAGACTTACGCAAGAACTTGCAGCATCATCGCGATCAAATGTAGTATAGGCGAGCTCTCCGAACGCTCACAAGGGATACGTATGGACACGCGCCCCCCGAACGTTCACAAGCATATTCCTGAGTATCCTCACCACTCCTCCGCATGAGGAAGACGACGGCGAAGACGACGACCAGGGAAGAAGAGAGAGGAGGAGGAGGAGGAGGATGAGGAGGATGAGGAGGAGGGGGAGGAGGAGGAGGAGGAGGAGGAGGGGAGGAGGAGGAGAGGAGGACAAGGAGGAGGAGGATGAGGAGGGGAGAAGGAGCAGCATCAGCAGCAGCAGAAGAAGAGGTGAGGAGGAGGAGGGGGAGGAGGACGAGGAAGAGGAGGAACAGGAGAGGAGGAGGAAAAGGAGGAGGAACAGGAGGAGGAGGAGGAGAGGAGTTGGAGGAGAAAGAGGAGGAAGAGGAAGAGGAGAAGACCGACGAGGAGGAGGAGGAGGAAAAGGAGGAGGAGGAGGAGGAGGAAGGAGAAGTAGGAAGAAGGCGAGGAGGAGGAGGAAGATGAGGAAGAGGACGAGGAGGAGGAGGAGGAGGAGGAGGAGGAGGAGGAGGAAGAAGAACAGAAGGAGGAGGAGGAGGAAGAGGAGGAGGAGGAGGAGAAGGAGAAGGAGGAAAAGGAGGAGGAGGAGGAAGAGGAGGAGGAGGAAGAGGATTTTTGGGGAGGATGTCTCGAGCGAAATGCTGATTTGTCAACGACAGTGTTTAAAACACATGGGTTTTTCAATATTTTCGCTTCTTGGGCCATCTTGGGGGTCATCCGAGATCGCTCCGAACAGATGCCTTACAAAAGCTCTGTCGGCATCCCATTTTTTCGAGGAGGTGTCAGGCGAAACGCCCATTTTCGAGGATCCGAAAATTGGGCGAGCGATTTCGAGATCCCGAATTTTGGAGGATGTCCCGAACGAAACGCCCATTTTTAGCAAACGACGTCTTAAGATACGACCCCCAACTTCACGATGTTGGGAGGATGTTCTAAGCGAAACGCTCGTTTTCAAAATCCGCCAGGTGAAAATGACAGGCGAATCCCGCCACCACTCCCCCCCTGGACCCCCCCACTTGATAGATGCTTTCCCCTCCGGGCCTGTAAACAACGTCCATCGCGCGACTCTAAAGAGTCTAAGCGCGTTTCCCGTCATCCGCCAGGTGAAAACGGAAGGCCGACCCCGCCACCACTCCCCCCCTGGACCCCCCCACTTGATAAATGCTTTCCCCTCCGGGCCCGTACACAACGTCCATCGCGCGACTCTAAAGAGTCTAAGAGCGCTTCCCGTCATCCGCCAGGTGCGAACGGAGAGCGAATCCCGCCACCACTCCCCCCCTGGACCCCCCCACTTGATAAATGCTTTCCCCTCCGGGCCCGTAACAAAGTCCATCGCGCGACTCTAAAGAGTCTAAAGCGCGCTTCCCGTCATCCGCCAGGTGAAATCACAGGCGAATCCCGCCACCACTCCCCCCCTGGACCCCCCCACTTGATAAATGCTTTCCCCTCCGGGCCCGTATACAAACGTCCATCGCGCGACTCTAAAGAGTCTAACCGCGCTTCCCGTCATCCGCCCGCTGCGAACGGAACGCGAACCCGCCACCACTCCCCCCCTGGACCCCCCCACTTGATAATGCTTTCCCCTCCGGGCCTGTAAACAACGTCCATCGCGCGACTCTAAAGAGTCTAAGCGCGCTTCCCGTCATCCGCCAGGTGACATTCACGGGAAGCGCGTGAAAGGGAAGACTTACGCAAGAACAAGAACTTGCAGCATCATCGCGATCAAATGTAGTATAGGCGAGCTCTCCGAACGCTCACAAGGGATACGTATGGACACGCGCCCCCCGAACGTTCTCAAGCATATTCCTGAGTATCCTCACCACTCCTCCGCATGAGGAAGACGACGGCGAAGACGACGACCAGGGAAGAAGGGAGAGGAGGAGGAGGAGGAGGATGAGGCGGAGGGGGAGGAGGAGGGGAGGAGGAGGAGGGGAGGACGGAAGGAGGAGGAGGAGGAGAGGAGGAGGAGGAGGAGAAGGAGGAGGAGGAGGGGAGGAGGAGGAGAGGAGCAGCATCAGCAGCAGCAGCAGAAGAAGAGGTGAGGAGGAGGAGGGGGAGGAGGACGAGGAAGAGGAGGAACAGGAGCAGGAGGAGGAAAAGGAGGAGGAACAGGAGGAGGAGGAGTTGGAGGACAAAGAGGAGGAAGAGGAAGAGGAGAAGACCGACGAGGAGGAGGAGGAGGAGGAGGAAGGAGAAGTAGGAAGAAGGCGAGGAGGAGGAAGATGAGGAAGAGGAAGAGGACGAGGAGGAGGAAAAATAACAGAAGGAGGAGGAGGAGGAGAAGGAGAAGGAGGAAAAGGAGGAGGAAGAGGAGGAGGAGGAGGAGGAGGAAGAGGAATGTTTGGGAGGATGTCTCGAGCGAAACGCTGATGTGTCAACGAATGTGTTTAAAACACATGGTTTTTTTCAATATTTTCGCTTCTTGGGCCATCTTGGGGGTCATCCGAGATCGCTCCGAACAGATGCTTTACAAGAGCTCTGTCGGCATCTCATCTTTTCGAGGAGGTCTCAGGCGAAACGCCCATTTTCGAGGATCCGAAACTTAGGCGAGCGATTCCGAGATCCCGATGTTTGGAGGATGTCCCGAGCGAAACGCCCATGTTTAGCAATCGACGTCTTAAGATACGACTCCCAACTTCACGATGTTGGAGGATGTCTCTAGCGAAACGCTCGTTTTCAAAACCTTTCCAGACATGAACGGGAAGCGCGTGAAAGGGAAGAGTTACGCAAGAACTTGCAACATCATCGCGATCAAACGTAGTATAGGCGAGCTCTCCGAACGCTCACAAGGGATACGTATGGACACGCACCCCCCGAACGTTCACAAGCATATTCCTGAGTATCCTCACCACTCCTCCGCATGAGGAAGACGACGGCGAAGACGACGACCAGGGAAGAAGGGAGAGGAGGAGGAGGAGGAGGAGGAGGAGGAGGAGGAGGAGGGGAGGAGGAAGAGGGGAGGAGGAGGAGGAGGAGTAGGAGGAGGAGGAGGAGGAGGAGGAGGAGCAGCATCAGCAGCAGCAGCAGACGAAGAGGTGAGGAGGAGGAGGGGGAGGAGGACGAGGAAGAGGAAGAACAGGAGCAGGATAAGGAGGAAAAGGAGGACGAACAGGAGGAGGAGGAGTTGGAGGAGACAGAGGAGGAAGAGGACGAGGAGAAGACCGACAAGGAGGAGGAGGAGGCGGAGGAGAAGTAGGAAGAAGGCGATGATGAGGAGGAGGAAGATGAGGAAGAGGACGAGGAGGAGGCGGAGGAGGAGAAGGAGGAATAACAGAAGGATGAGGAGGAATCACATAAGGAGGATGATGAGGAGGAGGAGGAGGAGAAGGAGAAGGAGGACAAGGAGGAGGAAGAGGAGGATGAGGAGGATGAATATGTTTTTTGGGGGAGGATGTCTCGAGCGAAACGCTGATTGTCCAACTAAAGTGTTTAAATCACATGGGTGTTTCAATAGTTTCGCTTCTTGAACCATCTTGGGGGTCATCCGAGATCGCTCCGAACAGATGCCTTACAATAGCTCTGTCGGCATCCCATGTTTTCGAGGATGTCTCAAGCGAAACGCCCAGGTTCGAGGATCCGAACATTAGGCGAGCGATTTCGAGATCCCGATTTTGGGAGGATGTCCCGAACGAAACGCCCATTGATAGCAAAATACGTCAAGACGACGACCAGGGAAGAAGGGAGAGGAGGAGGAGGAGGAGAAGGAGGAGGAGGAGGAGGAGGAGGAGGAGGGGAGGGAGGAGGGGAGGAGGAGGAGGCAGAGGAGGAGGAGGAGGCGGAGGAGGGGAGGAGGAGGAGGAGGAGGAGGAGGAGGAGGAGGAAGAGGAGAGGAGGAGGAGGAGGAGGAGAAGGAGAAGCATCAGCAAGCAGCAGAAGAGAGGTGAGGAGGAGGAGGGGGAGGAGGACAAGGAAGAGGAGGAACAGGAGCAGGAGGAGGAGGAAAAAAGGGAGGAGGAACAGGAGGAGAGGGGTTGGAGGAGAAAGAGGAGGAAGAGGACGAGAGACGACCGACGAGGAGGAGGAGGAGGAGGAGGAGGAGGAAGGAGTAGGAAGACGGCGAGGAGGATGAGGAAAAGGAGGAGGAGGAGGAGGAAACATAACAGGAGGAGGAGGAGGAGAAGGAGGAGGAGGAGAAGGAGGAGGAGGAAACGGAGGAGGAGGAGGAAGAGGAGGAGGAGGAGGAGGAGGAGGAGGAGGAGGAGGAGGAAGGGGATGTGTTTGGAGGATGTCTCGAGCGAAACGCTGATGTTTCAACGAAAGTGCTTAACACACATGGGTTTTTCAACATTTTCGCGTCTTGGTCCATCTTGGGGGTGATCCGAAATCGCTCCGAACAGATGCCTTACAAGAGCTCTGTCGGCATCCCATTTGTTCGAGGATGTCTCGGGCGAGACGCCCATTTTCGACGATCCGAAACTTAGGCGAGCGATTTCGAGATCCCGATGCTTGGAGGTTGTCCCGAGCGAAACGCCCATTTTTAGCAAACGACGTCTTAAGATACGCCCCCCCCCACTTCACGATTTGGGGAGGATGTCTCGAGCGAAACGCTCGGTTTCAAAACCGTTCCTGACATGAACGGGAAGCGCGTGAAAGGGAAGACTTACGCAAGAACTTGCAGCATCATCGCGATCAAATGTAGTATAGGCGAGCTCCCCGAACGCTCACAAGGGATACGTATGGACACGCGCTTCCCCGAACGTTCACAAGCATATTCCTGAGTATCCTCACCACTCCTCCGCATGAGGAAGACGACGGCGAAGACGACGACCAGGGAAGAAGGGAGAGAATGAGGAGGAGGAGAAGGAAGATGAAGAGGAGGGGGAGGAGGAGTGGAGGAGGAGGGGGAGGGGAGGCGGAGGAGGAGGAGGAGGAGGAGGAGGAGGAGGAGGAGGAGGAGAAGGAGCAGCATCAGCAGCAGCAGCAGAAGAAGAGGTGAGGATGAGGAGGGGGAGGAGGACGAGGAAGAGGAGGAACAGGAGCAGGAGGAAAAGGAGGAAGAACAGGAGGAGGAGGAGGCGTTGGAGGAGGAAGAGGAGGAAGAGGAAGAGGAGACGACCGACGAGGAGGAGGAGGAGGCGGAGGAGGAGGAGGAGGAAGGATACGTAGGAAGAAGGCGAGGAGGAGGAGGAAGATGAGGAAGAGGACGAGGAGGAGGAGGAGGAGGAGGAGGAAGACGAACAGAAGGAGGAGGGGGAGGAGGAGGAGACGAAGAAGGAGGAACAGGAGGAGGAGGAGGAAGAGGAGGAGGACGAGGAATTGTTGGGAGGATGTCTCGAGCGAAACGCTGATTATTCAACGACAGCGTGTAAAATAGATGTTTTGTTTCAATAATTTCGCTTATTGGGCCATCTTGGGGGTCATCCGACATCGCTCCGAAAATATGCCCTACAGGAGCTCTGTCGGCATCACATGTTTTCGAGGATGTCTCTGGCGAGACGCCCATTTTCGAGGATCCGAAAATTAGGCGAGCGATTTCGAGACCCCGATTTTGTGAGGATGTCCCGAGCGAAACGCCCATGTTTAGCAAACGCCGTCTTAAGCTACGACCCCCATGTTCACGATTGTGGGAGGATGTCTCGAGCGAACCGCTCGTTTTCAAAACCTTTCCTGACATGAACGGGAAGCGCGTGAACGGGACGACGTACGCAAGAACTTGCAGCATCATCGCGATCAAATGTAGTATAAGCGAGCTCTCCGAACGCTCCCAAGGGATACGTATGAACACGCGCTCCCCGAACGTTCACAAGCATAGTCCTGAGTATCCTCACCACTCCTCCGCATGAGGAAGACGACGGCGAAGACGACGACCAGGGAAGAAGGGAGAGGAGGAGGAGGAGGAGGAGGAGGAGGAGGAGGAGAGGAGGAGGAGGAGGAGGAGGAGGAGGGGGAGGGAGGAGGAGGAGGAGGAGGAGGAGGAGGAGGAGGAGGAGGAGGAGGAGAAGGAGCAGCATCAACAGCAGCAGCAAACGAAGAGGTGAGGAGGAGGAGGAGGGGGAGGAGGACGAGGAAGAGGAGGAACAGGAGCAGGAGGAGGAGGAAAAGGAGGAAGAACAAGAGGAGGAGGAATTGGAGGAGAAAGAGGAGGAAACGGACGAGGAGAAAACCGAGGAGGAGGAGGAGGAGGAGGAAGGAAGGAGTAGGAAGAAGGCGAGGAGGAGGAAGAAGATGAGGAAGAGTACGAGGAGGAGGAGGAAGAAGAACATAAAGCGGAGAAAGAGGATACGGAAGATGAGAAGGAGAAGGAGGAAACGGAGGAGGAGACAGCTGAGGAGGAGGAGGAGGAAGAGGATGTTTTGGGAGGATGTCTCGAGCGAGACGCTGATTTTCCAACGAAAGTGTTTAACACACATGGGTTGGTTCAATAGTTTCGCTTCTTGGGCCATCTTGGGGGTCATCCGATATCGCTCCGAACAGATGCCTTACAAGAGCTCTGTCGGCATCCCATTTGTTCGAGGATGTCTCGCGCGAGACGCCCATTTTCGAGGATCCGAACATTAGGCGAGCGATTTCGAGATCCCGATGTTGTGAGGATGTCCCGAGCGAAACGCCCAGTTGTAGCAAACGGCGTCTTACGATACGACCTCCAACTTCACGATTGTGGGAGGACGTCTCTAGCGAAACGCTCGTTTTCAAAATCCTGACATGAACGGGAAGCGCGTGAAAGGGAAGACTTACGCAAGCACTTGCAGCATCATCGCGATCAAATGTAGTATAGGCGAACTCTCCGAACGCTCACAAGGGATACGTACGGACACGCGCCCCCCGAACGTTCACAATCATATTCCTGAGTATCCTCACCACTCCTCCGCATGAGGAAGACGACGGCGAAGACGACGACCAGGGAAGAAGGGAGAGGAAGAGGAGGAGGAGGAGGAGGAGGAGGAGGAGGAGGAGGAGGAGGGGGAGGAGAAGGGGAGGAGGAGGAGGAGGAGGGGAGACGGAGGAGGAGGAGGAGGAGGAGAAGGAGACGGAGAAGGAGCAGCATCAGCAGCAGCAGCAGCAGAAGAAGAGGTGAGGAGGAGGAGGGGGAGGAGGACGAGGAAGAGGAGGAACAGGAACAGGAACAGGAACAGGAGGAGGAAAAGGAGGAGGAACAGGGGGAGGGGGAGGACTTGGAGGAGAAAGATGAGGAAGAGGAAGAGGAGAAGACCGGCGAGGAGGAGGAGGAGGAGGTGGAGGAGGAGGAGAAGGAGGAGGAAGGAGAAGTAGGAAGAAGGCGAGGAGGAGGAGGAGGAAGATGAGGAAGAGGACGAGGAGGAGGAGGAGGAAGAGGAGGAGGAGGAGGAGGCAGAAGAACAGACGGAGGAGGAGGAGGCGGAGGAGGCGAAGGAGAAAGAGGACAAGGATGAGGAGGAGGAAGAGGAGGCGGAGGAGGAGGAGGAGGAGGAGGAGGAGGAGGAGGATTTTGGGAGGATGTCTCGAGCGAAACGCTGATTTGTCAACGAAAGTGTGCAACACACATAGGTTTTTCAATAGGTTCGTTTCTTGGGCCATCTTCGGGGTCATCCGAAATCGCTTCGAAAAGATGCCTTACAAGAGCTCTGTCGGCATCCCATTATTTCGAGGATGTCTCGGGCGAGCACCCAGTTTCGAGGATCCGAAAATTAGGCGAGCGATTTCGAGATCCCGATTTGTGGAGGATGTCCCGAGCGAAACGCCCAGTTTTAGCAAACGACGTCTTAAGATACGACCCCCACCTTCACGATTTTGGGGGGATGTCTCGAGCGAAACGCTCGGTTTCAAAACCTTTCCTGACATGAACGGGAAGCGCGTGAAAAGGGAAGACTTACGCAAGAACTTGCAGCATCATCGCGATCAAATGCAGAATAGGCGAGCTCTCCGAACGCTCACAAGGGATACGTATGGACACGCGCCCCCCGAACGTTCACAATCATATTCCTGAGTATCCTCACCACTCCTCCGCATGAGGAAGACGACGGCGAAGACGACGACCAGGGAAGAAGGGAGAGGAGGAGGAGGAGGCGGAGGATGAGAAGGAGGGGGAGGAGGAGGGGGAGGAGGAGGGGAGGAGGAGGAGGAGGAGGAGGAGGAGAAGGAGCAGCACAGCATCAGCAGAAGAGAAGGGAGTGGGAGGAGGAGGGGAGGAGGACGAGGAAGAGGAGGAACAGGAGCAGGAGGAGGAGGAAAAAGGAGGAGGAACAGGAGGAGGAGGAGGAGGAGTTGGAGGAGAAAGATGAGGAAGAGGAAGAGGAGAAGACCGAGGAGGAGGAGGAGGAGGAGGAAAGAGAAGTAGGAAAAAGGCGAGGAGGAGGAGGAAGATGAGGAAGAGGACGAGGAGGAGGAGGAGGAGGAGGAGGAGGAGGAGGAGGAAGAAGAAGAAGAACAAAAGGAGGAGGAGGAGGAGGAGGAGGAAGAGGACTGTTTGGAGGATGTCTCGAGCGAAACGCTGATTTTTCAACGAACGTGTTTAGAACACATGGCTTTTTCAATATTTTCGCTTCTTGGGCCATCTTGGGGGTCATCCGAGATCGCTCCGAACAGATGCCTTACAAGAGCTCTGTCGGCGTCCCATTTTTTCGAGGAGGTCTCCGGCGAAACGCCCATTTTCGAGGATCCGGCAATTAGGCGAGCGATTTCGAGATCCTGATTGTTGGAGGATGTCCCGAGCGAAACGCCCATGTTTAGCAAAAGGCGTCTTAAGATACGACCCCCAACTTCACGATTTTGGGAGGATGTCTCGAGCGAAACGCTCGTTTTCAAAACCTTTCCTGACATGAACGGGAAGCGCGTAGAAAAGGGAAGGCTTACGCAAGAACCTGCAGCATCATCGCGATCAAATGTAGTATACGCGAGCTCTCCGAACGCTCACACGGGATACGTATGGACACGCGCCCCCGAACGTTCACAAGCATATTCCTGAGTATCCTCACCATTCCTCCGCATGAGGAAGACGACGGCGAAGACGACGACCAGGGAAGAAGGGAGAGGAGGAGGAGGAGGAGGAGGAGGAGGAGGAGGAGGAGGAGGAGGAGAGAGGCGGAGGAGGAGGGAGGAGGGGAGGAGGAGGCGGAGGAGGAGGGAGGGGGAGGCGGAGGAGGAGGAGGAGGAGGAGGAAGGAGGAGGGAGGAGGAGGAGGAGGAGGAGGAGGAGAAGGAGGAGGAGAGGAAGGAGGAGCAGCATCAGCAGCAGCAGCAGAAGAAGGGTGAGGAGGAGGAGGGGAAGAGGACGAGGAAGAGGAGGAACAGGAGCAGGAGGAGGAGGAAAAGGAGGAGGAACTGGAGGAGGAGGAGGAGTTGGAGGAGAAAGAGGAGGAAGAGAAAAGGAGGAGACCGACGAGGAGGAGGAGAAGGAGGAGGAAGGAGAAGTAGGAAGAAGGCGAGGAGGAGGAGGAAGATGAGGAAGAGGAGGGGGAGGAGGAGGAGGAGGAGGAGGAGGAGGAGGAGGAGGAGGAGGAGGAGGAGAAGGAGAAGAAGGAAAAGGAGGAGGAGGAAGAGGAGGAGGAGGAGGAGGAAGAGGAATTGTTGGGAGGATGTCTCGAGCGAAACGCTGTTTTTCAACGAAAGTGTGTAAACACATTGTTTTTTTCAGTATTTTCGTTTCTTGGGCCATCTTGGGGGTCATCCGAGATCGCTCCGAACAGATGCCTTGCAAGAGCTCTGTCGGCATCTCATTTTTTCGAGGAGGTCTCAGGCGAAACGCCCATTTTCGAGGATCCGAAACTTAGGCGAGCGATTTCGAGATCCAGATTTTTGGAGGACTTCCCGAGCGAAACGCCCAATTTTAGCAAAATGCGTTTTAAGATACGACCCCCAACTTCACGATTTCGGGAGGATGAAAAAAGGGGGAGGAACAGGAGGAGGAGGAGGACTTGGCGGAGAAAAAAGAGGAAGAGGACGAGTAGAAGACCGACGAGGAGGAGGCGGAGGAGGAGGAGGAGGAGGAAAGATAAGTAGGAAGAAGGCGAGGAGGAGGAGGAAGAGGAAGAGGACGAGGAGGAGGAGGAGGAATAATAATAACAGAAGGAGGAGGAGGAGGAGGAGGAGGAGGAGGAGAAGGAGAAGGAGGAAAAGGAGGCTAGACTAGACCTGAAAAGGTCGTGCAACTGAATTCGGGACCCGCTCAGGATCCTTCCTTAGCGTAGGCCGAACCTGAAGGCGCAGGGTTCTGCCCGCGCCGACCTGCGCCCCAGGCGTTCGCCTCCAGGACGAAGGCGGGGCCGTGCTCGGCCTCCTCGTCGGCCTCGGAGCCCTCCTCGAGGAAGAGCTCGCCGACGATGTCGTGCTCGACGCCAGGGTCGTACTCGGCCATCGGCACCTGCCCAACGCAGTGGTCGCCGCCCTCGAAGACCGCCTTGGCCTCCTCAGTGGCGGCGGCCAGCTGACCCCCGAGAAGGACGAGGTGGTCGGCGGAAGCAGCGAGCCCGTCGTGCATCGCCTGATCCACCTCTGTGCCGTCGTACTGCGCGGTGGCGATCGCGAGCGCGACCGTGTTCAGCCGTTCCGTGGCGCCAAGGAGGAGGCCCTCCAGCGCGGCGACCTTGTCCTTGACATCCAGCGGCTCTGGCCCCGCCATCCCGCCTGCCAGCGGCGTCTGCGGGACCGTCTCGGCCCCCTCGCACTGGCCCTCGATGGTGGCGAAATGCACCTCCGCGATGTTCCCGGTGCCGTTGCCGACCTCCTCGACGGGCTCCTCCTCCAGCACCCCCAGAGCGCCCAGCAGCAGGCCGACGGGGTCGGCCACAGCAGCGGGGCAGAAGGGCTGGGCGGTCGAGCGCAGCGGCTTCCGTGCCCCAGGCTGCGGGGCGCAGCGGCGGCCCCTCCCATGGCCCAGCCGAGGGCCTTTCTGCGCCTTGCGAAGCGCAGCGGGGCCCGCCGATGCAATGGAGGCGACCGCGGGCGCCTCCGCGTGGAGCGCGACGTTCCGCCGAAGAACAGCCAGCCAGTCGGGCGTCTCGCCGCGGACCAGCGCGCTGAGCGCTGGCAGCAAGGCCCGAACACGGTCAGCCGTCACAGAATCCCCAACGACGAGCTCAAGCGCCGCTGCCATCTCTCGCAGCCCGGCCTCCTTCATCTGCAGCTCGGCCTCGGCCGCCGAGAAGCCCGCGTCGACGGACTCCAGTGCGCGCCGCCGTGCCGCTGTCCGCGCAGCCCTGGATCGCCGCGACGGTGCTCCAGCACCGGAATCGCCACCCGGGGGCAACTCCGCCCGCGCCATGATGCCTAAGCTCGTTTGGGCCAGTGGGCCCGCACGCGGCTTGAGCCAAAATGGCTACGGAGGGGGAGGAAAAGGAGGAGGAGGAAGAGGAGGAGGAGGAAGAGGAATTGTTGGGAGGATGTCTCGAGCGAAACGCTGTTTTTTCAACGAAAGTGTGTAAACACATGGTTTTTTTCAGTATTTTCGCTTCTTGGGCCATCTTGGGGGTCATCCGAAATCGCTCCGAAAAGATGCCTTACAAGAGCTCTGTCGGCATCCCATTTTTTCGAGGATGTCTCGGGCGAGACGCCCATTTTCGAGGATCCGAAAATTAGGCGAGCGATTTCGAGATCCCGTTGGAGGATGTCCCGAGCGAAACGCCCATTTTTAGCAAAAGACGTCTTAAGATACGACCCCCAACTTCACGATTTTCGGAGGATGTCTCGAGCGAAACGCTCGTTTTCAAAACCTTTCCTGACATGAACGGGAAGCGCGTGACAGGGAAGACTTACGCAAGAACTTGCAGCATCATCGCTATCAAATGTAGTATAGGCGAGCTCTCCGAACGCTCACAAGGGATACGTATGGACACGCGCCCCCCGAACGTTCACAAGCATATTCCTGAGTATCCTCACCACTCCTCCGCATGAGGAAGACGACGGCGAAGACGACGACCAGGGAAGAAGGGGAGACGAGGAGGAGGAGGATGAGGAGGATGAGGAGGAGGAGGAGGAGGAGGGGAGGGGAGGAGGATGGGAGGAGGAGGAGGAGGAGGAGGAGGGGAGGAGGAGGAGGAGGAGGAGGATTGGATTGGATTGGACACTTCTGGGGAGAGAGGGTAACACAAGACAGCCTGAGGGAGCGGGGATGGCACCCCTAGCCGCAAGGAGCGCGTCCAGGGATGATATCCGCGCGCGCCCCCCGCCAACCTGTGGAACCCATTGGAACAACCACCGCGATGAGTCCCACGCAGTGCAAAGCAGGGGCACGCAAGCGGCAGGCTACAAACCAGTTCTATTGGTTGCCGCCGCTGGCCACGAGTGATCAATGAACTGCGCACGATGTAGGAGGAGGAGGAGGAGAAGGAGGAGGAGGAGGAGGAGGAGGAGGAGAGAAAGAAGCGCATCAGCAGCAGCAGCAGAGAAGAAGGAGGTGAGGAGGAGGAGGAGGAGGAGGAGGACGAGGAACAGGAGGAACAGGAGCAGGAGGAGGAAAAGGAGGAGGAACAGGAGGGGGGGAGGAGGAGTTGGAGAAGAAAGAGGAGGAAGAGGAAGAGGAGAAGACCGACGAGGAGCAGGAGGAGGAGGAGAGGAGGAGGAAGGAGAAGTAGGAAGAAGGCGAGGAGGAGGAGGAAGATGAGGAAGAGGACGAGGAGGAGGAGGAAGAAGAACAGAAGGAGGAGGAGGAGGAGGAGGAGGAGGAGAAGGAGAAGGAGGAGAAGGAGGATGAGGAAGAGGAGGAGGAGGAGGAGGAGGAGGAGGAGGAGGAGGAGGAACAGAGGAATGTTTGGGAGGATGTCTCGAGCGAAACGCTGTTTTTTCAACGAAAGTGTGTAAAACACATGGTTTTTCCCTACCTAGGCTCTGCCTAGAAGGGTTCTTACTCTGTTAGCTTAAGGGGCCGGGCAGTGGAAAGCGCCCCGGGCGGTTCCCCCAGTCCCCGCCCCGCGGTTCCCCCAGTCCCCGCCCCCTGGGTTTACCCAGCTTAGCTTAGCTTAGCTTAGCTAAGCTTAGCTTGGCTTAGCTTAGCTTATCTCATCTTAGCTTAGCTTTGCCTAGCCTAGCTTAGCTAAGCGTAGCCTAGCTCATCTTAGCTTAGCGTAGCTGAGCTTAGCTTGGCTTAGCTTAGTTTAGCATGGCTTAGCTTAGCTTAGCTTAGTTTAGCTTAGCTTCGCCTAGCTTCGCCTAGCCTAGCTTAGCTTAGCTTAACATACATTAGCTTAGCTTAGCTTAGCTTAGCTTAGCTTAGCGCAGCATGAACACAGCATAGCATAGCATAACATCGCCAAGCATAGCACAGCATAGCATAGTACAGCATATCATAGCTCTGCACAGCATCGCATAACATTGCATCGCATAGCATAACATAGCATTGCTTAGCATAGCATAGCGCAGCATAGCATTGCATAGCACAGCACATCACAACATAACATATCATATCATATCACAACGCAACATAGCATAGCATAGCATAGCATAGCGCAACATATAATGTCATAGCATAGCCTAGCCTGGCATAGCATAACCCAGCATAGCATAACATAACATAACGCAAGATAGCATAGCATAACATAACACTACTACTACCGTTACTGCTACAACTGCGACGATGAGGAGAAGGAGGAGGACGGCGTTTACCGTTACTACTAACATTGCTCTCCTAGGGGCTCCAACTCCTAGGTAGGGTCGCTCTGGGATAATTCAATAGTTTTGCTTCTTGTGGCATCTTGGGGGTCATCCGAAATCGCACCGAAAAGATGCCTTACACGAGCTCTGTCGACATGACATGTTTTCGAGGATGTCTCGGGCGACACGCCCATTTTCGAGGACCCGAAAATTAGGCGGGCGAATTCGAGATCCCGATTGTTGGAGGATGTCCCGAGCGAAACGCCCATGTTTAGCAACCGACGTCTTAAGGTACGACCCCCCACTTCACGAATTTGGGAGGATGTCTCGAGCGAAACGCTCGTTTTCAAAACCTTTCCTGACATGAACGGGGAGCGCGTGAAAGGGAAGACTTACGCAAGAACTTGCAGCATCATCGCGATCAAATGTAGTATAGGCGAGCTCTCCGAACGCTCACAAGGGATACGTATGGACACGCGCCCCCCGAACGTTCACACGCATATTCCTGAGTATCCTCACCACTCCTCCGCATGAGGAAGACGACGGCGAAGACGACGACCAGGGAAGAAGGGAGACGAGGAGGAGGAGGAGGAGGAGGAGGAGGGGGAGGAGGAGGGGAGGAGGATGAGGAGAAGGAGGAGGAGGAGGAGGAGAAAGAGCAGCATCAGCAGCAGCAGCAGAAGAAGAGGTGAGGAGGAGGAGGAGGGGGAGGAGGACGAGGAACAGGAGGAACAGGAGCAGGAGGAAGAGGAAAAGGAGGAGGAACAGGAGGAGGAGGAGGAGTTGGAGGAGAAAGAGGAGGAAGAGGAAGAGGAGAAGACCGACGAGGAGGAGGAGGAGGAGGAGCAAAGAGAAGTAGGAAGAAGGCGAGGAGGAGGAGGAGGAAGATGGGGAAGAGGACGAGGACGAGGAGGAGGAGGAGGAGGAGGAAGAAGAACAGAAGGAGGAGGAGGAGGAGGAGGAGGAGGCGGAGAAGGAGAAGGAGGAGGACAAGGAGGAGGAGGAAGAGGAGGAGGAGGAGGAGGAGGAAGAGGATTTGTTGGGAGGATGCCTCGAGCGAACCGCTGATTTTTCAACGACAGTGTTTACAACACATGGGTTTTTCCATATTGTCGCTTCTTGGGCCATCTTGGGGGTCATCCGAGATCGCTCCGAACAGATGCCTTACAAGAGCTCTGTCGGCATCCCATTTTTTCGAGGATGTCTCAGGCGAGACGCCCATTTTCGAGGATCCGAAAATTAGGCGAGCGATTTCGAGATCCCGATGTTTGGAAGATGTCCCGAGCGAAACGCCCATGTTTAGCAAAATACGTCTTAAGATACGACCCCCAACTTCACGATGTTGGGAGGATGTCTCGAGCGAAACGCTCGTTTTCAAAACCTTTCCTGACATGAACGGGAAGCGCGTGAAAGGGAAGACTTACGCAAGAACTTGCAGCATCATCGCGATCACATGTAGTATAGGCGAGCTCTCCGAACGCTCACACGGGATACGTATGGACACGCGCCCCCTGAACGTTCACAAACATATTCCTGAGTATCCTCACCACTCCTCCGCATGAGGAAGACGACGGCGAAGACGACGACCAGGGAAGAAGGGAGATGAGGAGGAGGAGGAGGAGGAGGAGGAGGAGGAGGAGGGGGAGGAGGAGGGGAGGAGGAGGGCGGGAGGGGAGGAGGAGGAGGAGGAGGAGGGAGGGGGAGGAGGAGAGGAGGAGAGGAGGGGGGGGAGGAGGAGGAGGGCGAGAGGAGGAGAGAGGAGGAGGAGGAGGAGGAGGAGGAGGATGATGAGAAGGATAATGAGCAGCGATCAGCAGCAGCAGAAGAGGTGAGGAGGAGGAGGAGGAGGAGGGGGATGAGGACGAGGAAGAGGAGGAACAGGAGCAGGAGGAGGAGGAACAGAAGGAGGAACATGAGGAGGAGGAGGAGTTGGAGGAGAAAGAGGAGGAAGAGGAAGAGGAGACGACCGACGGGGAGAGAGGAGGAGGAGGAGGAGGGTGAGGAGGAGGAGGAGGAGAGGCGGAAGGAAAGTAGGAAGAATGCGATGAGGAGGAGGAGGAGGAAGATGAGGAAGAGGACGAAGAGGAGGAGGAGGAGGAGGAGGAGGAAGAAGAACAGAAGGAGGAGGAGGAGGAGGAGGAGGAGAAGGAGAAGGAGGAAAAGGAGGAGGAGGAGGATGAGGAGGAGGAGGAGGACGAATTGTTGGGAGGATGTCTCGAGCGAAACGCTGATTGTTCAACGAAAGTGTTTAAGCCACATGGGTTTTTCAATATTTTCGCCTCTTGGGCCATCTTGAGGGTCATCCGAGATCGCTCCGAACAGATGCCTTACAAGAACTCTGTCGGCATCACATTTGTTCGAGGATGTCTCAGGCGAAACGCCCATTTTCGAGGATCCGAAGATTAGGCGAGCAAATTCGAGATCCCGATTTTGGGAGGATGCCCCGAGCGAAACGCCCATGTTTAGCAAACGACGTCTTAATATACGACCCCCAACTGCACGATGTTGGGAGGATGTCTCGAGCGAAACGCTCGTTTTTGAAACCTTTCCTGGCATGAACGGGAAGCGCGTGAAAGGGAAGACTTACGCAAGCACTTGCCGCACCATCGCAATCAAATGTAGTGTAGGCGAGCTCTGCGAACGCTCACAAGGGATACGTATGTACATGCGCCCCCCGAACGTTCACAAGCATATTCCTGAGTATCCTCACCACTCCTCCGCATGAGGAAGACGACGGCGAAGACGACGACCAGGGAAGAAGGGAGAGGAGGAGGAGGAGGAGGAGGAGGAGGAGGAGGAGGAGGAGGAGGAGGGGAGAAGAGGGAAGGAGAGGAGGGGAGGAGGAGGAGGGTGCGGAGGAGGAGGAGAAGGAGGAGGAGGAGGAGAAGGAGCAGCATCAGCAGCAGCAGCATAATAAGAGGTGAGGAGGAGGAGGAGGGGGAGGAGGACGAGGAAGAGGGGGAACAGGAGCAGGAGGAGGAGGAAAAGGAGGAGGAACAGGAGGAGGAGGAGTAGGAGTTGGAGGAGAAAGAGGAGGAGGAGGAGGAAGAGGAGAAGACCGACGAGGAGGAGGAGGAGGAGGAAGGAGAAGTAGGAAGAAGGCGAGGAGGATGAGGAGGAAGATGAGGACGAGGAGGAGGAGGAGGAAGAGGAAGAGGAGGAGGAAGAAGAAGAACAGAAGGAGGAGGATGAGGAGGAGGAGGAGACGGAGAAGGAGGAGAAGGAGGAGGAAGAGGAGGAGGAGGATGAGGAGGAGGAGGACCAGAAGAAATGCTGGGAGGATGTCTCGAGCGAAACGCTGATTTTTCAACGACAGTGTTTAAAACACATGGGTTTTTCAATATTTTCGCTTCTTGGGCCATCTTGGGGGTCATCCGAGATCGCTCCGAACAGATGCCTTACAAGAGCTCTGTCGGCATCACATGTTTTCGAGGATGTCTCGGGCGAGACGCCCCTTTTCGAGGATCCGAAACTTAGGCGAGCGATTTCGAGATCCCGATGTTTGGAGGATGTCCCGAGCGAAACGCCCATGTTTAGCAAAAGACGTCTTAAGATACGACCCCCAACTTCACGATGTTGGGAGGATGTTCTGAGCGAAACGCTCGTTTTTGAAACCTTTCCTGACATGAACGGGAAGCGCGTGAAAGGGAAGACTTACGCAAGAACTTGCAGCATCATCGCGATCAAATGTAGTATAGGCGAGCTCTCCGAACGCTCACAAGGGATACGTATGGACACGCGCCCCCTGAACGTTCACAAGCATATTCCTGAGTATCCTCACCACTCCTCCGCATGAGGAAGACGAAGGCGAAGACGACGACCAGGGAAGAAGAGAGAGGAGGAGGAGGAGGAGGAGGATGAGGAGGAGGGGGAGGAGGAGGGGAGGAGGAGGAGGAGGAGGGATGAGGGGAGGAGGAGAAGGAGGAGAGGAGATGAGGAGGAAGAAGGAGCGCATCAGCAGCAGCAGCAGAAGAAGAGGTGAGAGGAGGAGGGGGAGGAGGACGGGAAGAGGAGGAACAGGAGCAGGAGGGAAGGAGGAAAAGGAGGAGGAACAGGGGAGGAGGAGGAGTTGGAGGAGATAAGAGGAGGAAGAGGAGAGGAGAAAGACCGACGAGGAGGAGGAGGAGGAGGAGGGGAGGAGGAGGAGGAGGAGAAGGAGGAGGAGGAGGAGGAAGGAGAAGTAGGAAGAAGGCGAGGAGGAGGAGGAAGACGAGGAAGAGGACGAGGAGGAGGAGGAGGAAGAAGAACAGAAGGAGGAGGAGGAGGAGGAGGAGGAGGAGGAGAAGGAGAAGGAGGAAAAGGAGGAGGAGGAGGAAGAGGAGGAGGAGGAAGAGGAATTTTGGGGAGGATGTCTCGAGCGAAACGCTGTTTGTTCAACGAAAGTGTTTAAAACACATGGGTTTTTCAATATTTTCGCTTCTTGGGCCATCTTGGGGGTCATCCGAGATCGCTCCGAACAGATGCCTTACAAGAGCTCTGTCGGCATCCCATTTTTTCGAGGATGTCTCGGGCGAGACGCCCATTTTCGAGGATCCGAAAATTAGGCGAGCGATTTCGAGATCCCGATTTTTGGAGGATGTCCCGAGCGAAACGCCCATGTTTAGCAAACGACGTCTTAAGATACGACCCCCAACTTCACGATGTTGGGAGGATGTTCTGAGCGAAACGCTCGTTTTCAAAATCCGCCAGGTGAAAATCACAGGCGAATCCCGCCACCACTCCCCCCCTGGACCCCCCCACTTGATAAATGCTTTCCCCTCCGGGCCTGTAAACAACGTCCATCGCGCGACTCTAAAGAGTCTAAGCGCGCTTCCCGTCATCCGCCAGGTGCGAACGGAGAGCGAATCTCGCCACGACTCCCCCCCTGGACCCTCCCACTTGATAAATGCTTTCCCCTCCGGGCCCGTATACAACGTCCATCGCGCGACTCTAAAGAGTCTAAGCGCGCTTCCGTCATCCGCCAAGGTGAAAATCACAGCGCGAACCCCGCCACCCACTCCCCCCTGCCCCACCACTTGATAAATGCTTTCCCCTCCGGGACGATTACAATGTCCCATCGCGCGACTCTAAGAGTCTAAGCGCGCTTTCCGTGTCATCCGCCCGCTGCGAACGGAACGCGAACCCCGCCAACCACTCCCCCCATGGACACCCCACTTGATAAATGCTTTCCCCTCCGGGCCTGTAAACAACGTCCATCGCGCGACTCTAAAGAGTCTAAGCGCGCTTCCCGTCATCCGCCCGCTCGCGGCCCGAGGGCAACCTTTCCTGACATGAACGGGAAGCGCGTGAAAGGGAAGAGTTACGCAAGAACTTGCATCATCATCGCGATCAAATGTAGTATAGGCGAGCTCTCCGAACGCTCACAAGGGATACGTATGGACACGCGCCACCCGAACGTTCACAAGCATATTCCTGAGTATCCTCACCACTCCTCCGCATGAGGAAGACGACGGCGAAGACGACGACCAGGGAAGAAGGGAGAGGAGGAGGAGGAGGAGGATGAGGAGGAGGGGGAGGAGGAGGGGAGGAGGAGGAGGAGGAGAGGAGGAGGAGGAGGAGGGGGAGGAGGAGGGGAGGAGGCGAGGAGGGGAGGACGACGATACGAGGAGAGGAGGAGGAAAAAAGGTTAGGACGGACAAGAAGGAGCAGCAATCAGCAACAGGCAGCAGAGGAAGATAGTGAGGGGGAGGAGGCGGGAGGAGGACGAGGAAGAGGAGGAACAGGAGCAGGAGGAGGAGGAAAAGGAGGAGGAACAGGAGGAGGAGGAGGAGGAGTTGGAGGAGAAAAAGGAGGAAGAGGAAGAGGAGAAGACCGACGAGGAGGAGGAGGAGGAGGAGGAGGAGGAGGAGGAGGAGGAAGGAGAAGTAGGAAGAAGGCGAGGAGGAGGAAGATGAGGAAGAGGATGAGGAGGAGGAGGAAGAATAACAGAAGGAGGAGGAGGAGGAGGAGGAGGAGAAGGAGAAGGAGGAAAAGGAGGAGGAGGAAGAGGAGGAGGAGGAGGAGGAAGAGGAATGTTTGGGAGGATGTCTCGAGCGAAACGCTGATTTGTCAACGAAAGTGTTTAAAACACATGGTTTTTTTCCAATATGTGTCGCTTCTTGGGCCATCTTGGGGGTCATCCGATATCGCTCCGAACAGATGCCTTACAAGAGCTCTGTCGGCATCTCATCTGTTCGAGGACGTCTCAGGCGAAACGCCCATTTTCGAGGATCCGAAAATTAGGCGAGCGATTTCGAGATCCCGATGTTTGGAGGATGTCCCGAGCGAAACGCCCATGTTTAGCAAACGACGTCTTAAGATACGACTCCCAATTTCACGATGTTGGGAGGATGTCTCTAGCGAAACGCTCGTTTTCAAAACCTTTCCTGACATGAATGGGAAGCGCGTGAAACGGAAGACTTACGCAAGAACTTGCAACGTCATCGCGATCAAATGTAGTATAGGCGAGCTCTCCGAACGCTCACAAGGGATACGTATGGACACGCGCCCCCCGAACGTTCACACGCATATTCCTGAGTATCCTCACCACTCCTCCGCATGAGGAAGACGACGGCGAAGACGACGACCAGGGAAGAAGGGAGAGGAAGAGGAGGAGGAGGAGGAGGAGGATTAGGAGGAGGAGGAGGGGAGGAGGAGGAGGAGGAGGAGGGGAGGAGGAGGAGGAGGAGGAGGAGGAGGAGGAGGAGGAGGAGCAGCATCAGCAGCAGCAGCAGAAGAAGAGGCGAGGAGGAGGAGGGGGAGGAGGACGAGGAAGAGGAAGAACAGGAACAGGAGAAGGAGGAAACGGAGGACGAACAGGTTGAAGAGGCGGAGTTGGAGGAGAAAGAGGAGGAAGAGGACGAGGCGAAGACCGACGAGGAGGAGGAGGAGGATGAGGAGGAGGAGAAGTAGGAAGAAGGCGAGGAGGAGGAGGAGGAAGATGAGGAAGAGGACGAGGAGGAGGAGGAGGAGGAGGAGGAGAAGGAGGACTAACAGAAGGAGGAGGAGGAAGAACATAAGGAGGAGGAGGAGGAGGAGGAGGAGGAGACGGAGGAACAGGAGGAGGAGGAGGAAAAGGAGGAGGAGGAGGAGGAGGAAGATGTTTTTTTTGGGGAGGATGTATCGAGCGAAACGCTGATTGTTCAACTAAAGTGCTTAACACACATGGGTTTTTCAACATTTTCGCTTCTTGGGCCATCTTGGGGGTCATCCGAGATCGCTCCGAACAGATGCCTTACAATAGCTCTGTCGGCATCCCATGTTTTCGAGGATGTCTCAAGCGAAACGCCCAGGTTCGAGGATCCGAAAATTAGGCGAGCGATTTCGAGATCCCGATTGTTGGAGGATGTCCCGAGCGAAACGCCCATTGATGGCAACATACGTCAAGACGACGACCAGGGAAGAAGGGAGAGGAGGAGGAGGCCAAGGAGGAGGAGGAGGAGGAGGAGGAGGAGGAGGAGCGGGACGGGAGAGGAGGAGTGAGGGGAGGAGGAGAGGAGGAGGAGGAGGAGGAGGGAGGAGGGGAGGAGGAGGGAGGAGGAGGAGGAGGGGAGGAGAGGAGGAGGAGGAGGACGAGGGGGACGAGGAGGAAGAGGAGGAGGAGGAGGAGGAGGGAAGGGCGTGCAGCTCTCAGCAGCCAGGCAGAAGAAGAGGTGGAGGAGGAGGAGGGGGAGGAGGACAAGGAGGAGGAGGAACAGGAGCAGGAGGAGGAGAAAAGGAGGAGGAACCGGAGGAGGAGGAGGAGGGCTGGAGGAGAAAGAGGAGGAAGCGGAAGAGGAGACGACCGACGAGGAGGAGGAGGAGGAGGAGGAGGAGGAGGAGGAGGAGGAAGGACGGATAGGAATAGAATAAGCTGAGGAGGAGGAGGAAGATGAGGACGAGGACGACGAGGCAGAAGGAGGAGGAGGAAGGAAGAACAGAAGAGGAGGAGGAGGAGGAGGAGGAAACGGAGGAGGAGGAAGAGGAGGAGGAGGAGGAGGAGGAGGAGGAGGAGGAGGAGGAAGGGGATTTATTTGGAGGATGTCTTGAGCGAAACGCTCGTTTTTGAAACCTTTCCTGGCATGAACGGGACGCGCGTGAAAGGGAAGACTTACGCATCATCGCAATCAAATGTAGTGTAGGCGAGCTCTGCGAACGCTCACAAGGGATACGTATGGACATGCGCCCCCCGAACGTTCACACGCATATTCCTGAGTATCCTCACCACTCCTCCGCATGAGGAAGACGACGGCGAAGACGACGACCAGGGAAGAAGGGAGACGAGGAGGAGGATGAGGAGGAGGGGGAGGAGGAGGGGAGGAGGAGGAGGAGAAGGAGGAGGAGGAGGAGAAAGAGCAGCATCAGCAGCAGCAGCAGCAGAAGAAGAGGTGAGGAGGAGGAGGAGGAGGGGGAGGAGGACGAGGAAGAGGAGGAACAGGAGCAGGAGGAGGAGGAAAAGGAGTAGGAACCGGAGGAGGCGGAGGAGTTGGAGGAGAAAGAGGAGGAAGAGGAGAGGAGAAGACCGCGAGGGGGAGGAGGAGGAGGAGTTGGAGGAGAAAGAGTAAGGAGGAGGAGGAGGAAGAGGAGAAGACGGACGAGAGGAGGAGAGGAAGGATAATAGGAAGAAGGCCGGGAGGATGAGGAGGAAAGATTGAGGACGAGGAGGAGAGGAGGAAGAGGAAGAGGAGGAGGAAGAAGAAGAACATAAGGAGGAGGAGGAGGAGGAGGAGGAGAAGGAGGAGGAGGAGCAAAGAGAAGTAGGAAGAAGGCGAGGAGGAGGAGGAGGAAGATGAGGACGAGGACGAGGACGAGGAGGAGGAGGAGGAGGAGGAAGAAGAACAGAAGGAGGAGGAGGAGGAGGAGGAGGAGGAGGAGGAGGAGAAGGAGAAGGAGGAGGATAAGGAGGAGGAGGAAGAGGAGGAGGAGGAGGAGGAGGAAGAGGATTTGTTGGGAGGATGCCTCGAGCGAAACGCTGATTTTTCAACGACAGTGATTACAACACATGGGTTTTTCCATATTGTCGCTTCTTGGGCCATCTTGGGGGTCATCCGAGATCGCTCCGAACAGATGCCGTACAAGAGCTCTGTCGGCATCCCATGGTTTCGAGGATGTCTCAGGCGAGACGCCAATTTTCGAGGATCCGAAAATTAGGCGAGCGATTTCGAGATCCCGATGTTTGGAAGATGTCCCGAGCGAAACGCCCATTTTTAGCAAACTACATCTTAAGATACGACCCCCATCTTCACGATGTTGGGAGGAAGTCTCGAGCGAAACGCTCGTTTTTGAAACCTTTCCTGACATGAACGGGAAGCGCGTGAAAGGGAAGACTTACGCAAGAACTTGCAGCATCATCGCGATCACATGTAGTATAGGCGAGCTCTCCGAACGCTCACAAGGGATACGTATGGACACGCGCCCCCTGAACGTTCACAAACATATTCCTGAGTATCCTCACCACTCCTCCGCATGAGGAAGACGACGGCGAAGACGACGACCAGGGAAGAAGGGAGAGGAGGAGGAGGAGGAGGAGGAGGAGGAGGGGGAGGAAGGAGGGGAGGAGGAGGAGGAGGAGGGGAGGAGGAGAGAGGAGGAGGAAGGAGGAGGAGGGGGGAGAGGAGGAGGAGGAGAGGAGGAGGAGGAGGAGGAGGGGGGGAGGAGGAGAGGAGGAGGAGGAGAGGAGGAGGAGGAGCGGGAGCAGGAGGAGGAGGAGGAGGAGGAGGAGGAGGAGGAGGAGGAGGAGGAGGGGAGGAAGGGGAGGAGCAGAGGATGAGGGGTGGGTTTTTTTTTTTTGGAGGAGGAGGAGGAGGAGGAGGAGGAGGAATGAGCAGCATCAGACACAGCAGCAGAAGAAGAGTGAGGACAAGGAGGAGGAGGAGGAGAGGTAGGGGGATGAGGACGAGGAAGAGGAGGAACAGGAGCAGGAGGCAGGAGGAGGAAAAGGAGGAGGCAACAAGGAGGAGGAGGAGTGGAGGAGAACGAGAGGACGAAGGTAAGAGAGCGACCGACGGGGAGGAGGAGGAGGAGGAGGTAGGAGGAGGAGGAGGAGGAGGAGGAGGAGGAGGCGGAAGGAAAAGTAGGAAGAAGGCGATGAGGAGGAGGAGGAGGAAGATGAGGAAGAGGACGAAGAGGAGGAGGAGGAGGAGGAGGAGGAGGAAGAAGAACAGAAGGAGGAGGAGGAGGAGGAGGAGGAGGAGGGAGGAGGAGGAGGAGGAGGAGAAGGAGAAGGAGGAAACGGAGGAGGAGGAAGAGGAGGAAGATGAGGAGGAGGAGGAGGAGGAGGACGAATTGTTGGGAGGATGTCTCGAGCGAAACGCTGATTGTCCAACGAAAGTGTTTAAACCACTTGGGTTTTTCAATATTTTCGCCTCTTGGGCCATCTTGAGGGTCATCCGAGATCGCTCCGAACAGATGCCTTACAAGAACTCTGTCGGCATCACATTTGTTCGAGGATGTCTCAGGCGAAACGCCCATTTTCGAGGATCCGAAGATTAGGCGAGCAAATTCGAGATCCCGATTTTGGGAGGATGCCCCGAGCGAAACGCCCATGTTTAGCAAACGACGTCTGAATATACGACCCCCAACTTCACGATGTTGGGAGGATGTCTCGAGCGAAACGCTCGTTTTTGAAACCTTTCCTGGCATGAACGGGAAGCGCGTGAAAGGGAAGACTTACGCAAGAACTTGCCGCATCATCGCAATCAAATGTAGTGTAGGCGAGCTCTGCGAACGCTCACAAGGGATACGTATGGACATGCGCCCCCCGAACGTTCACAAGCATATTCCTGAGTATCCTCACCACTCCTCCGCATGAGGAAGACGACGGCGAAGACGACGACCAGGGAAGAAGGGAGAGGAGGAGGAGGAGGAGGAGGAGGAGGAGGAGGAGGAGGAAGAGGAGGGGGAGGAAGAGGGGAGGAGGAGGAGGAGGAGGGTGCGGAGAGGGAGGAGAAGGAGGAGGAGGAGGAGAGGAGCAGCATCAGCAGCATCAGCATAAGAAGAGGTGAGGAGGAGGAGGGGGAGGAGGACGAGCAAGAGGAGGAACAGGAGCAGGAGGAGGAGGAAAAGGAGGAGGAACAGGAGGAGGAGGAGGAGTTGGAGGAGAAAGAGGAGGAAAAGGAAGAGGAAAAGACCGACGAAGAGGAGGAGG
>CAUYUJ010021001.1:137620-146456 GCA_963575745.1 Prorocentrum cordatum | reverse complement strand
CCAGAAGGGGCAGAGGTCCACGAGTTCGCCAAATCAGCTGTCTCCTTAACCAAGTTTACAGAGGTGGACCCTACACACTATTTCATCTACACGGACGCCTCTGTACCGAAGATCAAGGAAGCATCCAGCTGGGCTTTGGCGCTTGTTTCACAGAGTGCAGAGAGTTTTCATTTCCATGGGCAAATTGGACACATCGTCAAAGACAGTACCTCCCTGGACATCGATTACGCTTTCCTCGACTCCACGCAGGCAGAATTGGTAGCTATCATTTGGGCGCTGATGCTGGCGTACCAACTCGAGGACACCACGGATACTACCATTCTAACAGACTCGCAAGGAGCTATCGACATTATTACAAGAGCTACCTCCAGGGACGATCCCATTTCAATTCTGGCAATAAGTACATATGATTCAGTGCGAAGAGCGAGGCGAATTACGATTGAACATGTCAAAGGCCACGTTGGACAACCCTGGAACGAACTTTGCGATTCTATTGCCAGGTACCATACAAAGAAATATCTGACAACATCTGAGGTGGTCATCGACCTTGAAGCGGACTGCCCGCTCCCAGTGGCCATTGTGGAGGAACTCAAGGTCACGAAGCACATGCACTGGAGTTTCTTACGTGACACAAATTTTCAGGATGGTAGAGCTTATCCCACAGCAAATGGAGATGGACTGAGTTTCTCATACCAACTCATGCAGGCGGAGAAGGAAGTGGTTATCCAAAAGAACCCGTTACCTGTCAAGCCCGCCCCTGCTGCTACTGAGCAACTTGCAAAGGTCACCCACAAAGCTAAGACCACATTGAACCTGAACCTTGCCACGTACAACGCTCAGAGGACCATCGTAGACGACAAGGAGCAGATGACCTTTGCGACCAGGGAGTGTCGAGGCGCTGTTACCAAACACATCAAGCATCAACGAGGTCAACTCATGAGACTCCAACTGCGTGAGGAAGGAGTACAGATCGCTGGAATCCAGGAGACCACTTTCACGGAGGAATATACCAGTGGAGATGGCTATATGCAGTTCAACTCTCGACAGACCAACTCCAAGCAGGAGAGGCTTGGGGTATCATTACTGATTAGCCACGACGTGCCGTATGCCACCAGCGACCTGAAGGAGCACTTCTTCGAGAAGAAACACGTGAGGATTGTCCATCGATCGGAGAGATTACTAATCGCATGCGTCAGAACACCCATAGTGCACGAGACGATCCATGTGTGGCATGTTCCACATCACGATAAAGGATCCAAGGATGCAGAACGTGTCAAATGGTGGAAGCAGCTTTGGCATCTCAGCCAGAAGTGGCCACCTACTATTGTACTCGCTGATGCAAATGCAACAATTTCGAGCATACCCTCCCCAGGAATAGGGGGACTGGTCCACAGGTGCGATGACAAGGACGATGACAACGCCGAACGCATCAGGGAGTTTGCAAAAATTTACAGAGTGCACTTAGTGAACACAATCATTGATCATCAGGAGAAGGCTACGTACACTACAGATGGAGGTCGACAAAAGCGTATCGACTACATCGCCACGAGCAAGCAGTATCTACAAGGAACAACCAGCGTTGAAACACTACAAGACTTCGATACGGGCAGTATCGCAAAAGATCACGTACCTGTCATAGCGAGATCGAGTCTACTGGTCGAGCCGCGGAGAGGTTCCACAAGCCAGAGAAGGATTGACAGGGTCAAGTTACAAGATCGCCGACGACAACAGCTTTTCTGCGACCATCTAAATACTCTTCCACTGCACAGGTGGGAAACGGATGCAAACAAGCAAATGGACGACATAAATTGTGCAGTGGTCAGTATTGCAGGAGCGATTTTCAAGCCAGATGCACTTACACCAAGGCAGCCATATATTACACGGACGACCATGAAGCTGATCAGGTACCGCAGATTCGTAATGCGGGCTTTGCGGAACGCCATGACCATATCGGATATCACAGCTTGGGACAACTTGAAGAAGTATTCCGAAACAGACGAATTGACCAAGGTCACTGAGCAAGACGCCTGGTTTAAAGAAGCCAGACAGTTGTATATGATCCTGGACCTGTACGACGACGACAGCGGAGGGGAGCTATCAACAGGAGCCCGAGTATTCTTATCACACACCAAGCCAGTACTGACAAAGTTATTACGACAAGACCGAGCAGCACACTTGGAAAAAATAGCCAACGAACTCCAAGGCAGTATTGCTAACCATGACGGCAAGCATGAAGGAGCGGCAACCAGAGCACTCCTACGATATGGCGGAAGGATCCCATCACGATGCTCGAGACGATCACCAGCAGGAGGCCCAGCGCCTTACAACGAGGACGACGATGGAGTAGTGCTCGATGAAGATGAGAAAGTTGCTCGCAGTCGTCTCCTTCACTTTGCCAAACAGGAGGATGCGACACTGTTCAGTACCAGAGAGATAAAGGACCGCTACAATACTGAAATCAACACCGCAGCGATGCACACTGAGTTGGACTTGGACCAAATCCCGCCACTCCCATGGTTGCAGCATAGTTTCAGCAGTGGAAAGTGGGCTACAGCACCAGGCACGGACGGCGTCAGTGCTGGGATCCTGAAGGCGGGTGCTGGACCATTGGCTCGACTGTACCATCCAGTTATGTGCAAGGCGGGATTACTACTGCAGGAGCCACTTTTATTTAAGCATGGCATTGGCATCAGCTTGGCCAAGTCTGCGGATAAGGCGGCATGGAACGAGTATTACAGACTAATCCTCCTCAACAGCGAGGTGTCCAAGCACTACCACAAATACCTGCGCAGAAGCATGGCAAGCATGGTCAACATCATGATGCGCGATACCCAGACAGGAGGAAGAGCCCAACGATCGACGGCCATGGCAGGACACACGGTCACTACCTTCCTTCAACTCCTCAAGCAAGATAAAAAATCAGGATTCGTGTACTTCATCGACCTGAGAGCAGCCTTTCACAGAGTTATACGGCAGCTGGGCATAGATACAAAAGCATACGATCCAGAACAGCAAGATATAACATATATTATGCAGAACTGCAACATCCCAGACGCTTTGAAGCCGCTTACTCGCTTGGCACTGGAAGCACCGATTCTGATGCAGCACCTAGAAGATCGACCTCACCTAGCTCAACAGTTGGTGGAGACGCATAGGCTGACACATTTTGGCATGACGGATACTGAGGAAGTGGCAGTATCGAGGCGAAGCACGAGACCAGGCAACTCCCTGGCGGACTACCTGTTCAACGTCATCTTCACGAAGCCCCTGGAGTACGCCTCGGAATCCCTCAAGGCTCAAGGACTATGCTACCAGGTGCCAGAAAGCGACAGCAGATACCCGAGCCTTTCCAAACACAGGACAGCACAAAGGATATTGACGGATGTATCGTTTGTCGATGACGCATTGTTTGTGGTACAGGCGCGAAATGATACAATGCTGATGGCAATGCGGAAGACAGCCGACACGGTCCATGGAGCGATGATGCTCTACGGTTTCGAGGTCAACTACAAGCGTACCAAGACAGCCATTGTACCATCCATCAGAGGCCCTGGCTCGGGACTAACCAAGAAGCAGGTGTTTGGCAAGTCCCCAGCCACCATCAGTTCCAGAAAATACGGTCTAGTGGTACACGTGGAAGTATGCTACAAGCACTTGGGTACGATTATCGACAAGGACGGCTCAGTGGGCACCCAGATCGCCAGGAACTTGAATAGGCACCGAGACGCAGCTGGACCAGTACGGAAGTCAATCAACAAATTACTGCAGCTCAGCAGCGAGGCAAAAGTCAAGATAGCTGACACCCACATCAACGTGCACCTAGGGTACCACGCCGAGACTTGGGCAGATGTCAGCAACACCAAGATGAAGTCGCTCGAAGCAGCATATCAAAAGACATATCGATCAGCACTACGGCTTCACCTCCCTGATGAAGATGGGCAGCGACCACGAACATGCAAAGTGCTATATGAAGCCAAAAAGCCACCGCTCCAAGCAGGAATACGACTTCGGCGTCTCAGATACTTAGTTGCGCTATTGGAGAACGGTCCGACAATATTGCTCGAGATGCTAGACCTCACTTGGGACCCCGAGAAAGAAGAGATTGGCTGGGCGGCGCAGCTCAAGCAGGACTTTGCTTGGATCGCAACACATATGAACACAGGCCCAGATGATCCCATACTGCACAGGACCTTGCAGGCTTGGGTTGACATCATAGTGAAGGACCCCGCGGCGTTCAGAAGGTTACTCAAGCAAACATGGGACAGATATCGTGCACATCAACACGACGAACATCATCGACAGGATTGGCAGCAGGCACTGGCAAAGCTACAAGGACAGGAGCCCAAAGATACAGATCAAGTGGGCGTTGGTCAACACAAAGTATACTGCTACATATGTGGACATGAATACGACAACATTGCCACCGTCACTGGACACATCCATCGAGACCACCGTATTATTGACACGGCACAACGTTATGCGGCTGGAACATACTGCCATGCATGCAAAAGCGAACATCATTCCAGACCACGATTATTAGTGCATCTTCGTCGAGTAGCGGAATGTCTAAGGGTGCTCAAGAGCACAATGGAGCCGTTGCCCGATGAAGAGGTACACAAACGCCAAGAGCAAGACAGAGCAACGATCGCAGCACTCAAGCAGCAAGGCTATGGTGCATCCAAGGCAATACAACCAGTCAGAAGGGACGCACCCCAACGTCGGAGAGCACAGCGTCCACAGCAAGAAGAAGGATACGGCCACCAAGCCCCAGATGATGAGGTACCTCCTCCACAGCAGCCACCACAACAAGTTCATGTTCCTGGTTCCGTACAGCCCCCTGAGCCCCCTCAAGCACGACGAGGCTACGACTACCCAGAGGCATCGTGTGCCGACGAGACCGAAGAGGAGGAGGCAGCTACGCGAATCGCACCGACACACTGGCCTACGTGCTAATATGTACTTCATTTATTTTCAGGCCGAAGAAGGCCAGGGGACTTGCAGGACTGGATAGAGCGACAACAGGACTTCAGCTGTGTGGTACTACAGATCGACGTTGATACTGCTGAGGCTGGAGACCTCACACACTGGAAAAATACTTTCAAATTCGCGAGAATGGTTGCCCAAGGATATATATTGGGCATCCTGGCTGAACCGCCATGCGAGACCTGGTGTGGCGCCAAGTATCATCAAGATGAAGGATATGAAGGACCTCCCCCAGTACGCTCATCACAATACCTATGGGGCCTGCCGAACAACGAGATGCGCTACCGACGCAAAGTTATGTTGGACAATCTACGAATGAGAGCATCGATTTTCTTGGCAGCAGCATGTGCAAGGCATTACATTCCAATGCTGATGGTACATCCGAAGAGAAGCTGGCGACCGCAATCACCATCGTGCTGGAGTATCCCAGAGTTACGATCGCTCATGAGATTACCCAATGTATGCACGATCACAATTGACCAATGCACAATGGGATACCCTTCCAAGAGGCCCACTACTATCCTCCAGGTATCGTGCAGCAGTTTCAGCGCCATGGTCAACGAGATGTATGGAGGTGGCCGTTGCAGTCACCAGAGTCATGAAGTCTACACTGGACGCAGCCGCAGAGGAAGTGAGCAAGCTGCCCAGACCAGAGAGATACCAACCGAATTATCTAGATGCATCGCTCAAGCATTCTACACATCCTGGGCGGAACGAGAGTATGCCAGAGGTACGTCTCTGGAACACATCGAGCAGGAGCTGCTCCAGCTGTATGCACCGATGGACCTCGACACCATGGACCATCCCACCAGCGAGGATGCTACCACATGGTACGACGACGAGGTCCAACGCCCAAGTACTGGGACCTGGAGTGCCAGTTCATGTCTCCCGTGGCGCTCTGCGCACGGGCCGCCGCTGCTGCAGGACAACCACGAGGTTTGAGCGGCGCCTGCGGGACCCCCCGGAGGGAGCGGCGGGGGCCCCCAAGGCCCCAATGCCCTTCGGGGGGTCGTCGTTCGTCCCCCTTTCGTCTCCGTCGTGCCTCCAGGTAATGATTTCGACGGCGGCGGCGTCTCCACCCCCCTCTGGGCGCGGCCGCGGGCCGCGGTCGCGTCGGCCGACACGACGCGCGTCGCGCAGCGTTGGCGATGATGATGAGGAGGAGGAGGAGGAGGAGGAGGAGGAGAAGGAAGAGGAGGAGGAGGAGGAGGAGGAGGTCGAGGAGGAGAGCTGGGGACACCCTGGGCCAAGGACACCTCCAACAACCCCCGAGCACGCCTCCTCGAACGGATGCGTCACAGGATCGGTGCCGCCCAGTTTGCCCCGCCTGAGGCCGGCGACGCCACCCATGGCCGACCCCCCCCCCACAAGCGCGGCCCCCCAAAAAAATGCCGCGCGTGCTCGACGTCTGGTGGCCAGGAAGGCTCTCGGCGTCGGGTACGGCCAGGCTGCCACCCCCAGGCGCCGTCGGCAAGCTCTCCCCGAGCTTTGCTTCGTCGGCGGCGAGGCAGCGTCGGCTGCGCCAGCGCTGGAGCTAGCTATACGGGTCCGGGGCACCGTGCCGGAGCGGGGGAAGGACAGACAGGGCGGCCGCGGAGGGGGGGGGGGAGGAGAGGCCACACGGAGGTGGAGCTCTTCCCGAACAGACTTTTTGATCCGCGGGTCGAGAGCGCACCTCTTCCGGTCGAAGCTGAGCGGACCGCGCGAGGCTTGAATTAGGCAGAGAAGAGGAGGGAGGAAGCGGCGGAGCCTCCGAGCGAGGCCGAGAGGAGGCATCGCCTCGGATACAGAGCTCTTCCCGAACAGACTCCAGGCGGGGCCTCTGGCGAGAGGCCGGCCCGCGCGCCGGGCCCGCGCGCACCTGCCTGTCCGAGTGGACGATGCGCCCGACCGGTGCTGCCCGAGTGCCGTCCCGAGGGGTCCCGTGGTGCCACCCTGGTGGAGCCCCGAGGCCCACGTGCTGTGCCTCAAGAGTGGCCCATCCCCCGAAGGCGCGCGTTCCGTCCCCACGGTCCTACAGATTTCGTCCCGGACGGGTCATGATGCTGCCCTGGCGATCCCCTCGCAAGGCCCAGCTGCTATGCGAGAAAGTGCTCCTGGGTGAACGCATGACCGTGTCGCATGGGAGCAAGCAAACACGACAGGCGGACGGGAAAAATCATATTGAGGAGGGGTATGTGGCGAGCGGACATCGCAGCGACGGTGCCACTTCGTGAAACACACATTCAGGGCATACATGGATGCGTCCCGGTTCGCACCTCCTCGCACAATGTTTCGTCAAGCAGACACAAGTCTATGTGCACTGTATTTCAAACTTGCATCTGATATTCAAACTGTTCCGCCCCCTGCAAGAGGAAGAACATACCCTTCGGCGAAGCATAACGTCCAAAAACTGTGGTGGGCCGGAAAGATTAGCCTCCGTGAAATCATTGCACTGCGGCCCGCACCGCAACTACAACTACATGCCTTGCTGGCTAAGCACTCCTCGCTTCGCTATTGTATGTTCTGCTAGTCTACCCCTGGCTCTTTATCTTCCACCCATTGACTTGCCCTGATCATATCCGAGGCTCCTGGGCCACAGGCATCAAAAACCTGCCCGACAAATCTGGACATGGACCACACGCCTCCCCAATACCAATGAGACGCTGCACCACATGCAATACATCGCTCATTTCAGTGAGTCTTGTACTCAGTGGCTTCCTCCTCCTCCTCTTCCTCCTCTTTCTCCTCCTCCTTCTTCTCCTCCCCTCCCGTCCCAATCCCATCCACTGCGGCTAGAGGTCCGAGTAGATGGGGTCGGATGGTCGTGCCGCATCGGCGTCGTCAGCATTGAGAACGTTGGGCTCCACATCGCACCGCATCGCCGACGCATCGGCGCTGCGGCGAGATGCCCCGATCCCATCTGCTCGGACCCCATCTGGGAGGCCTGGAGGTGGCGGCGGATTCTACCACGGGGCCCGGGTCCCCGACCGCATGACCTCTTCCCGACGTGGTCGCCCAGAAGTCTGGACTCCCCTCCCGGGGTCTGGCTCGCCGTCGCGGGTCGTTTCCTGGCGGCCCCCCCCGGGGCCTGGCAAGGGCCCTCCCAGAGGCCTACAGCTTGCCCAAAAGCCTTCCGCCGTGACGGTTTCACCACGCGACGCGGGGTCTGGGCGGGGAAGAGAGGGGGAGAGAGGGGGAGGAGGAGGAGAAGGAGGAGGAGGAGGAGGAGGAGGAGGAGGAGGAGGAGGAGGAGGAGGAGGAGGAGGAGGAGGAGGAGGGGAGGAGCGAACGAACCCTGGAGGAGGAGGGGGAGGATGAGGAGGAGGAGGAGGAAGAAGAGGAGGAGAAGGAGGAGGAGGAGGAGGAGGAGGAAGAGGAGGAGGAGGAGGAAGAGGAGGAGGAGGAGGAAAAGGAGGAGGAGGAGGAGGAGGAGGTGACCGGCCAGACAATGGTCTCGGACACGAGTGTGACCTGCGCACACAGCGGCACCGCGCCGCGCCAGCAGGCACGCTCGAATAAGGACGGCCTCGCCGCGACCAACGCTGAGGACGCCAAGCGGGAGCGTTACCCGCCCGACGGGGGCCAGCTCATCCCTGTGGTCTTCGAAACTGGGGGCCGCCCGGGAGACGCCATCGTGGCGCACGTCCGCTCATCTGGGGCCACGACATGGCCCCGGCGGAGCGGACAGAGGTCATCCGCTATGGCTGGCAGCGGTTGAGCACGCGGTTGCACCTCGGAAACGCCGAGGCAATCTTGGCAACCGTGGGGCGGTGAGTGCGCTACCAGGGGCACGCCGCCGAGAGGGCGCGTCACGCGCAGCGGCGCTGGGCGCTGGGGCCGCCAGCACTGCACAACGGCCAGGACGGCCGTG
>CAUYUJ010021001.1:97620-132620 GCA_963575745.1 Prorocentrum cordatum | reverse complement strand
AGAGATCCGATGTCGTGATTTGTTCGACACGGTGTCCCCAGAAGTCTCGACCCATTCCAGAGGACTGGTTTTTCATCCTGAATCGTTTTTTGGTGGTCCCGAAAGCTGAAAAACCTCCGTTTTGACTTGATGCGTTTGATCTCTGCCTGCCCCCGCCAGGAAGGAGGCAGTCGCCGCCGCCGAGACGACCTGCACCGAGGCGCACGCCTCTGGCCCGTGGCCCGAGCACAGACTCCGCCCCCGTGGCCTTGACACACCGCGGCCCCCTGATATCCCCTGCGAATAAACGTGCAACATTGAGCCTTCCGCCCCAAGAGGCCCCCTACGAGTAGAAGGCAGGGAACTCAAATGTTGGTCAGCGGGCGCAAGAGACGGGAGGGACACTCGGGAAGCGAACTAGGCACGACTAGAGGGCCACATGCGAACCCTACCCCTACCCCCCCACGATTTCTGAGGGGGAGGGTGGGGTTCACTTCGCTCGGGAGCTCCGGAACGAAGTGAACCCCACCCTCCCCCTCAGAAATCGTGGGGGGTAGGGGTAGGGTTCGCATGTGGCCCCCTAACGACACGAAGGCGGGCAGAGAAGGGGGGTGGGGGGTGGGAGAGAAAGAGAGCCGCGATGAGAACAGGGGCAGGGGACACAGGCGCGGGGAGGAGGAACCGGGGCGGCCAGGGCGGCGAGAGAGCTCGTGCGGCCACGGGCCGCAGAGATCGGCGGGCATCGCACTCGCACGCGAGTGCGCGTGGGGGGCCCCCGCGCACGTGCGCAGGGCCTCGCCGGAGGCTCCGAGCTGCAGGGTCTGCAGCGGGAGGCCGCCAGCGGACAGACGGACTGAGAACTGGGTGAGCGTGCTCTCACTCGGCGTTTCGACAGTGGGCGGAGGGGGGGGGGTCTGGCTGCGGACCTTCGCTGAATGCGATGGTCTGCAACAGGGCGTCCTGTGGGTGAGAAACTCCAACATTGCTTGAAACGGGTGCCGAAGCAGCCAAGAGCTGGTCTCTATAGGGGGGAAAGGGGGCGTGCGAGGGCCCGCGCCGATCGACAGAACAAGGAATAAGGAAACAATCACCAGGCACATACTGCGATTCTGGCCAGGCCCACCCTCGGCTCAGGATCGGTGCATGTGCTCGCCTCCCTTGGCCAGGAAGGCACAGACACCCATCATGGGCCAAGGGTGGGCGCGGCCAGGATCGGTGCATGTGCATCATATTCTCTTGGCCTGAACTGGGCACGCCCCCACTTGCGTGAATCGGAGGTGCTCCCTAAGAAGGGAAAAGAACCTGCATAAACATAAGGTTAGGTCGGGCATGTCCCCCACATGGAGGGGTTTTGGCAGAAAAATATAAAACATACGCCACAAATGCCCCCAACTGGCCAACAGTTGTCAACAAATCGTCCCCTGACTACTGTTTGACTATTTTTGAATATCCCCCCTGTAGAGGAACAGGCCCGACTTAAACATAAGTCGGGCGTTGGCAGAACTGGGTTTAGTGGAACCTGGTTTAGTGATCTGTACCGAGGGCGCCCCCCCCGTCCCACTTCCACTCACCGGAGCTGCCGTCGCCCGAAAAAACACAAACTGTGGCAAACCTGGTTTAGTGCTTCTGGCCAATTCGAAAGCTCAGGGGCCCTACCACTAAGCAGGTCCCCTTACCAGGGGTCCTGGCCATATCCGACCATGAGGAGGAGGAGGAGGAGGAGGAGGAGGAGGAGGAGGAGGAGAAGGGAGGAGGAGGAGGAGGACGGGACGGGGAGGGGGAGGGGGAGGAGGAGGAGGAGGAGGAGGAGGAGGAGGAGGAGGAGGGAGGAGGAGGAGGAGGAGGAGGAGCAGGAGGAGGAGGAGGAGGAGGAGGCGGAGGAGGAGGGGGAGGAGGAGGAGGGAGGAGGAGGAGGAGGAGGAGGAGGAGGAAGAGGAGGAGGAGGGGAGGAGGAGGAGGAGGAGGAGGAGGAGGAGGAGGAGGAGGAGGGGAAGGAGGAGCTCCGCGCGGATTTCCTGGGTCGGCGCATGGGCCCCCCCCGGCGGCGCCTCCGGCGCCGCCCCCTGGAGCGCTCCGCACGCCGGGGGTCCGGCGCCGAGCCAAGAGATCCGCGCGGACCTCTGACAATGCATGGAGGACGGACAATAGGGGAACAAAATGTGACATAAACATAAAAACTCGGAGGTCCGCGCGGATTTCTCGGATCCGCGCTGGACCCCCCTGGCGGCGCCTCCGGCGCCGCCCCCGGCGCGCTCCGCGCGCCAGGGAGGGAGGTCCAGCACCGATCCGAGAAATCCGAGCGGACCTCAGAGTTTTTATGTTTCTGTCACTTTGTGTTCCCCTATTGTCCGTCCTCGACTCGCGTGCCCCATTCTCGTATTCACGTGCGCCTGGCCTCGCGAACACGCGCGCGTCTCTGCAAAAGGGCAGCACAGGCGGCCTCGTGCTCGCGCGAGGTCAGCTCGAACTCCACGTACTCGTCCGCGCCTGGCACCAGTCGCCTCTCTGCCGTGGACTTGTAGCGGAGGTGGTTCGCCACCTTGGCAGGCGGGCGTTCCCCCAGAAGCCCCTTCCTTTCCTTGGGCAAACCTTCGGCAATCGACTCGCAGCGTCGGCAACGACAGGAATTGATGCGAGCGCGCAGTGGCTCCTCCCTCCTCCTCCTCCTCCTCCTCCTCCTCCTCCTCCTCCTCCTCCTCCTCCTCCTCCTCCTCCCCCTCCTTGCTGGGGAGGCCACCGGGCCCTGCATGTTGGGATCCCGCGCCAGGCTCTCCTCGCGGATGACCCTCAGCGAGAAGAGGGCGCTGTGGCGCTTCTGCCGCCCCTCGCGGGGGGAGGACGGCCAGGGAGGAGGACGGCCAAGGAGGAGGATCCAAGCATGGTCGCATCGTGGAAAACCGCGACGGGAGGTTTCGCCGCTTTCGACCGCAGGGGGCCCCAGGACTGTCAACAAAAGCGACGTACGATGAAAGACCGGCGCGAGGGAAACGACCCGGACTTCCGGGGGCCTCGCGGTGAAAAAATTGGGACATCGCATGTCTGAGGAGTGTGAGTAGAGGTCAGGAGCAAAACAGCACACACACGCGCACACACACACACACACACACGGCAAGGCTTTGGGCTGCGCGCAGACAGCCTCGCCGAGGGTCCAGGCTTGCCTCAACACGCCCCCCGAGCAGTTTGGGGCGGTCTCAACACCCCGGCGCCACCTCCAAAGGCGCCGCAGAGGCGTTCCGCGCCGGGGCGTTGAGACCACCCCCAGCTGCTCGGGGGCCTGCGGAGGCCAGCAGGGGCTGCCTCAACGGACCGTCTGGCCGCAGCCCGAAGACTTACCACCGACGCCCCCTCATCGTTCAACGAGCGTTGCGCTGCCTGGAATGTTACCCGCACCAGGTTGATATGCACCTGCATCTCCGGTCCGTCTCCACGATCATTACATCATTGGCTGCTAGTGGCCAGTGCCACTAGTTCAATCGACCGTCCTATCTGTCAACGGTTGGGGCTTACATCAGAGGGCGATTTTCTTCGGCATTACCGGCACCAGGTAGAAACCACATCGCGCATCCATGCCAAAGTATGGTCCCTGTCTGGAGCGCTGGAATGGTTCTCCGTCGCCACCTTTTCACGACATGACGATTACGCTGAAAACGTTCATCCCCACCACAGCTCCGTTACATAGGTGTCGTCGGCTTCATTCGCAAACTCTAGCATAGCAAATCAGATCGACAATATCGTACGACCCAGTCAGCCCACCCGAAAAGAGCTTGTATCGAATACAGAGAGCATATTTATCACGTTCCCTCAGACTTGATCCTTCACACTTGGCTTAGCCCGTAATGTAGACCCACGGCACAGTACATTAATACCAGAATCATCGAATGTATGCCGACACCTTGGCGTGCCTATGTGATACCGCGCAATTGCTGCATCATGTGTGGAAGCCACAACTGTCCCACAAGTAAACACGCGGACAGTAGATCACCATCACCAAGGCCGCGCTAACGACAATGTTAGTAATCTGATATGTGTGACACCGAGCTCGCGCAGAACAAAATCTAAGAAATCACGAAACACCGTTTCCTACAAATCAAATATGCAAATGTGCCGAACGAAAACGGCCGAGTTGTAGGAAAGCGCGAACCACGCGTTCCTACATTTGGTTTGGCCCCGAGCCACGCCTTCCTACACATGTTTTTTCCTACGTCGTCGTTAGCTAGCACACCGTTAGCGCGTCTACGGTATCATGCGATCCAGCATACTTCCCCACACTGAAATCCCATCATCCCTTCAGTGCGTGAGTGGTTTAGAGAGGTTCCTCTTCCAAGCCCCATTTTCCCCCTTCGGAGAAGAATGTCATCCCTGTTCCATATGAATAAGTACCCCCTCTCACAACAACCATGAGCCAACCAGGAACAATGACAACACATCCACCACTACCCCCGTCAAAAACTATACAAAGCACTTTGGGGCAAAATCGTGGGTCATGCTCGTGGGCTCCGCGAACTCTGTGCATTGTTTTCGTGACAGGGACGGCGGGGGTGTTACCATATTGCCTGCTGCGCGCACGGCCAGCATCCCTGAAAAATCATTACAACATACACTTCGCGGCTGAATCTGAATTGTGCGCGGCCAACCCGCGATCATAGTCCATTGGGGTTTGACAAGGACGGCGGAGTTGCTGGCCCATTGCCTGCTGTGTGCAAGCCCACCAGGCACCATGATGGCATGCCCGCCGCGATTGTGCTTTGGCTTTCGACATGGGGGGGTGGGGCCGACATGTTACCCGATGTGTGCTGTCACCTGCGCGAGCGCACCTGGCACACTCTGCACGTGCGCGGCTGGACCATGCGGCACACATGGCGCACATTGGGCACGTGGCGCATCCGGCGCGCGAGGCGTGCCCGGCACTCATGGTCCACAGGGGTGCCTGGCGCACCTGGCGCGTGTGGCGCGCGTGGCAAGCGTGGCGCACCTCGCCCCTGCGTCGCTTACATGGGTTTGCTTTGGTTTCCCGTAGCTGTCTCTCCAGCGACTACCGCTGAACATGCTGAGACTCGGGTGCTGCTTACGTGTTGGGAGGGCGACTGGGAGTGAGCGATACAGGTTGCGGGCGGGGAGGGTGTTTTGATCACTGTTCCCTATTACTGAACACCCCCTCCCCCAGGCGGCCGGCAGCCAACCAGGAGCAATGACAACACCCCCACCGCCATCCCTGTCAAAAAATGATGTGAAGTCCACTTTGGGGCAAAATCTTGGGTCATGATCGGGAGGGCGCGAGCACTTCCTGTTTTCTGACAGTGACGGCGGGGATGCCCGCATATTGCCTGCTGTGCGCATGGCCAGCGCCCCTGTCAAAACACTATACAAAATGCACTTCGAGACAAAATCTGAATCATGCGCGGACACCCCGCGATCACTGCGCATGTGTTTTTGACTGGGACGGCGGGGGTGCTGGCATATTGCCTGCTTTAAGGAGGCTCACCAGACACTATGTTAGCCACCCCGTCGCGATTGCGCGCTGGGTTTCGACATGGGAGGTGGGAGCCGACATGTGACCCGATGTGTGCTGTCACCTGCGCGAGCGCGCCTGGCACACTCTGCGCGTGCCCCGAACGCACCTGGCGCGGCTGGAACATTCAGCACACATGGCTCACGTGGAGCGCATCTGGCGCACCAGGCGTGCCTGGCACACTTGGGCCACATGGGGTGCCAAGCGCACCTGGTGCGCGTGGCGCGCCTGGCACGCCTGACGCACCTCGCCCCAGCGTTGCGCACATGGGGTCTGGTTTGGTTCCCATTAGCTGTCCATCCAAAGACTTCCGCTGAACACGCTGCGTCTCGGATGCTACTTATGTGTTAGGAGGGCGGGTGGGAGTGAGCGAGACGGCTTGCGGGCGGGGAGGGTGTCTTGACCCCTCCCTCTACCCCTCCCCCTGGACCTGGACGGGGGTGGGCCGCGAGAAGAACAAAGGTTGTGTCGGCCTCGACGAGGAAGCCAAACTCATTGATGTTACTCAGGTGTTGGGTCCATTTTGGCCTCCTCGGGGGGGACCCTACTTTAGTATCCCTCCTTCTTTGATCGAACTCCTCCGAAATGGCCCCCAGATGGCTCCCAACGCTCCCAAGAGTGCCCCATGAGGGCCCCAAGAGGCGCCCGGGAGGCCCCAAGAGGCCCCCAAGAGACCCCCAAGAGGCTCCTAAGAGACCCCCAAGATGCCCGAAGAGACTCCCCGAGGAACCCAAGACGCTCCAAGAGGCCCCTGGGGGGACCGCCAAGAGGCCCTCAAGACCTCGAGACGCCCCAAGGGGACGCCAAGCCCCAAGAGGACTCCCAGAAGCTCTCAAGAGACATCCGAAGAGCCTCTGGGAGGCATTCAAGAGGCCTCTGGCCTCCTCCTCCTCCTCCTCCTCCTCCTCCTCCTCCTCCTCTGTCTCCTCCTCCTCTTCTTCCTCCTCCTCCTCCTCCTCCTCCTCCTCCTCCTCCCCTTGCTCATCTGCCTGTTCCTTTTCCTTCCTTCTCCCTGCTCCCCCTCCCCCGATTCCTCCTGTATCCTCCCCCTCTTGGGGTATCACGGCTTCCCCAGCCCTCTATTCCACGGCATGCTCGTCCACATCTCTAATCAGGGCAAATCGCCTGGGTATCGTTTCTGGATGGGCTGGGAGGGGGGTACACGAAGCGTCTAAAACATGTGTCAATACCAAGCCAGTTCCAGTCACCTCTTGAACCACGAAAGAGCACACGTGCGCTCAAAACACAACCACTCGCAACCCACATCCTTGTATCTGGATCAAGCAGGATCGCCAGGCACTAAACATGTGTTCAGTTGGGGGAAGGTTACTGGTGTCTGCAATAACTCGAGATGTGCATGTCGAGCCACGTACATTTTCACTATGTCCACAAAACCCCCACACATTCGACTATGTTCATGTAGCCCATAGATCTGCCACAATGCCTCGAGGCATGAATTAGAGTGCCCTCGAGTCACTCGCAGACCTCCGCGTGACATGTTGTAATGCGCCTAACAAGTCCTACAACCCCGAGTTCTGGACGTTCTTGGGCCGTCCCGCGTGCTTGTCACGTGATTGTTCTGGAAGCCTTATTCCCGAATACGGACCAAGAGGGCCCCGAAGCAACCCCCAGAAGCTCCAAGAGGGCTCCGAGGTGGCCCAAGAGGACCCTAAGGTGCCCAAAAATTGCCACTTCACGACCCAAAGAGGCTCCCGGACGCGCCAAGAGGAACCAGAGAGATACAAACGCGCTGATTTGTTTGACGCTTTTGTAACCTTTTCGCGTTCTCTCCCTCCTCTGCCTCCCTGCTGCGGTTGCTCTCCCGGGTCGTCCACCTTGAAGGCAATTTTGGCGAGTGGGGGGTATGCATGACGAAATTTGTAAGCCTTCCCTGTGCATGGAGCCGGCCGGCGACGCCGGAGGCTTCGCATCACTGGTCGCTGTTGTTTCACCCCCTTTTGCCAATGCACGTCTGACGTGCACGGCTTCTCTCTCTTTCGCTCTCTCTCTCTCTCTCTCCCTTTCGCGTTCTCGCCTTTTCGGTCTTCCAACGCTCCAAGACGACCCAAGAGGACCTCGCGACGGTCTGAGAGGCCCCAGAGAAGGACCCAAGACGGCCGAATCGGCCCCCAAGAGAGCCCCACGAGGGGGAACTCGCACAGACATTCCGAGCCCTCCGCTCCGAGAAGTCCCAGGAGGCCCGCAGGAGTCCCAAAGGAGGCAGCAAGAGGCCCCCAAAAGACCCCAAGACACCCCACAGCTGCCTCCAAGTGGATTCGAAGTCTCCCAAGAGATGCAAGAGGCGTCAGACCTACAACCCAAAACACGGTGGGGGGATGGACCGAAAACCACCAAATCCGCCGCAGCTGCTTGCAAGAAGGGTTCTTGGTGTGCCAGTTGACAACGGCTTTGAAAATTCCAAACAGCTCCCAATGGGGTCTCCGTTCATACTGTCAGCCCACCAGAAGTAACAGAAAACCCATCCGAATCGCCTCCAGGATTGCCAAGATGGCCGAGTATGCCCAAATATAACCTCCAAGTCGGTCCCAAGACGCATCCAAGACGTCCAAGATGTTCCTAAGAGATCCACGAGGACCCCAAGAAGGCCCCACGACGGCCCAGGAGGCCCCCTGGACGACCAAATAGGCTCCCAAGAAGGCACTATACAAGGGAGCTCCCAGAGGCTCTCCGAAGAGACCCAAAATCATTAGTTTACTTACGTGTTTCAACTGCTTTCGCGTTTTCGTCCGTTCGGGTTTCCGACGGCCCGAGACGGCCCCAAAGGCCGTCAAGATAGCCCGAAGACGGCTCCAGAAGCCCGCAGAAGGCCCCCAAGACGGGCCAACATGGCCCCAAGACACCCAAGACGGCCCCAGAAACCTTCCAAAACGGGCCGAAACCTTCGCAGGAAAGCCTTAATACGGGCCAGTGAGGCCGTAAAGACAATCTTCGAAGACCAGGAGGCCCCCAGAGGCCCCCACGAGGCCCCACGAGGCCCTGAAGAGGCCCCTAGGAAGCCCGCAGGCGGAGGCCAAGAGGCCCCAAGAGGCCTCATCTTCCTCCTCCTCCTCTTCCTCCTCCTCCTCCTCCTCCTCCTAATATGATGCCGCTCGGCAATAAGACCACCTCTCTGACAAACCACAACAATCATCCAAACAAGCTGCGCACGTTTGTCCTTTTCAGCAGCCCCCGCGTTCAGAGGCACAGCCTGCACAGCAAGTGCGAAATCGTCAATCACAAGGTCCTCAAAGACTGACGCCCGGCGCCATATTACAATCACACTGCGCATGCGTCCCTTGCGCAGCGATTGATTCTTGCAATTTCAAAATCTGCAAGAGCGGCATGCAGAGATAAAACGGCGCTGCGGTAATTTAGCTATGTGGTCAAGCACCCCGCGCTACCATCGCAAACTCCACTGCAACTCAATGTCACGTACTACACGGCCCCCTCACAGATCAGACAGAACCGAACCAACGTAGGAAGAGCAATAAGCAGTTGCCGAAACAAAACATAACAATATTGACCCCTCAGTTCTACAATATTGTGAACTGCTTTGCCTGAAGCGCGAAACTTGATCACCGAACGGCCAATATCAAAATGTGAACCCCTCCTACATCCTGCGTATGCTACGTTTGCTCATGCGCACACTGCGCCACGTTGGCTGGCGGACTCTGCACCGAGAGGATCAAACAGATACCCACCTGTACTTACCTATCTTGTTTCCTCTCGCTCAACATGTATTCTATTAAAATACACTACAATCCCCACTCGAAAAAGAAGAGAGACCGATGATATTTGGCATGGCGGGCCCATCGGCCTCTGAATGTCGCGCAACCTCTGCGTGGTGAGAAACGCCATCAACCTCCATCTTGCAACTAGCGCTGCGCAAGTGCTGGGCCCACCAGAGCTAGGGGGCAGTGGCATCTGGGCGTCTGGTCACAATGATGTCGTCGGTATACAACCAGGCCATGTTAAAAAAACGATCCCTTGAGCGCGGTCATGGCGAAGCATGAAGCATTGTTTCCAAGAGCCATAAACGCAGTCAAGCTTCACGTAGCGCGGCAGGTGCAGCTCGCCAGCTATACCCAAATCGGAAGTAGAGTTGCTTAACACAAGCACTTTTGACCCACAAAGTTGCAACGCCTCCCATATAATAGCATGAATACCATATGGCTGTTCCTGCTGGAACGCAGGCGGTACACATTGAAATGTCGGGATCTGTTCATCATACCTCGCGATTGATTTCGTGAACCCACCTGTGAAAATACGATACGAGTGCATTCCAGTCGAATTGGGTGGAACTCGACTGCAGATGCAAGCAAGTCGCGGTCCCAAGCGGAAAGACAACAAGCAACAACTCAAATGCAATTTACTTCACATGGCAGCCGGAATTTGTTCAAAATGCAGTCAAACAAACGCTACGCACACTGCCATGACACCTGGATTCGAATACACCGCGACACCTTGACACCGCGACCCCCATTCGCTGCACCATGACATGCCAACGTCCCGACACAACACCCCGACACATCGACACTGCGACTCCACGACAAACACGACCCAGTGACGTTCCGACATCACAGAACCTCGACGTCACGACACCACAGTACGACGACACAACGGCACATAAGCACCACTGCACTGCGAACCTCAGAACAACCTGAAGTGATGACACCACGACGTCTCGCCATCACGGGACTGGAAGGCGGCGACAACAGGAAAGCACAACGCCCCGCCCTCCAGAACTTCTGCGCGGCCGAATCAGCAAGATAAACAATTAACGCCGGCGGTTCACGCCCAGCACAGCTCGCACACACCCTTGAGAGCACGAGTTGAGCGCGACAACGACGCACGACTTCCTGGCTCGGGCTTTACACACTTCGAGCCTCCAGTGTCATCCAGAGCGCAAGCCTCGCGCTTAGAGGCTCATGTCATCAGATCGCAGCAGTTAGTCTTTGCATGTTCTGCTTGGCCGTCGTTACAGGTGCGGGCTGCACAAATCGCCCAATCACGAGCACCTGCTCGCGGCATGTGTTGTAATGTCTGCTGCTGGGCAAACGTGCCAAAACATTGCCACGGCAACATGTTTTGAAACGTCACGGAACCTGACACCGAGCATCGAACATCACAGGTCTGTGGTGGCCCACCACCACTCTTCGACGCGCCCCCCCTCCGCTCTTCCACTCCCGCTGTCATCGCCTGCTCCCCTATGCTCCCCCTTCCTCTCCCCTCCCCTCCTTTCCTCCCTGCCCGAAATCAGCTCGCCTGGTCGCGCACACACCGTGGCGGTGGGAAGTCGACCACGAAACGCCGAGGCTCCACGACGCGCATGCTCGTCTCCTCATCGTAGTGAAGCGAGAAGCGGATGAAGCTAGCGGCCTGAAAGGGCACGATCCCCATCACAACTACCATCACTACTTCCTGAAAGCACCTCCCCAACGACCAATGATTATGCTGCTTCGAGCGACCCCACCGGAGAACGCGAGGCAGGATACCCAGCAAGCACTGGGCCCCTTGAGGCCTGGCGGGCGCAGCCTGCGGCCGTCATTCGTCGAAGGCACGAGGCGGGATACGCAGGGAGAACCGGCTCGGTGTGGGCTTGGCGGCCGCGGTTTGCAGGGTGCGCGAGGTGCGACGGAAGCTTGTTTTGTGTTTTTTTGGATGTTATATATATATATATATATATACATGTGTATATATAGAGAGAGATACCAAATTTAATAACAACCTGTCGGGTGGGGAAACCATCGTCAGACCAATAGAGACCAGGATACGGCGCCGGTCTGTGCCGATGTGTCTAGGAAGGACCACGGCAGAGGCTCGCAGAGGGCGAAGCAATCGGATTCGTAAACGCATCAAAGAATGCACCCATACATTCCTCGGGAATGGGAGCAACTCAACCCTACGACGGAAAAGGCCGCAGACAGGACACCCGAGGAAGGAAACGTGGCTAACGTAATCCGCAGACGCTCTTTCGTGTCACATTCATTACACGAGTGACGTTCTGAACGGCTTGGTGTTGCCCTGGGCCATGATGAAGACCGAGGGCAGTGCCCCCGAGCGGGCACATACGCATGCATCCATGAGGGTGCTTTGCAGATTCAGCCGGGGTCTTGGACGGTGATGGCCAAGCCTGCCGTCGTCTAAGGGGATGCACAATCATGAGGCTTGAAACGGGATCTCGGCGGGGTCGTTGTTCTCGGGAGCGGCCAAGAGGGGGGTGTCCAAGAGGGGGGGGTGCAAATCATGACCGGCGGCATGTGCGAGGCCCAGCGGGAGGGCCAGGAACGCAATGAGATAGGAAGAGGCGCCATGAAATCTGGGGAAATATCATGGCCCACGCCATGGTATCCACACACCCCTAGTCATCACCCCCCTCTTTGCCGCCCCCGAGGTTGGAGAATGGGGGGGGGCCCAACGCAAAGATGTCTAGAGCGCAAAGAGGCCAAATGCACCGCCCGCGCCAGTGAGACGGAAGGTGGATGGAGGCCAGGACGCAGAGCGAGACGAACAAACATAAGCCCTGGAGCGCCGTACCCAAGAGGGTGCACAGCTAAGGGAAGTGGCTTGGCAGCGTCCTGTTGAAATCCCCAAACGGACATGCAAACGAGAGTCGTTCTGGGGTACTTCTGGGGTCTTGGGTTGTCTGGGCGAAGCGCACCGGCCTCGAACGGGCACGCGGAGGACGTTCCCCATCCAAACACGAGCTGCCTTGCAGTTAGAGTTGGCGGTACTGTCCTTGACGCGCGTACGGTCATCAAAATATCGTCCCTTGCAAACTATCTCACGCCGGTGTAGTGCACAAATTGGTCGGCGACTCGCCTTCGCAACGCAGCTCCGCTTCCACCGCATGCGACACATGCAGTCATGACAGCTGGGAACGCGACTGCTGAAACGCGACTGCAGATTTGAATCGTATGCTCTCTCTCGCTCTCTTGCCCGCCGCCCCTCACCATTCTTCAGATTCCACGGTTGATGCCCCGACACTGACCCTGACATGCCGCTGGCCTTGGCCACGTGGCTGACAGGGCTGCCTGCGTAGTCGGACCAGGATTCAAGCGCGCCCTGCGGTATCCAAAGCACGCTGGATGATACGAAGGGGAACTGAGAAGCGAAGGCCTCCTCTTCATTCTCAGCATCCCATCAGAATGCTGGATCTCTTTCCTCCTCCACCCTTTTCACCCTCCTCCCATGGGCCTGGTCATAAGCGAAACCGGATATGTCTAGGCACTATGGCTTCGGCCAGAAAGCCGCCAGCCCACCCGTCATGCTGCAAACACAAGACATGGCCACGACTACTTGCTCATGAACTGTTCTGTCTTGTGAAAGCATCTTGCGCACAGACCATGCACACACACTTGCCCCTGCCAGTTTGAATCCAGATGCAGGCGCCATTGCGATATGACAGCAGGCAGTGGGGAACAACAGCTTGAACTGGCTACAGAACTATTCAACCCCAGACGCTCGTGATTGCAGATTCTGCGCAGACGCGCTTGCGCAATTCATCAGATGTTGTTTGGCCGATCTTAGGGAAACGGAAAATGACATAAATAAACAAAAATCGGAAGTCCGCGCGGATCCGAGAAATCCGCGCGGACCTCAGAGTTTTTATGTTTATGTCATTCTTCGTTTCCCTGAGTCTGCTTAACCCATACAGCAGGTGACGAGAACGGAATCGCTCGATCTCCATCAGGACGAACGTGGCGGCATGGTAGCATCGACTACCCAAAACTCGCTTCTCGGGCGGGCCCCTTCGACCCAACCGCACGTGTATACAGCCCCGAGAAAAGAAGAAACAAAAACATGCGAGGCAGAAGTGTACCAACGACCATGCTGCTTCGCAGCGCACAGTGGCGATGACCAGCCCCACAGACGTCCCGACCATCTAGGGAGAGGCTATGCTGCTGAACACCCAGAGCTGAAAAGCTGCCAGGCTGGCTGGTTTTGAGTAAGCGAGACGAGAAACCGATGGGCAAATGAAACAAACTGCGACTTCCCAGTGGCACAGAGATGGGCGAGGTGACCGCACACCGATGCATCTGCAAACTGTGCACGGGCTCTCTCCGCCAAGACAAACGCTACAGTTCACTGTGCGGCAGCAACAGCTAACAGATTCTGGATCAGTGAGACTCAGAGGGCCCCCATAAGTTGGCTAAGGACAGGCCCCCCGCCACATACAGAGTGGTGGCGTGCGATTGAAAACTACCTGACCTTATACTCTCTGCTAGCCAAGAAGAGGGCACAATAACGCATTCATCAAATTCAGGATTCGGTATATCGGAAATGATGCTGCACTGCAGCCAACGCGCCTGCCGCCAGCAGTCTTCGCAAACTGGCGCGACACTCGTCACAATGGCCCTCATAATCATAACGATGGGGTTTGGCGTCGTCGTCGTCCGTGTGGCCCTAGATCCACTTAGACAGTACCGGCACTGAAAAGCCCAAACAGACATGCAACCGTCGAAATTTCCTCCAGGGGGTGCAATCGTACGGGCTTTCGCAATTCCGCCGACCCCTTGGCGTCACCAGGCGAGTGAGACTCCTGCCCCCGTAGTTTTCCCGGGCACCAGATGTAGACTTCGGGGGGGGGGGGGGGGGTTCACCGTCGGCGGCCCGAGCGGCACTATCCCCCCCACGGCGAATCCTCTCTTGCCCATGAGGAGCCCCTCGGGGCCGCCGAGGATGGCGCAAGAGAGCTCCATGACGGTGCAAGAGGCTCCCTGACGGCGCAAGAGGCCTCCAGAGACGCTTCCAGGAGAGGCTGATGGCCCCAGAGTGCCCGCGGAGAGCCCCAGGACCCTGCAAATCGACGCCAAGAGGCCCCCGACAGATCACCAAGATGCTTCAGATGGAGCCGCGGGTGTGGCGCACAAAGCATGTTGAGACCACGGCAGGACTGCGACGCAGCAGGTCAGGGGTGGGTGCGTGGGCGCTCCCTCCCCGACCAAATCTGCATTATGTAGCTATCACTTACGAAGGCCTTGGACAATGCCACCATATAACGTACAAGCCCCCCCCTTCTCATCACTACCGACGGGCCGCACCACATGTGTCGATCGTGCGCGGCGCCCTCCTTGTGGGCATCAAGGCGGTCCAAGAGCCCCTGAGAAGGTCCAAGGCGGTCTCAGGCCTGCCGATGGCGGCCCCAAGACGACATCATACCGCCCGAAGATGCCACATGAGGGCTTCCAAGCGGCTATAAGAGCGCACCAGAGGCCGAAGGAAACCCTCAAGGCGGCATCACGCACTCCAAGGAGGGCCCCGAGAGAACCTCCAGACGGTCAGCATCAGGGCATCACACACTTCTGTGATGACCTTCTGCTCGGAAATTTTTCCGTCCAAGACTGCTAATCGAGGGCCTCCGGGGAAAATGCCAGGTGACACTTCAGATGAATGGCAGCGCGGGAGAATACAAAACAAACGGGTGGGAGCGCGACCCCGGCCTCACAGGAGGGCAGAGCCTACTTTTTTGTTGCAGGGGAGAGCACTCCCCCGCATCCGCGCGTGGCCGCCTCCCCTGCTCGAGCAGGCGTCCCAGCCACCCACCCGCGACCTGCTGGCCAAAGCTCGAGGAGGGCGCGAGCGAACGTACTCATCGGGACCTGCACGCACAGATTCACAAGCGCGACGACGCGCGGACCCTGGCCATGCACTTCCGCACTTCGGGCGGGCGAGTGATGATGGTGACGGCGTCGGAGACGACGACGACGACGACGACGACGAAGACGACGACGGCGGCGGCGACGACGACGACAAACGACGGCGGCGGTAACGGTGACGACGACGGTAACGGTGACGGTGGTTGCGATGATGACGAAGGCGACGACAACGACAATAGCGATGACAAGAATGACAGCTCGCCGAGGTTGAAGGTAACGATGACGACTGACGACTCCCAGCTAATGACAGTGATGATAACGATGGTGCTGCTGGGGATGATGAGGCAATGCGCGCGCGAGTTCGGGATTCCTGTCATACGATTCATTGACAGCAGATTGGATATCACATGTGGGCGCTTTGGGAAACCCTGAAATCAAAAGCGTTTCCATCTCTTGGGGGCACATTTTGTACGTCCGTCACCTTCCGCCAGCCGTCCGCCGGCTTCCGCCGGCGGACGCGGCCTCGTTGCACTTCCGCCGACCTTACGCCGCCTTCCGCCGCGGAAGAGATGACGTCGCTTTCTGTCCTCGAGGGCAGGGCCGTTTTTGGAACGCCCCGCGCGCAGCAGCAGGCCCAGGCGGCCGGCAGCATGCCACGCACGCCCCGCAGAGCCAGGGAGGGGAGGAGGAGGAGGAGGAGGAGGAGGAGGAGGAGGAGGAGGAGGAGGAGGAGCAGGGCAGTGTTCGACGAGCTCATGTTTGCAACGTTTAGACGCCAGGCGCTTAATGGAAAGCGCTCGCTGTGCGCGCGGAGACGCGCGCCTGTGGCCCGCATGGTATGACTTGGTAGTGTTGGCGGACGCGCCACGATTGCTGCACGTTTTGCGTTTTCAGCGCGCGCGTCGTCGTCGTCGTCGTCGTCATTGTCGTTGTCATCGTCGTCGTCATCATCGTCGCCATCGTCATCGTCATCGCCGTCGTCATCATTGTCACCGTCATCGTCGTCGTCGTCAGCCATGATTGCGGAACGGCTTACATGTTCAACGCGCGCGTGTGGCCGACATGGTCACATCTGACAGAACGGCTCATACCGGATGGTCCTCTCAGAAGTTCCCCGAGCCCGCGCGCAGAAGTCCGATACTTCCGACTGGATACACATGTTTTTGGACTGCGTATGTGTCCTCACTTTCTAAGAGGGTTTGTGGATGCCAAGGCAATGGACACCCTGACAGTCCGATCCTTGAATTTTAGATGTGTTTAGACTGTAGAACCGATGTTATAAACGTGTTTTAACCATGTTCAAAGTATGTTTAAAACATGTTTTAGACATCTGGGAAGTTTTTGGCACCATGCTTCCTCTCCATTGATCGTCCTCCACAACACTTCGTGGGAAGGTGGAAAGGCCCGCGGCTGCGAAGCAAGTCTGACCCTCTCGCGCGGGGGCGCGCGCGTGTGCCCCGCATGACCTTCCTGCTGCAAGCGGCTCGCACAACAAACCACAGGTTTGATCTTATGATGCTCCCATCGCACTTCAGGACCACACCCCAGAAATAAGTTCGAGCACCCAGAAAAGTGTCGAAAGAGTGACGAAACAGTGTCGGACGAGTGTCTCCCAGGGCCCGACACGTGAAAACCCTCGAGTTTGCGGACCCTTTTCTGGTGCTCGAGATTCTTTCTGGTGATCAAGGCTAAAGTAGGTCGGAACACCATCAGCTTGATCAAGTCGAATTCTTTGTGAAAGAATTCAACAGCTGGTACACACCTCGCCAATTCCACCGCTCAAGCAAGCATCCCACCTGCCCGCCAGCAGCTTGCTGGCAAAGCACAGGAAGGCGTGAGTGAAGTCTCTATCGCGTCGTCGCTCAGGAAGCCAAGCGGCAGCAATGGCCGCCACTCCCTGCACCTCTCCGGGGGCACGTTCTGACCAGGATCCCGAGGCGAATCCAGCCGAGGCGACGAGGGCCTGCCAGGAGGCCCCAAACAGTGAGAACGGGTCGAAGGGTAGCGGTATCGGTAAATTCTTTCAACTTGGGTCGTCATCCCCGGCCCCCAGGGCGGCGGTGGTGCCCCCAGCGCCGCGGCGGCCGCCGCCGCCGGGCCAGACAGTTTCTTCTGCCCGTCGCCGCCGGGGACGCCCTGGCCGAACATCAGGCCGGCGGTGCCTCGCTCCGTCGGCTCTTCCGCCGCTGCCGAGGGGGCTCCTCCCTCCGTCGTCGAGGAGTGAATGGCTTTGGTCCCTCGACTCGTGGTGGAGCTTCCACGATCTGTTCCAGGTTGGCCTGGGCATCTTGGGGCTTACTCAGATAGATCTGGCTGTGCCTCGACCTCTCTGAAAATACCACGATGAACCTCGATTCGGCTGGCCTGATCCCCACAAATCGAGCGGAGAAGAGTCGTCAGACCCTCAGAGGCGAGGTTCTCTCGTTCGATCCTTTTGGCGGGACGGGAGGGCCAGAGGCGGGGCCAGAGGCGGGGAGCCCGTGGGGGGATGAGGCGGGGGAGGAGGAGGAGGAGGAGGAGGGGGAGGAGGAGGAGGAGGAGGAGGAGGAGGAGGTGGGGGAGGAGGAGAAGGAGGAGGCTCCCTCGCTCACTCCTCCGCACCGTCGAGGCTCTCTCGTTCGATCCTCTTGGCGTGCCGTTGGCGGGTGTACTGGGGGCTTCCAGGAGGCCTCCCGTGGCCACGGATGGCTCGAGGTCATGATGACACCGCGCCCCGCGAGAGGTCTAGGGGAAGTCCACCTCCTTTTCCTCCTTCTCCTCATCATCAGCATCATCCTCGTCACCAGCATCATCATCATCATCATCATCATCATCATCATCATCATCATCATCATCATCATCATCATCAGCATCATCATCATCATCATCATCATCATCATCATCATCAGCAGCAGCAGCAGCATCATCGTCATCATCCTCATCACCATCATCATCATCGTCGTCATCACCATCATCACAATCATACTAATAATAATAATCATCACCATCATCATAATAACCATGACCATAATCAGTAGCATCAGCATCAGCATCAGCATCAGCATCAGTATCAGCATCAGCATCAGCATCATCATTAGCATCGTCGTCGCCGTCGTCGTCGTGATCGTTATTTGTTATCGTCGTCGTCGACGTCTTCGTCATCATGGCCACGGCAACATCCTCGTCATCCCTCCCTCGTCCTGCCTGTCGCCATCTCCACCCAACTCCGCAGAATTTTATGTTTTCCCTCCTACTCCTCATTCTTCTGCGCATCGACCATCCCCTCATAGGAGACCGATTTCTGACCACACCCACTTCCCGAGGTGCCTTGCGAAAAGCGGTTTCCAGAGGTGGAGGTGGGCAGTTTCCCCGCCCCAGGGGAAGGAAAAACTACCCACTTCCACCCCCGAGGGCCTATCGTAGAATCGAGGATCCAGAGGTGGATGTGGTCAGAAATCGGTCTTCGACCTCATCCGCTGCTCGTCCTCTCGAGCATCGGACCGACGCGTTCCGTCAGCGTGCTGACTGGACCCGCTACTGCCTCGGGTCGGAATATACGTGCTCGCCCTCACGCGGCGCTTTCTTGGGGAGGCCAAGGCTGGAACCCCCGGCGGTGGAACACACTTCAGGCTGGCTTACAACCTTACACTGTCGAGCGCACAATGTGCGAAGGGTCGGCGAGGTACGCATCATTCCAGCTATGTCAGCGACGTCTACGTTCTCGCTCGGCTGGTACGTCATAGCGCTTGTCCGGAAGTGGCCGGGCACTGTGAACACGCGGTGGGCACGACCCGCGGAAGACAATATATGCGGTAAACATCTTTGCGGTGGGCGGCATGGCGGCGTTGCGGCTTGGGGACGCACTGAACTATGAGGCAGGGCCACACCGCGATGGCGGTGTGAGCACACAAATTAGTCTTCGTACTGCAGATGTCCTGGCCCCGAACGTTCCGCCAGCTGTGGCCTTCGAAGCCTGGCGCCAAAGGCTCAAAAAGAGCAGGCTTTCGCCGGCGGAAAAATGCAACAAAACACTGGGAGAATTCGGCACCATCTGGCAAACTCCCGCAATCGGCGGCAAGCCGCGGCAGCCGGAGGCCCCAGATCCGCGACAGTCGGCGGCAGAACCTGGCAGCATCTGACAACATCCGGCGGCAGCTCGCAGCAGTCGGGGCACACGCGCGGACTCGTCGTTCCCCCTGGCTGGCACCTCCTTCGCCCACACCGTCGGGGCGCACCGTCTTGTGGTACGCGTGGGCGCGGAGCCCATCACGGACACAGCTGAGGACAGCAAGGAGAGGTCAAGAAAAGGTCAGGGAAAGACGCGGCCACACCCTATGAGCGCCTCCGAGGACGCCTCGGTCTGGAGCACCACGGCGAGCCTTGCCGCCGCGCCCCGGCTCGTGCGCTGGAGAAGACCCACGCCGCCGCCGTGGATTTTGGTGTCTGCTTTTCGAAGACGTCCAATCTGGACGCCCGAGATGGGTACAATGCCCAACAACAAATGATGTCCCAAACCAACAGCGGCCGCTGTTGGGCAGGCGGCCTTCTGTCTCAAATGGACACAGGCCGCGGCGGCGCGGACAGCGAGTCCTGACCAAGATGAACAGGGACTGCTGTTGGGCATTGTACCCATTCTTTCCGTGCCCATTTCGTTCGTGCCGATCCAATGCGGCCGTGCGGGCGCTTCGCACCGACGTGGCCAGCACTGAGCTCGGACAAGGCCCGCTCACTCACTCCTCCTCCTCCTCCTCCTCCTCCTCGTCCTCCTCCTCCTCCTCCTCGGCCTCCTCTTCCTCGTCCCCCATCCTCCCCCTCCTCTTCCTCCCCCACCTCCTCCTGCTCCTCCTCCTCATCATTCCATCATCAGCAGCAGTAACAGCATCATCATCAACATCATCACCACAATCAGCATCATCACCATCACCATCATCATCATCATCATCATCATCATCATCATCATCATCATCATCATCATCAAAAACAACATCATCATCAGCAGCACCATCATCACAAGCATCATACGTATCTGTTTTATCATCAGCTTCATCCTCATCCTCATCGTGATCATCAGCAGCCCCAGCACCAGCACCAGGACCGGCACCAGCCTGAACATGAGCATCAGCATCGGCATCGTCATCGGCATCAACATCAGCAGCAGCATCCTCAGCATCATCGTCATCATCATCAGCATCATCATCGCCATCATCTTCATCATCATAATCCTCCTCATCAGCATCACCATCATAATCGTCAGCATCATCATCATCACCACCATCCTCATCATCATTGTCATCATAACGGGTCGTGATCTTCACCGTCGTCGTCGTCGTCATCAGCATCAGCAGCATCGCAATACTTATCACCATCAGCATCATCGCCGTCGTCGTCGTCTAAAGCATCAGCATGATCATTATCATCATCATCACCATCATCAGCATCATTATCAGAAGCAGCCTCGTCGTCATCACTATCAGCAGCATCAGCACCAGCATCATAATCAGCATCATAAGTATAATCATCAACATAATCATCGTCATCACAATCATCGATGTCGCCATCACTATCGACATCACCATCACCGTCACCATCATCATCACAGTCAGCATCATCACCATCACCATTACCAGCATCATCATTGTCAGCGTAATCATCATCAACAGAATCAGCATCACCGGCGCCGAACTCAACATCAGCATCAGCATCAGCATCAGCATAGTATCATCATTCTCGTCAACAACATCATCCTCATCCTCAGCATCATCACCACTACCAGCATCATTATCATCATCATCATCATCATCATCAGCATCATCAGCATCATCATCACCGTCGCGTCCGTCGTCGCCACCAGCGTCACCACCACCATCATCATCAACAACACTGTCGCCATCATCACCATCATCATCATCATCATCATCATCATCATCATCATCATCATCATCATCATCATCATCATCACTATTCCACCCGCTCCTCCCATCCAGGAAGCTCAGCACCTTGCCCCTCCCTCTTGGTACCACCACCGCCCATCCTGCAGCCCCGACGGCCCGACCCTCAACCTGCAAGAGAAACCCCACGCCTCCGCCGACGAGGAGGGAGAGCGGAATGATAACGGATGGGGAGGAGGGAGACAGGGTCGGCGGCAAGCCCAGGGGGTAAGTGAGAGGGGGGCAGGTCTTCACAAAACAAATGCGTCGGGGCTTCTCGGCGGCCCTCACGCCGTCTGAGAAGCCCTGCAGGCCTTCCGCGAAGCCACGGACGGCATCTCAGAAGGCTGGAGGGCTTCTGAAAAGCCTCGCCGCCTTCTGAGAAGGCCTGCCCCATCTCACTTCCCCCCTTGGCTCGCCGCCGACAGGGGAGAAGCGGAGGGGGAGGGAGGGGGGAAGGCGAGCTCGACGCGGGCATTCCAGTGTACCTGCGCGCAGAGGCGGCCACTCCCGCTGGCTCGTCCCCCGTGGACGCGGAAAGGATGCAGGAAGGGGGGGGGGGGGGGGGGGAGGGAGGAAGAGGAAGGGAGGGGAGAGGAGGAGGAGAGAGGGGAGGAGGAGGAGGAGGAGGAGGGGAGGAGGAGGAGGAGGGAGGAGGAAGGAGGAGGAGGAGGAGGAGGAGGAGGAGGAGAGGAGGGGGAGGGAGGAGGGGGAGGAGGAGGAGGAGGAGGAGGAGAGGAGGAGGAGGAGGAGGAGGAGGAGGAGGAGGATGGGAGAGCGAAGAGCGAGGATACTTCACAGGAGCCCGCGGCCCCCTGGAACGCCCCAGAGCCCACCGACACCCCAAGACCTCTCCTGTCCCGTGTTCTGTTTGAAAAGGATCCTAGAGATGATTACCAGCCTCGAACGTATCCCTATTCCTAAGATTGGCACGCCAAAAGGCGATGGCAATCGTAGGGATCCGCCCTCAAAAATAAGGGAGTCCCTAAGATTGGCATCGTGATGAGGAGGTGCCCAGCATAGGGATAGGGATATGTTCCAGGCTGGTAAGATGAGACTGGCTCTGGATCCGGCTAACGCCTGGGGGAGAGGCAGCTGGCCACGGGGAATCCTCCTGCCAGCAGGAGATGCCTCCCCATGGAGTCAAGCCGCTGCCATGATGAACGCTGGATGGGGGACGAAGCCCACGTTGGCCTCAGAGGCGCCTGGGCTCACGCGGGGCGCCAAGGTTGAGCAGGGGCCGACCGTCCTGGCAGTCCTCTAGGCCTACCACGAAATTTTCTGAGAACCCACGAATGTTCTAAGAACACAAACAAGGTTAGTCTAACATAAACCCGATATACTGTAAAAGACAATCCCAGCCAGAAATGTTGTAAGACCATGTCGCGTAGAAACCACAAAAGGTTCATAAAAAAACATTGTGTGGTGGGGCGAAAGGCGCGCCAGGACGCTTCGCCACTGCCTGAAAGAGTGCCCGACCAGCGAATGACCCAAGGAGCAGCGAGGCCCTTCCGAACCCAGAGTGGCATGCTTCACCAGCGTCTCGACTTCGCCCCTCGGCCTGCAGGCAAGGCACGACGGCCAGCGCCGATCCCAGAGGTCTGCGCGGAGCTCCGACACGTCGAGTCGTGCCTCCGTGTGCCGCTCGTTCCTCCCTCGGGGTCCTCCTCGGTCTCCCCTCTCCCCCGATGCTCCCCTCCTCCCTCGGCCTCCCTTGCGGGCAATAGTTATATCCACATCCAGTGCATCTTGGACTCCTGGGCTCTCTTCCCCAGAAACCGTAGACGCACTGGATATGGATAAAATTCTGGCCCCGAGAGTCTTGATGTTATCCATATCCAGTGCGCCTCGGCGTTGCGGCACCTCTTCCCAAAAAGTCCACGACGCTCTGGATATGGATAGAAGTACTGCCCGCATCCCAGGGGGTCCTACTCGGTCTCTCCTCTCCCCCGATGCTCCCCTCCTCCCTCGGCCTCCCGCCCTCCCCCTCCCGCCTCCCCCGTGCGGGCGCGAGGGGACACCCCCTCGCTCGACACCCCTGGGAGCCCCGCTCCAGGAGCTCGGGAGCCCGACACGCCTCCTCCATCGCCGGTTCCTGATCAACAGCTGACCCTCCTCGTCGTCCTCCTCCTCCTCCTCCTCCTCCTTCCCCTCCTCCTCCTCCTCCTCCACTCCTCCTCCTCCTCTCCTCCTCCTCCTCCTCCTCCCCCTCCGCCTCCTCCTCCTGACCCTCTCCTCCTCCTCCTCATGCTCCTCCTCCTCCTGCTCCTGCCCCTCCTCCTCCTCCTCCTCCTCCTCCTCCTCCTCCTGACCCTCCTCCTCCTCCTGACCCTCCTCCTCCTCCCCCTCCTCCTCCCGGCGGGCCGGGCGTTTCGCCCAAGAAATCTTCGCCGCTCGTGATCCGGAGGCCTGAGCTTCGCAGAATGAGCTCCACGGACGGAGGCGGCCGGGCTGCTCTCACGGAGTGTGTGGCTCTCGCCCCCGCGCCGCGCACGCTCGCCGAGCCTGCGGAGCTTGCGCAGTCTGCGGCGGTTTTGAAGGGGCCCCAGGACACACAAAGGAATACACACAAATAAACACATTCCCCATATTTTCCTAGATGTTCTGGGCTTCTGTCTCCCCCCCCCACTTCCCATAGTTTCCCATATTCTCTGGGGAATCGAAGATTAACTGCGTCTGTGCGTTTCTTTTCCTCCTGAGCAGTTTGCGGCAGTTTCCACGGGCGGAGAGCGGGCCGTCTTCCAAGTGCGGCTCTCGCTTTCGCGCCGCGCACCTTCGTTGTGAAGGATCCCACGGTTTCAAGGCTTCGTATGGCTTATGGTCCCAGGCATGGTGGGTCTGGCACGTCTCAGGGTCTTCTGGGCGCAACAGTCACGTCGATCCGCGGTGCTGAAATCCCAGGAACGGTGTTCTGGCACTGCTTATGATTGCCAGGACAGAAAGACCAGTTGATTCGCGGCGCTGAAGCCCCAGGAATGGTGTTCTGGCAGTGCCGAGGAGTCTCAGACGGTTGTCTTTCAATGGGGCACTTCTCGAAAAGAAAAAACATGTTTGCAGGGACTTACGGGGAGGGAACTTAGAGGGATGGTTTATTGCAACATCCATGCATATTGGGTTTACACTGGTCCACCTCCTCCTCCTCCTCCTCCTCCTGCTCCTCCTTCACCTCCTCCTCCTCCTCCTTCTCCTCCCTCTGGGGGACCATCAAGAGAACACCGATACCGCCAATCCCCCCGGGGTGTGCGCCCTGGCCATCACTCATGAAGCGAAACCTGCCGTGACTTGAGGACCCACCTGGAGGAAGTCTCCCCAAGCAAAAGGCGAGCGCGAGGGAATGGCGGCGGTATTGGCATCGTCTTTCCCTCCACCGGTTAGGGGCGCGAGCCAAAACACATACGCATTTGGAGGTGCGCGCGGATTTATTGGATCTGCCGTGGGCTCATCCCTGGCGCGCGGAGCGCGCCATTGTCGGCGCCGGAGAAGCCGCCAGGGCGGGCTCAGCGCAGATCCGAGACATCCGCGAGGAACTTCGACAGTGTATGGTCGGGCATGTTACTTACTGTTTCGCGGCGGCGGCCCCGGCGACAGGCAATGCCTTATGAGTGGATAGCGTGGAGCTCCGCTTCGCGGGGTGGGAGGCCTCGGGACCTGACGCCTTGGGACAGGGATGTGGATAGCGTGTCGCACCGAAGCGTGGTGAGCGAGAACCGATGGAGCGACCCGCTAAGCCAAAGTTCCTGTCCCCCCCTCCAAACAAAACGCCATACACCTAAACTTTTGGCACTCCGCGCGGATTTCTTGGATCTGCGCTGGACCCCCTCCCTGGCGCGCGGAGCGCGCCAGGGGCGGCGTCAGAGGCGCCGCCGGGGGGGCCCAGGCGGCACAGATCCAAGACATCCGCGCGGAGCGCCACATCTTTTGGTTTGTATGGCGTTGTTTCTCCTTCGATTCTGCGTCGACGATCCTCCCCCCCTTCCCCCTCCCAGGCGTGCTCCCCCTCCCCGGGGCGCGCTGGCGGCTCGTGGCCACGGATGGGCTCCCCCAAAACACTCCTGGGCAGAACGCGCCCCGGGAGAGGCGGGGTCGAACTTTTTGTAAGGGGAGGAGGACGAGAAGGAGGAGGAGGAGGAGGAGGAGGAGGCGAAGGAGGATGCGAAGGAGGAGAAGGAGGCGAAGGATGAGGAGGAGGAGGAGGAGGAGGAGGAGGAGAAGGAGGAGGAGGAGAGGGCGAAGGAGGAGGAGGAGGAGGAGGAGGAGGAGGAGGAGAAGGAGGAGAAAGAGGAGGAGGCGAAGGAGGAGGAGGGCGCGCTGGCGGCCGCGAGCCTCCGCGCGCCCGTGAGCCAGGGGCGTCCGCGGGCGCGGCGGGCGCCTCCTGCCCAGGCATCGCGCCCCGCTGGGCCGCCCCGGGGGCTGCGCCCGCCCCCTGCGCCCGCTCGGCGGTGGAGGTGGGGGGCTGTGCCTCCTCCTCCTCCTCCTCCTCCTCCTCCTCCGCCATCTCCAACTCCCTCCTCCTTGCTCCTGCCTTCCTCCTCCTCCTCCTCAACTTCTCCCTCCGCCTTCCTCCTTCCGCCTTCCTCCGCTTCCTCCGCTCCTCCTCTCCTCCTCCTCCTCTTGCCTCTTCTCCTGCCTCTTCATCCCGCCGCCTCCTCCTCCTGTTCCTCCTCCTCCTCTCTCCGCATCCTCCTCATCCTCATCCTCATCCTTATCTCATCCTCATCTCATCAGCCTCATTCCTCATCCTCAGTCTCAATCTTCATCCTCCTCTCCCCTTCTCCTCTCCTTACTCCTCTCCTCCTCCTTTCATCATCATCATCATCATTCCTCATCCTCATCCTCATCAGCAATCATTTTCATCATCATCCAGCATCATCAATCATTTTCATCATCTTGCATCATCATCATCATCATCTATCAAGCATCTGATCTTCATCATCAGCAGCAGCAGCATTCTGCATCCGCTATTCGCCAGTAGCAGCTATCATCAGCATCAGCATCAGCATCATCATATCATCATCTGCTAGCAGCAGCAGTATCAGGCATCTGCAGCAGCATCAGCATCGATCAGCAGCATCATCATCAGCATCCTCATCCTCATCCTCATCCTCATCCTCATCCTCATCCTCATCCTCATCCTCATCCTAATCCTCATCCTCATCCTCATCCTCATCCTCATCCTCCTCATCATCATCATCATCATCATCATCATCATCATCATCATCATGTTCTCCCTCCTCCTTCCTCCTCCTCCTCCCTCCTCCTCCTCCTCCTCCTCCTTCTCCTCCTCCTCCTCTGCCTCCTCCTGCCTCTTTTCCCTCCTCCCTTTTTCCTCCTCTCCCTACTCCTTTCTCTTCTTCCTCCTCCTCCTCCTCCTCCTCCTCCTCCTCCTCCTCCTCTTTCTCCCTCCTTCCTCCACCTCACCACAGCGCTACTGGCACCACAGCGTGACACGAAGGCCGCAAGGCAAGATGTGCTGCTCTAGCAACGACGGAGAATAATGTCTCAGTAGCGCCCGCCATGCGCAGTAGAACTCCTACGCAATCTGAATAACATACCGCTTTTCTGCTTCCCGCGGCCTGCCCAAATGGCACCACGCACTGTCGTCGAAGCACCTTCTCTGGTGGCGTCGACGAGAAGAGGAGAGGGGCGAGGAGGCGGGCAAGGAGGGGGAGGAGCGGGAGAAGGGGGAGGGGGAGGAGCTCGGGGAGAGCAGAGGGAGGAGAGAACCCCCTTCCACCGCCCCCCACACCCTCACCAACGAATCATCAGAAGACAGCGATGGGCCCTCGCTCCGGGGGCCGCGACGCTCGCAACACACTGGGAGCTCCTGCTACTCCCCATCATCCTGCTTGTCATGGCGCTGCTGACGCTGACATCTACCCCCCCCCTCCTCACCCCCTCTCTCCCACCTTCCACTCCCCCTCCTCCTGCTTCTCAACCGTCTTCCCCGTCGATTCCCTCATCCTCCTCATTCTTCTCCTCCTCTTACTACTCCTCCTTTTCGCCTTCCCCTCGCTGTCATCCTCGCCCTCTCCACCCCCCTCCTCGCCATCCAAGTCTCATTCCCCTGACCTCTCCCCTGCCCCGTCCCTCCCCTCCACTCTCCTCATCTGCAACCATCTCTGTCCCCCACTTCCAATTCCCGAAGGCGCAATCCAGAGATCCGCAATGGGGAACATATTGGCAAGACTCGTTACCTGAGCCCCAGACCATTTTTCTGTGTTTTTTTGTCGAGCTGGATCGATCTGTGCTGGTCCTGGGACCCGAAAGCCTTAGTGGGAAAAAATTGCAACGCCCGGATCATCGGGAACGGAGACGGCCGCGAGGCAGATGCACCTCCTCCAAGAAACGGACCTCCTGGACCCCAGCACCCCTGCGGAACCCCAGAGACCTTATAAAAAGTCTCGGGCCTCCTCGATTCTCGATGCCCCCTCCTCCTCCCCGATTCTCGACCGTCGAGCCTTGATTTCCTCCTCCTCCTCCTCCTCCTCCTCCTCCTCCTCCTCCTCCTCCTCCCGGCTGGGCTCTTTTTCCGCACGCCAGCCCGGGCGCGAGCTGCACGTGGAACGAAGGCTTCCCTCAGAGCACGCTCGCGGCCGCTGCTCCAGGGGTATCGGGAACTGCGCCTTGCCCGCCCCGTCCCCCTCCGCTGAGCTCGCAAGCCCTGGCCGCACTCGAATCCCGAGATCCTGGCGTCGCCTGTTTTTCGCACCGGGCGCTTTCGCTCGGCGGTGGACAGACCTCCCTTTAGCAAACCTCCCCTCAGTGAAAACGGCCCGGGACCGCAACCGACGGACCTGGACCCGCAAGAATGACGGCCGCGACGCCCTCTCGCGAACTGAAAAAAGCAAATTCCTCAATCGACGTGTCAGGGTAGGAGGTCTATCCACCTCCGATTCACCCACTGTCGGGCCCCGAGGCCATCACAGATCGATGCGGCTCGAAAAAGGGAGCGGAGAGGCGGGGTCTGGGGCTCTGGTCCTGGTTTTCACGATGCTGCACGTGCTCCCCCCTATCCTAAGAGGGGGGTCTTGTGATTACGTGGACGCCTCCTATCCTCTTCCTATGCTGCTTGTGATTACGTGGACCTTCTCCTTCCTCTTCTTCCCCATATCCTAAGATGGGGTTCTTGTCATTCCCCATATCCAAAGAATGAGGTTCTCGTTATTCCCCATGTCCAAAGATATGGGGTTCTTGTTATTGGCGGACCGCGCCGGAGGAACAGAGAGAGAACAGAACACCACCTAACCTCCTCTCACTCAGACCCACTCAGACTCAGTCATCACTCAGACTCCCTCGTCACTCTGACTCAGTCAGTCACTCAGACTCACTCATCACGCAGACCCACTCATCACTCAGACTCACTCATCACTCAGACTCACTCATCACTGGGACTCAGTCATGACTCAGACTCATCACTCATCACTCATACTCACTCATCACTCATACTCACTCATCACTCAGACTCACTCATCACTCAGACTCACTCGTACTTGTACTCATACATTCACTACACTCACTCAGGTCCACTCATCGGATGACTCACACACACACTGATGTTGAGGATGTGTCAGGCGATTCTGTGGCTTCAGCACTCGTAAGGGGAGCGGCGGGGGGGGATTTCCATCGGCCGCTTTCGCGGATTGTTGTGGGGATGTCTCAAGCGGTTTGGCCATGTTCTCTTCCAACATGTTTCGTTTTCGGAGCAGCTTGCGAGGATGTCTCAGGCGATTCGCTGGTTTCAGCACTTAAGGGGGGCGGCGGAGGGGGTATTTCCCTCGGCCCCTTTCGCGGATTTTTGTGGGGATGCCTCAGGCGGTGTTGCCTTTTTCTGCTCCAACATGTTTCGCTTTCGGAGCAGATTTGGCGGAGGAGGAGGAGGCAGGAAGAGGAGGAGGAGGAGGAGGAGGAGGAGGAGGACCAAGAGGAGGAGGAGGAGGATGAGGAGGAGCAGGACCAGGAGGAGGAGGAGGAGGAGGAGGAGGAGGACCAGGAGGAGGAGGAAGAGGTGGAGGAGGAGGAGGAGGAGGGGGAGGAGGAGGAGGAGGAGGAGGAGGGGGACCAGGATTCGCTGAGGATTCGCTCGCAACGGATAGTCGAATCGGCCGAAGGCGAGGCGACTACGCACGAAAACGGAGGTGCCCTTCATCCCAGGCCTGTCCTGGGCAATCTGAGGCCTCCGATACTCTGATTCGTGGTGGGGTGGCTGCCCTGCCACAAACGGTTCAAACGTCCAGCGAGGACCCGAGGAGTTCCCCCTGGACCGCTGGTCCCTAGACCCCTCCATCGGCTTGTGGCGTACCTTGCGCACTTCCGACCGAATACTACTGCTTGAAGGCGCGCCGTCTGGTGGCCTTCGGCTTGGGCCCGCTGGATCAACACTCCGAGCCCCGCGGGAGGCCAAGGAGAGGGGGTTCACAGGGCCCTGTGAGGGCGGTGGAATGCCAGCATGGTTGTCCACTCTCTCACTGGGCGTCGGGGCGGGGGCGGGGCTGCCCTGGGCCCCAGAGGGCTCAGGGCCCTCGGAGGTGACCTCGCGCCCGTGGCCGAGAACCCCGACGTGCGCGGCGAATTCCAAAAATTCTGAGATTGCCTGGGACCTCTGCACATACGTGGCCCCGTAGGCCTCGTGCTGGTGCGATTGCGCCCCACGCTTTGCGTCGGCGTCATCTATTTTATCCCCAATGAACTGCTGGGGCCCTATCATGGCTCTTTGGGCCCTAGTGGCGTGGGCTCGGACTCTACAAAGGCTTATCCCTTGCTCACCTGTCCCGCCGTTTTCCTGCACGAGCAGCCTGCATTCCTGCCCGACCTCTTTGTGGGTCGTGTCAGTTCTGGCGGCCCGCTCGGGGCCTCTGGCGACGCCGTCGATCACCGTCTGGCGGTCGCTGTAGCCCTGCACTGGGGGCACCGCCTGGAGGACCGCTGCCGGCTCGCTCTTGTAGATCCTCTGGTCGCGCTGCGATCCCTCCAGTGTCCCGAACAACCCAAACTCCATCATGCGCTCTCCTTCGATCTTCACGACTCTGGCGACGCCGTCGATCGCCGTCTGGCGGTCGCTGTAGACCTGCACTGGGGGCACCGCCTGAAGGACCGCTGCCAGCTCGCTCTTGCAGCTCTGGTCGTGCTGCGACCCCCCCCCCCGTGTCCCGAACAACTCAAACTCCATCATGTTCTCTCCGTCGAGCTTCACGACTGCCCAGCCGTCTGTGTAGATGACCCCGTGCACGAGGCCGCCGAAGGCCCCCCCCCCACACACACACACACACACACACACACACACACACACACACACACACACACACACACCACACACACACACCACACACACACACACACACCACACACCCCAACCACCACCACCACCACCACCACCACCACCACCACCACCACCACCACCACCACCACCACCACCACCACCACCACCACCACCACCACCACCCACCCCCCCACTTCGCATGTGGATGAGGAGGGCAGGCTCCAGAGGTCGTACTCCAGCGATGAGTCCGCTGCGAGCCCTCTGACCCAGAGCGCCTCGGAAGTCGCGTACTGCTTCTCCGTCGCCCCAGGCCGCGCCATGGCACCACGCTGGCATATGTGGTGCCCTCCCACTCTTCGTCGATGATCCTGCCTGGCTGAGCACACGTACGTCCTGTGGCGGTCCGTCACTTCGTGCTCGTGACAGGCCTTGCTTATGCTGTCCTCTGCGGCACCCCTGTCGAGGCCCCGCCGCTGCGGCCAGGTTCCGTCGCACCACAGGTTGCGCGCCCGTGTCTGGTACTCCCGAGTCCACTTCTTGTTCAGCGGCCTCTTGAGCAGCGCGGCGATGGGCTCCGCGACGATGATGTCCAAGCCGTGCTTCTTGCCGTGTATGCGCAGCCAGTCGCTCATGAGGCCGTTCCCCGTGGCCGTGCTGACGCACTGCTTCAGGTGTCTGATCGGCAACGTCCCGAGGTCTAAGAGCTCGTCGCCGATGGTGATGCTGTGGGCCGCGAGCGTCTTCCAACCCAACCTCTGCACCGTGGCGGTGAAGGTCCCTGCGGGCCCTCGCACCTTCTGCCATGGGGCTCTGGCTCGCCCCACACGTATTACCCGCTTGCTGGCCCTCTTGCTGTGGGCGCTGGCTCGTCTCCTCCTGCCGTCAGCGGTGGCGACGCCGAGGTGGTCGGCGTGTGTCGCCATCCTGATGCCGAGCGGGTGCGCTCCCTTGGCGAGGCCGTCCTGCCGCGCGGTGGTCGAGGCCATGGTGATCGCCTTGCCCCCCGCGCCCTCTGCTCCTCGCTCTCCGTGCGTGGTGGCCCACTGCCGCCCTTGCGCTGCGGCCACTCGGTGCGCCATCTTCCAGTACCTCCTGCTGGCGGGGCCCAGCAGCGTGGCAATGAGGCCCAGGAAGTTCTGGGCGCACTCGTCGATGTCTGTGACTCGCCCGTCTCGCAGCGTGTGCACGATGAACGGCCAGCGAATCGTATTCCTAGTGTTGGGGCTCTGCTGGCCCTCGGTGGGAGGCGCTCTGACCGCGAAGCGGTCCTGTACCCCTTCCGCCTCCTCCCGAGGGGCGTCCTCAGACTCCAGCAGCCCGTCCTCCTCGTCCGTGTCGTAGCCTGCCTCGGCCTTCTGCCCAGGTGCCCGCTCCGCGAACAGTGGCATGACGATGTCGTGGATGAGTGGCTCCTCCTGTGCCGCGGTGCAGGGCATGGGCCTGCACGGCTTCTGCTTGTAGTGCTTGTAGTTGGCCTTCTCGAAGTGGCCCTGTCGCTTGCTCCAGCCGTCGCCCTCGAAGCTGCGGTACCTGCTGAGGTGCTTCTCGTATGCCTCGCCGAGCTCGCTCCAGTGGCCGTCGATCTGGCTCTTAGTGCACTTCCTGTGTGCGGGCGGCCCTGGCCATCGCACTGACTGCGAGGGCAGCCCCTTGGCCGCGTCAGCTTGCACAACACGTTCCTCATGTAGTCGCTCTGCTGGTGCACTGGGGCCCTCACCCTGACGGGTAAGTGCGGCGACATGTTGTCTCCATCTTGGACCTCTACCTTGAGCGTGTGTCGGGCGTGCACCCCAGCACTTCCAGCAGTACTTGTACTTCGCTCCGTTCTTGACGTTGCACGGCCCGCACCGCCACGTCGTGTTGCGAATGCCATTGCTATTGCTGGCAACCATCCGTTGGCTCCGACACTCGTGGCCACTCTGAAATCTAAGTGTCAGTGCACTCGGGGCCTCCTGCAGGCGAAAGGGGGCGCGCCCGAGCGCAAAATGGCTGAGGGGGACCAGGAGGAGGGGGAGGAGGATGAGGAGGAGGAGGAGGAGGAGGAGGAGGCAGGGGAGGAGGAGGACGAGGCAGGGGAGGAGTAGGAGTAGCAGGAGGAGGAGGAGGAGGAGGAGAAGGAGGAGGAGGAGGAGGAGCAGGCGGAGGAGGAGGAGGAGGAAGAGGAGGGGCAGGAGGAAGAGGAAGACGACGACCACCACGACCACGACCACGACGACGACGACGACGACGACAACGACGGCGACCACGACAACGACGGCGACAAGACGATGACAACGACGACGACGACGATGACGAGGACGACGAGGACGACGACGACGACGGATCAGGGCAGGAGCAGGACCATTGTGTACATCTACCTGGAGGACGGCGCCCATGGGAGGGGGGGAAGGGTTAGCACGATGCTTGGCGTCGGAGCCTGGGGCCACGACCACCATCAGCACGACCACCAGCACGATCTCCACAACCATCACCGGCACAACCACCAACAGCACAATGACCAACAGCACAACCGTCATCGCAATATGGTACCACCAACAGCACAACCCCCAACAGCACAATCACCAACAACACAACCACCAACAGCACAAGCGACGGCGCAATATGGTACCACCACCAGTACAATCGCCACCTGCACAACCACCACCAACACGACCACCACCAGCACGACCGTCACCAGGACACTATCGCAACCATTACCATCACAACCACCACCAGCACAACCACCAACATTACAATCACCAACAGCACAAGCGCCATTGCAATATGGTACCACGACCAGCACAACCACGACCAACGCAACCATCACCAGCGCCACCATCACCATGAGCTCAAAAACTGGCAGAACAACCACCGCCAGCACAATCAGCACAGCCGCCACCAGCACAACCGCCAGCAGCACAACCAACACAACCATCACCAGCACAACCACCAACAGCACAATCACCAACAGCACAAGCGCCATTGCAATTTGGTACCACAACGAACACAACCACGACCAACGCAACCATCGCCAGCGCCACCATCACCATCAGCCCAACCACTGGCAGAACAACCACCACCAGCACAATCAGCACAACCGCCACCAGCACAACCGCCAGCAGCACAAGCAACGCAACCATCACCAGCACAACCACCAACAGCACAATCACCAACAGCACAAGCGCCATTGCAATTTGGTACCACAACGAACACAACCACGACCAATTCGATTCGCCTCCGTCTCAGCTGCTTCCAATTAACAGTCGTCTGTCTTTTTCGGCCTGATGCCCAGTGCGGACGGCCCCGCCCCCTGCACTCTCCTGGGTCGGGATGGCCCTGCCGGAAGAGAAATAGCTGCTGTAGCCCACTGAGACCCAAAGCCAAGTGCGGACAGTCCTGTAAGAGGTGTCTCGATCCGATTGCTCAGTGCTCGTTGTTGTTGTTGATTCTTTTCGTTGCGTGAGCAAGCGCGAGCTGCCGACCCGCACGATGCCAAGTGCTGACACATGTTTTCCAGAGTGCTTCGGCCAGATTGCTTCGGCCAGATTGCCAGCGCCCGCGGCCTTCATTTCAGGAGGGAACTAAGAGAATGATGCGGATATGATCTTCCCTCTCCTCCTTCCTCATATTTTGACCAACATTATGCTCTTTCCTTCTCCTTCTCCTCTCCCCCTCTCTCTCTCTCTCTCTCTTTCTTTCTCTCCTGCCCCATCACACTCAGGAGTTTCCACCAGAATGAGATGCACATATGGGGAACCCCGTGTCGAGTAGTTCTCTGACCGCGCCGGACCACCTCCCTCTCTGCACTAGACAATGATGATTGTCAGGATGATGACCATGGTATGGTGAGAGTATGATGTGAGTATGGTGGTGATGGTGATTGATGGATGATGATGATGACGATGACGATGACGATGACGATGACGACGACGATGATGATGATGATGATGATGATGATGATGATGATGATGATGATGATGACGATGACGATGAGCAGATGATGAGGATGTCTCCAGCGGCTTGCTGGTTTTAGCACTCCTAAGGGGGGGCCGCCAGGGGTATTGCACGGCCTCCGTTCGCGCCCAAATGGCGGGACTGTCTCAAGTGGTTTGCCTCTTTTGGTTCCCAACATCCTCCGCTTTCGGAGCAGATTTGGAGGATGTCTCGAGCGAGGCGCCCATGTTCGCCCCCCAGGGGGGCCAAATGTTGAGGATGTCTCGATCGGCTTGCCTGTCTGGGTGGCCAGACTCGTGGGCACACATTCTCCCCATGATGCCACAGGAGGCTCCAGCAGGCTTCAGGAGGCCCCAGGAGGCCAATGAGGTCCCAGGAAGCATCAGGAGGCGACAGGAAGATTCAAGAGGCCACTGGATGTCCCAAGAGGCTCCAAGAGGCCCCAGGAAGCTCCAGGAGGCCTCAGGAAGCCACAGGAGGCCCCAGGAGGCAACAGGAAGCGCCAGGAGGCCCAGACAACAGGAGGCCCCGAGACGCCCCAGGAGCAGGAGGCCTCAGACGGCAACAGGAGTGGCTCCAATCCCATGTGTTTTACGTATGCTCCTATAGATTGGGCCTCACCTGGACACGAATCCTTGAAGTTATACGTATGTTTCTATAGATTGCCCTTCCCCTCTGTAAACAATCCTAAATGTTTTACGTCCGTTCCTATAGATTGGGCCTCCCCTGGGCACGAGTCCTTGGTGTTTTACGTGTGCTCCTATAGACTGCCCTTCTCCTGCGGCTCCAATCCGCAATGTTTTATGTACGTCTGTTCC
>CAUYUJ010021001.1:82620-95120 GCA_963575745.1 Prorocentrum cordatum | reverse complement strand
CCCTCGAAAGCTGAAGGGGCCCTGAGACACACAAATAAATGCACACAAGTAAAAGGATCCCCCATATTTTTCCATATTTTTGGGATTTTCGTCTTCCCCCCACTTCCCATATTTTCCCATATTTTCCTGGGAGTCGACGCTTCATTGTGTCTGTGTGTTTTTGTTTCCTTCCTGGAAAGCGGGCCCCCCTTCTGGAGCGCCCCGCGTGGACTCGAGCCGGGCGACCACGACCGGCACGGAGCCACCGCCCCGGGCCAGGCCCACCCGGGGCCACAGACACGGATCTGGCCACGGGCGGTGGCCACGAACAGAGCTCGCCGCCCGACCGAGGGGGGCGACAGGCCTGCCGGTGATCCTCGCAGGCCCCGGGCTTCTTGTCATAGCTCGGCTCTCCGGCGGCCGTTCGGGGCGATCCGGGCACCCCCGGAACGCTCTCGGCGAGGAGAGGGCCCCGAGGCTGGAAGGCCGCCGAGAACCGACGAGCAGGTCTCGCCGCCCGATCGAGGGGGCGACAGGCCCACTGGTGATCCTCGCAGGCCCTGGGCCTCAGGTGATGCGAGTCCCGCATGCCGCAGCAGGTCAGCCGCCCTTGAGCCCCCCCTGCGTGGTGCGCCCCAGCCAGGCGAGGAAGGGGTAGTGCCCTGCGGCGGGAATTATTTTGTGTACCCCACCATAGCTTCACTCACCAAGTGTTGAGGGACAGCTGAGTCTTGTCTTCCCCGTGTCGATGGATGGATGGAAAGAACGGTCTTCGGTCATAGCTCGGCTCTCCGGCGGCCGTTCGGGACGATCCGGGCACTCCCGGAACGCTCTCGGCGAGGCGCAGCTGATTGGAGAGAGCCCCGAGGCTGGAAGACCGCCGAGAACCGACGACAGCGCCCAAAAACCTCGAAGCTCGACCTCGTGTTGCATCTTGGGGGGACCTTGTCTGTCCCGTCGCGCCCCTATCCGCCTCGAATCCGCGTCGAATCCAACTCGAATCCGAGTCGAAGCCGCCCAAAATCCCGTCGAGTCTGCATCGAGCCCACGTCGGGCATAAGAGAAGGCACCACTTTGGGAGACAGGAGAGGCCCCCCGAAGATGCAACGCAATCGAGCCTCGAACCCCCTAATGTTGCCTCCTTGCATGCGGCTTCCCCGGAAGCCCCTCGGCGAGACGCAGCTGATGGAGAGCATCCCGAGGATGGAAGACCGCCGAGGACCGACGAAAACATCCCTCAACCTCGACCCTAGAACCTTGAAAACGACTTGAACCTCGAATCCCTCACGCTGCCTGCTTGGCTTGCAGGCGGCCTCCCCTTCGGGGATCTTCTGACCCAGGTCAATCCAGACCCGGGTCAGCAGAAAACCAACAGCAACTGCAATGCAGGAAACAAACAAAAACTGCAACGCAGGTCTTCGCAAACCCGGGTCAGCCAATATGCACGGCCGCCTCGCGGCCACGAGCGGCTCGCTGACCCGGGTCAGCCAGAGGGGGTCTTCGCAGGATCCTGCAGGATCCGGTGCCCTGGCTGACCCCCGTTTGCATTGACCCCCGTCTCGAGGCTCCCGACCCCTGGAGCCCCTCCGTAGCCCGGGCCCGCGGGCGCGGCGTTCGCGGGCAGGCGCTCCGCGGCCTCCTCGGAGTCGGCACACGCCGCCTGCAGGCAGCGGGTGCGGGGGCACTCGAGGGCGGAGGGAGCCCTGTGGAGGGTGGAGGGCCAAACAGTCTCCTGCTGCCCTGCAGTCCGCGCTGGAACGTCCACGAGGTGCTCCAGCTTCCCGAGGAGATCGCTGGATTTACCCAGGCTGATCCCCGTGTGGCCTCGCTCGACCTGGATGTGCCTGGATCTGCCAGGACGCTCTCCCCGCAAGGCGACGGGAGAGAAAAGTCGTTGAGCCCTTAGGGAAATCTTGAGAGGGGGAAGGGCCGCCGCGGGTCGAGGAGGAAGGGGGGGGGGAACGCAAGGGGGGGGTAGCAAAGGTAGGGTAGAGAATCAGCTCACGTAGCTGACTTTCCCGGCGCCTCCCGGCGCCGGGAGGCGCCCATGTATTGAGGAATGGGCCCAGCGGCGGGGCCGAAACCAGCTGCGTGCAGCAGATTTCGTGAACCCCCCCCCTTTCCCTATCCTCCCCTTTCGTTCGGCCGGAGAGGAAGGGGGGGGAGGGGGGGCAGAGGGCGGGAAGGAGGTCTCTCTTCCCCCCCCCCCTCCCCACAGGTCTGGCCGGGCGGTGCAGTGTTTTCACGCTGGGTGTTCGTTGTCGCCCGGTCTTTGGTCGTGATTCTTCGCGATGCTGCAGTTTCCCGCAAGTCTCAGAGGTGAAGGATGCGGAGGAAGGGCAGGAGGCCTCTCCTCCTCCCCCTCCTCCTCCTCGGGCTTCGAACTGCGGGCCTCATCCTTCGGTGAAGCGAGGCCCTCGATGGCCCTCCTCTTGACCTACGCCAGGTGGAGGGGAAGAAAACAAAAAGGTAAATGGAGAAGACTGAGCAACCGACCTCCTCCTCCTCCTCCTCCTCCTCATCATCATCATCAGCATCATCATCATCAGCATCATCATCACCATCACCATCATCATCAGCATCAGCATCAGCATCATCATCAGCATCATCCTCATCCTCATCCTCATCCTTATCCTCATCCTCATTCTCTTTCCCCTCGTCCTCCACTTTTCCACCGCCACCTCCACCTCCACCATCGTCTCCACCGCCTCCTCCTCCGCCACCTCCTCCTCCTCCTCTCCCTCCACAACCTCCTCTCTGGGAAGGAAAGGAGGCGGAACACAGGAGGGAGGCAGGGATTCCGCGTCGGAAAAAAAGCGTGTCGAATCGCAGCGACTGCACAGAAAAGGCCACCACCATCAAAGCGTGCCAAAAGTGTCGGAGAAGGCGAAGACGCGCGAATACGGCAGCAGACGCGGACTGTAAAAGGTGCGGAAAAGGAGAGAGGGAGAGAGAGAGAGAGAGGGAAGAACAAGTGACGAGGGGGGGAAGAGTCGAGTGGGAGGTGGATAGAAGGGGAGGCGAAGAGAAAGGCCAAGGAGAAAAAGGAGGGGGAGGTAGGATACCAAGCCCCGAGTCTCTTTCGCTTGGTTTAGGGGGCCACATGCGAACCCTACCCCACCCGACCCCTCAGAAATCGTGGGGGGTAGGGGTAGGGTTCGCATGTGGCCCCCTATGATTGCAAGCGCCGCGCGGCCGCATACGTGAAAAAAGGGCGCTGCTCGCAGCAAGCTGTCGTTGAGAGCCCCCGCAAGGTAGCTGCTGTGCCGCCCGTCTCGGCACCCTGTTTTCATGACGAAAAGTCCGCAGCAGGTTGGCGCCCCTCTCTGGCCTCCTCGTCCGAGCTCTGGCCTTCGCGAGCCGCTCGTTGCTTGCAGCTCGTCATGTTGTAGCAGGAACCCTCGCATCCAGGAGCGCGTTCGTTTATCATCGGCGATGACGGGCGTCATAGGGGGGGGGGACGGGGGGGGGGTTGACGCAACGCCCCCCCCCCCACCGTGCGGCTCCGGCACCAAAGCCGCGCCCACGCACACGACGACGATGAGCGACGAGCGACGGGTAACGAGCGACGAGCGACGACGACGACGACGACGACGACGACGACGACGGGACCAGCATGTAGGTGGCGATCTGCCCCACACCGCCTGTGTACACCAGTGCTCGCGTGCACCACAGCGTTTGTGTACACTTCAGCGCCTGCATACACCGCAACAGCCGTGTGCAACGCAGCGCCTGTGTACACCACAGTGCTTACGTGCACCACAGCGCCGGTGTATACCACAGCGAATCTTGTACACCGCAGCAGCCATGTGCAACACAGCAACTGTCTACATCACAAGTCGCACGTGCACCGCAGCGCCTGTGCACACCACAGCGCAAGTCTACACCACAGCATCCGCGTACAACGCAGCGCTGGTGTACACCAGAGTGCCTACGAGCACAGGACAGGTAGAAGGAGCATGTCGGTGAGGATCTGCTGCGGACAGCTAAACGCCACGCCGAGGAAGTGCTGATGATATAATGCGATGTGTTCCCTCCTCCCTCCTCCACCTCCGCCTCCTCCTCCTCGTCCTCCTCATCCGCGTCCTCCTCCTCTTCCTCCTCCTCCTCCTCCTCCTCGTCCTCCCCCCCCTCCTCCCTCACCCTTCCCCCGTGTCGTGCGGGTCGGCACTACAGCGCACCTGCGCGTCTCAGCGTGCACCGCAGAATGGTCTACTCACTGGTGCCGTGCTGGATGCACGCAGGCATTGTGGTGTACTCTGGTGCTGTGTTGTACACAGCTGATGTGGTGTACGCAGGCGCTGTGGTGTACACAAGCGCTGTGGCGACAGCAGGCACTGTGGCACACACTGGCGCTGTGATGCACGCGGTTGCTGTGGTGTATATCGGCGGCGTGGTGTACACAGGCGGTGTGGTGCACGCAGGCACTATGGTGTACACAGGCGTTGTGGCGCAAATCGCCACCGACATGCTGCTGCTACCCGTTCTCGGTGATTCTTAGGCATTCCCAGACGCCGCCGGCGCGAAACGTGACGTCATCGGCCCCCTCCCCCTCCCCCAGATGATTGCCGTCATCGGCCCAGAATTAAAAACAGGCTCCAGCTGCGTCCGCGCGCGCGACAACGATGAGCGACGAGCGACGAGCGACGACGACGACGACGATGATGATGAGCGACGAGCGACGAGCGACGACGGACGACGATGACGACGACGACGACGACGATGCGGATTCCTGAGGACACCTATGCGGATCACGATGCGCACGGCGGCAGGGCCCGGAACGCACTGAGGGGGGGGGAGCGTTACGTCATTGGGGGGGGGGCCGGGGGCCATGACGCCCACCATGCCCCAAGCAATAACGAAACGGGCTCCAGGAAGCTCCGAGCTCCTCTCCCGCGCGACGTCGTCGGGCCCTCCCGCGAGCTCCACCTGCCTCGACATCAGCTGCGAGCTCAGCGACGCGTGGACGGCGACCAAGGTGAGCATCCTCCGGCTCAGACCCAGCGCGGCCCTTGCCCCCTGCGAAGTCCCCACGGGCTTCTGCGCGCCGCCGGCCGCCAGCGCCCGGCGCCGCGCCTCTCGGCGGGGCGCGCCCTCGCGCAGAGCCCGGACGCACCCGGCCATTGCTGCTCCGAGGGCCGGCAGCCTGAGTGGGCAGCGGGTGGCCAAGAGGAGGTCCAGGATGCCTGTGCACAGGCGGCTGCCGAAGAAGGGATCGGGGAGGCCTTGCAGCTGCTCCAGGCTAGCGGGGGCCCTGTGGCCCCACCTTAGGAACAAGGGAGGGCAACCGACGCCAACGCCACCGGGGATCAGCAGCTCGACCAGCCTGGGAGGTGGGTCTTCCCTGGCGGCATGGCCCCCCTCTCGCTCAAGGCGCCCTCTATCCACAGCTCGGGGGCGGGGTGCCGAGACAGCTCGTCGGCCGCGTTCTCGTCTGAAGGCGTCCACTTGATGGCTGGACCAGTCTCTCTGGCGCGACAGCTGGCGCGCCACTTTTTCGACTTGAGCCGGCATCGCATAGTCCTTGGCTCGACACCGCTCCAGAGCCAACGCCGTGCCAAGACTGTCTCCGAGGGGAAAACTTGCGCGCGCCAGCCCCTGGTCGGGCGCTCGCGCGCGCGCCGCAATGGAGCATTGCCGCCGCAGCTCGAATCTCCAGAAGAGTGATGTGCTCAGACGACCTCCGTTGACCTCTGATAGCGACACGCCCGCCTGACGTCCTCAACAGGCGGCATCTAGGGGGCGCCGACGACCTCCTCAAAACTCTCCTCTGGGACAACGTCGGAGTCGCCCTTGAAACTCCCTGGCCCCGCACACTGCGGGGCGCGCTCCCTGGCGGCCGAAGATGATAAACGACGCCCAGACCTCTCAGGGATCCGGCCGCGTCGGTCGGGCTGCCTCCCCTGGCCACCGCCGCGTCGCGCACTGCCCGAGCGGCGCTCGCTGGCGTCGCGGGCGTCAGGGCGGTGATCAGCAGCGGCAGGAGGCCCAGGGAAGCCCTTCCGCTCGGGCCCTGACCGAGGTCCACATCGGAGCCACCACGCTCCGCCGCGCGCACACGAACCTTCACACGGTGTGGAAGACCGTGGCCGTCGGCCTCACGAGCAGGCCCGCGCTGGCGCACTGCCCGACGTACGCTTCGACCATGCGGGCCACAGCGCTGCGCTCCATCCCCCGCGCTCTCCATGGCTGGCGCTCCCGAAGGAGCGGCACGCCCCCGAAGAGCCGGCGGCCCACTGAGAGCGGCCCGCCCCCAGAACCCCTGGGCAGTCGAGGCAGATGCACAGTCGGGCTGCTGACATAAGGAACGCTGAATCAGAAGCGAAGCCCCTCTGCGGCTTCAGGAAGGCCTGGGCGCACGAGAAGGGCTGGAGGAACCACCACGGCGGGACGTCAGGAACACATCGAGCCCCCTCCGAAGCCAAACTGCTCCTTATTTCAGCGTCTTGGCTGTAGCGGGCCTCAGCTGCGTCAAGAGGAGGAGGAGGAGGAGGAGGAGGAGGAGGAGGAGGAGGAGAAGGAGGAGGAGGAGGATGGAGGATGGAGGATGGAGGATGGAGGATGGAGGATGGAGGATGGAGGATGGAGGATGGAGGATGGAGGAGGAGGAGGAGGAGGAGGAGGAGGAGGAGGAGGAGGAGGAGGGGAAGGCGGCCAGCCCCTCTCCAGGACGGCCGGCCCCCGGCGGTCCTGGGAGCGGAGGCCGGCCGCAGGCCCAGGTGCGGCCCCCCCTGGGTGGAGCGCGGTGCCGCGGCGCGCCGCCCGGGCTGCTGCGGGCCCCCGGCTTCGGAGCCCCTCGGGGGCGTGGGCGCGCAGCAGGGCCACATGTGACTACCTTCCAGACCACCCCAACCCAACCCGAAGACCCGAATTTCGGGTTGGGGGGGGGTACGGGTTCCATATGTGTTTTCTCGATGTTCCACGACCCCCCCCCACTGGAAATCGAGGATAAATTGGGGCCTTCGGGTTGGGTTGGGGTGGTTTGGTGGGTGGTGAACATGGGGCCCCTCCTCGCCGTCGCTCGGACGTCCACTTCCCGTGCCTTTGTCGGTGTCGTGCGTGTTTTTTTTGTGGCTCGATATGGTCTAGGATACTTTTCTCGATGGTTCTCGCCAAGAGAAAAACGCACACGTCCGAGCGATGCCAAGCCTCGGGGTCTCCGATCTCGAAGCCCCCCCCCCCGCCTCTCGAGGCCCGCGGTCCTCGCCGAGAGCGGAGGCAAGGCAGAGTGTGCCCGGCGAGCTCCTCGCGCAACCTTAGAGCTCGTGGAAGCGGTCGGCGACGTCAGCCTGCGCCAGGCAGACATCCTATCGACCTCCCCAGTCAGTGCGAGATCCCACCGAGGCCCTGTGCCGCGCAGCGTTGGACACCTGGCGTTGGCCAAAAGGCGCGGTCGACAGGCCTGGCATCTATGATAAGCCGGAGGGCCTCACTCTTCTCCTTGGCCCACCCCCCCCAATCAAGGAGGCACTTCGACGACTTGGTCCACCAAAACATTCCCTCCTGATTAAGCTGGCGTGCGAGTCGCCGATGTCGTCGAGGACTCGACTCCAAGCGGCGACCCATGCACGGCTTACAGGCCCCAAAAGTCTTGTTCAGCTCCTCCACCTCCACGGTGCTCCGCCGATGCCGTTCGATCAACCAACCTCTCAAGCACATCGCGGACGCGCGTCCCGCCCCGATAAGGTCCGCATACCTCGCGTCACTACGACACCTTGCCCTCCCCGTAGGGTTCGGGCCGGGCGAAAGGGGGCATTGGGAAAGGGGGGGGTACGAAATTTGCTGCATACAACTGGTTTCGGGCTCACCGAGGGGCCCATTCCTCGATACAAAGCCGCCTCCGGCGCGGGGAGGCGCCGGGAAAATCAGCTACGTGAGCTGATCCCCCCTTTGCTATCCTCCCCTTTCGCCCGACCCGAAGGGTGCCACTGTCATTTGCGCGTTATCGCACATCGGCTTGGCGCGGAGAGAGACAGCCTTCGGCACCCTCGCCTGGGGCCTCGCCATGCGCCCAGCCATACAGCACCAGGAGCTCGACAGCCTCTGCAGCCGGACATCCAATACAACGCTCTTGCAAGACCTCGGTAGCCCTTATTTGAAGGAGAACTGGGACACACAAATGAATACACATAAATAAAAACAATCCCCATATTTTCCTATATTTTCTGGGTTGTTGTCTTCCCCCCCACTTCCCATATGTTCCCATATTTTCTGGGGAATCGACGATTAATTGTGTCTGTGTGTTTTTTCCCCTCCTGATACAGCACCAGGAGCTCGACAACCACTGCAGCCGGGCATCCAGTGCAACGCTTTTGCAAAAACCTTGCTGGCCCTTCTTGTTCAACGCGCGCCGACACGCCACCCGCCGACGAACTCCACGCGAGACTCGGGACGCGGGCGGCTCGGTGGGGAGCAGCGGCACAGGAGCAACTTGTCTCGGGGCACGGTTCGCCCATGCTGGCGAACACGGTCAAGCCGAAGATGCCGCAGGCCGGCTGGTCGTCCCCAGCCCGCGGCAGCGCTCCTTCCCCTGGCGGCAGCAGTCCCCTCCCGCATGTCCTCGGACATGTCTAATGTTTCTGAAGGGGCCCAAGGACACACAAATAAATACACACAAATAAAAGGATTCCCCGTGTTTTCCTGTATTTTCTGGGTTTCTGTCTCCCCCCCCACTTCCCATATTTTCTTTCATTTGGAGGGGAATCGAAGATAAATTGTGTCTGTGTCTTTCCCCTACTGACATGTCTCGTGCTCCTCGGAACCTCTGCCGCTTCTTGCCGACCCTGGCGTTCTCCCTGCGCCTGCGAGCCCCAGAGCTCTCGAGGTCAAGGGCCACCGCCTCGGCCGTGCCCCTCAGTGTCGAGGAGCGCTTCGACGCCGCCTCCGTGGACCTTCCTGGTCGCCATGAGCTCGCCTACTTCCACCACGCCGGAGGAATCCAACGAGTGGCAGTCCAACGGCACGCGCGAGCGGAACCCGAGAACCGCCTCGCTGGGAGCTACCATGGCATCGGCGACAACCCGTCAGCGGAAGTCCTCCACATGTGACCCCGCCGCCAGCTCGAAGGCACGGCGCTAGACGGGGCTGCGGAGGAAGTCACGCACAATGTAGAGGAAGGTGGTGCGCGTCCAGGGCGCCCCGAGGCTCGCAGCTCGCGCCGTCACCGAGCCCGACGCACTGTGGACCGCCGGAGGCTCCTCCGCCGTCGGATGATGACCTGTATTGCTCTCGCCATAAAGAGCTCGGGCTGCGCGGGGCAACTGTAGGGGCGCTGTCGCGCACCTAGGAAAAGAAAAAACGCCATAAACATAAACGTTGGGCGCTCAGCGCGGATTTCTTGGATCTGCGCTGGACCCCGCGGAGCGTTCCAGGGGCGGCGCCGGAGGCGCCGCCGGGGGGGCTCCAGCGCGGATCCAGGAAATCCGCGCGGAGCGCCCAAAGTTTATGTTTATGGCGTTTTCTTGCCGTCGCTCGGACGTCCATTTCCCGTGCATTTTTCGATCTCGTGCGTGTTTTTTTTTGCTCGATGGTCCAGGATGGTCCTCGATGGTTCTCGCCGAGAAAAAAACGCACACGTCCGAGCGATGCCAAGTTTTTCTTTTTCGAGCACCACGGCTGCCCGCTGGTGGGCCCTATAGGGGGCCGCAGCTGCTCGGCCTCTCGGGCACCGCCCCCCGACCTCCAATTGGGCCCTCCGCAGCGCCTGCCCGCGCCGGACGACTTGTGAGGCGGCACCGCTCGGCGCCCTGCCCCACTCGTGGAGCGCAGGCTCCCCTTTGTTGCCTTGGACATCCCACCTCTTCAACACTCACAGAGCGAAGGAGGCACGGCACCACATTGGGGCCTCGGTGAAAGGCGGACAGCCAGATACATATGATCCAACACATCCAACCCAAACGAAAGTCGAGGCCCCGGGGGAGCCCCTCGCCCCCCATCGCCGCCCCCGGGCCGATGCAGCAAGCGCCGAGCCGAGCGAAAAGGTGCAGCGGGCGCGGGGCTCGGGCCCGGCGGGCACCTGGCTGGCCCGCGGCCGCTGGGAGAGGAGACCGCTCTTCCCAGTCTCGTGGGCGCCCCGTGCGCTGAGCTTACATCATCATCATCAGCATCATCAGCATCAGCATCATCATCATCATCATCATCATCATCATCATCATCATCATCATCATCATCATCATCATCATCATCATCAGCATCAGCATCAGCATCAGCATCAGCATCATCACCAGCATCATCATCATAATCATCATCATTATCACCATTGTCATCATCAGCAGCATCAGCATCATCAGTATCATCACCACCATGATCATAATGATAAGAATACGAACGTTAGTCAGCATAAGCATCATCAACATCATCCTCATCTCCATCATAAGCATCTTCGTCGTCATCATCGGCATCAGCTTCATCATCATCATCACCAACATAATCATCATCGTCGCCATCATCATCAACAACAACATCATCATCATCAGCATCAGCATCATCATAAACATCATTATGGTCACCAACAGCGCCAACATCACTATCATCATCATCATCAGCATCATCAGCATCATCATCCTGATCATAATCATCACCATCGCCATACTCATCATCATCATCAACATCATCATCATCAACAGCATCATCATCAACATGATCATGATCATCATCACCATCATCAGCAGCATTATCAGCATCAGCATGATCCTCATCTCTCATTATCGTCGTCATCATCATCACCACCATCATGATCAGCCGCATCATCACCATTCGTCATCAGCAACATCATCATCACCGTGTCATCATAACCATCATAATCAGCAACATCGCTGTCGTCATCATCACCGTCATCATCATCATCATCATCATCAGCATCATCATCATCATCATCATCATCATCATCATCATCATCATCATTATCATTATAATCGTCGACGCCATCATCAAATATCATCATGTTCAGCAGCATCCCCATTGTCGCCATCATCGTCATAATTCCTCACTATCATCACCAGCAGGAGCATCAGCGTCGTCATCAGCATCCTCAGCACAAGCATCATCATCATCATCAGCAGCAGCAGCAGCAGCAGCAGCAGCAGCAACAGCATCATCATTTTCATCGTTGGCGTCGTTCCCCTTCCCTTCGTCAGAGGAGCTAGCAACGGCATAAAAGCACATCCGAAAACTTATGTTTGTGCCATCGCTTGTGCTGCGACTCGTCCTCCTTCCCGCGCCAGGCGAAGGCGTGAGGCCCGTGAACCTCAGCCCGGGCCCCAGGGCCCCGCCGGCGGCGCATGGGGGAGCGGGAGGCGGAGGCCAGCCCCCTGGAAGGGGCGGGGGGGGCTCCTCCCTCCTTCTCCTCCTCCTCCTCCTCCTCCTCCTCCTCCTCCTCCTCCTCCGCCTCCTCCTCCTCCTCCTCCTCCTCCTCCGCCCGCCTCTGCCTCCTCTGCCTCCTCTGCCTCTGCCTTTCCCAAAAGCCCGAGGCCGCCGGAGGCCGCGGCCTCGGAGAGCACGCGCGGGAAGGAGACGCCGTCGAGCCTGCCCGCGGGCGCGACGGGGAGCAGCACGCCCAGGTTCAGCGTGCCTGCGCTCGGGTCGGAGGAGGGAGGGGGAGGAGGAGGAGGAGGAGGAGGAGGAGGAGGAGGAGGAGGAGGGAGGAGGAGAGGAGGGAGGAGGAGGAGGGAGGAGGAGAGAGGAGGGGAGGAGGAGGAGGAGGAGGAGGAGGGGAGGAGGAGGAGGAGGAGGAGGAGGGGGCGTGCCTGCGCTCGGGTCTCGGCGTCCGGTGCCCATCTCACAAGGCTGGCGGGTCGCCGCACCAAGGGCCCCATGTCCCGCGCGCGGGCATGGGGTGGCCAGCCCGCTGCTCCTCCTCCTCCTCCTCCTCCTCCTTCTCCTCCTCGTCGTCCTTCTCCGCCTCCTCCTCCTCTTCTTCTTCTTCCTCTTCTTCTTCCTCTAGTCGTTCTTCCTCCTCCTCCTCCAGACGGGAAAGTCCGGAGCCCTGGTCTGCAGCGTCCTGGTGTCAGGTCGGGCACGTCCTCCTGGAGTTTGGAAGAACGATAAAGCATACTCCAACCGTAAACAGCAATATTCAACAGAGCACGGCGAATCGCCACCAAACTATGTTTCACTATCCTTAGATATCCCTCCTGCAGAGGGACCTGCCCGACGTAATCCTGGTGCCACGGGCCCTGCTCGCACCCGATCGACTGAGCTGCGCTCGGGGGCTGGGCCCGGCGTCGGAAGTGAGCTCCGCTGTCGGGGCCCCTCCAACGGGGACTCCACTAACGGGTACTTTGGCCAGTGACCCGGCGAATCTAACCCTCCTCGATGTGGGCAACGCTACAATGCCAGAAAGAGGCCCTAAAGCGGCAACTTCTGGCAAATCTCCGAAGTACCCGTTGGCGAGTACCCGTTACGGTGCCGCTGACGCTGGGGAGAATGGCCGGACCGGAGGTGGTGACATCCGAACCCTACCCTTTGTGGATGTCGTGACAATGGACACTCTAACAGTCCTATCATTAACTTAAAAATGTGTT
>CAUYUJ010021001.1:77620-80120 GCA_963575745.1 Prorocentrum cordatum | reverse complement strand
GATTTCGACCAGATTTGGACCGGATTCGCCCCTTCAACAAGAGAGACGAGAAGAACGAGAGGAACAGGAAGGGCGAGGATGAGCAGGAGGAGAGGAAAACAATGCGGTCAAACGATGACCAAATACAAACAACAACTAACTTCAATGTCGCCGCCCAAGGCTCCCATGAACCGACATCGAAGGCCCCCCATCAATCCGTGATGAGGAACGCTTGACCCCATCAATGGGGGGTTCAAGTGCCGGAGGAGCTCTGATCGAAGCGAGACATAGCAAACCGTGAGGGGGGGGGGCTCTACGGGGCGGCATCGCATGCAAACGGAAGCAGGGGGGCTCGGGGGGGGGGGCTCAGATGCCTGAGGAGCTTTGGTCGAAGCGAGACGCAGCAAACCGTGAGGCGGGGTGGGCTCAGAGACGTCATCGCACGCCAGGGATGTCAGGGGGCCTTCTCATCTCGGCGGTTGTCGGGGGTGAGATGGCGGGCCCGGTGGCGGGCTTTCTCACCACGACATCCTCCAATCCGTGTTCTTCAGTCCGCGGCCCCTGTCCCGACCGCTTCCCCAGGCGCCTCTTCTCGTCCCAGGTCCACGGGTGATGGTCGGGGCCCGAGGACGGCCCATGACGGATGACGGCGAGGGAAAACGCCGGCACTGAAAGAACGCACTCGTCGGCGATCTGGGACGTCAGGAAAGGCGCGCTCGGCTGTGGCCTGCACGCCGGCCTGCTCCGAGGCCGGGCGAGCGGCGGCGGCGCGCCGCGCGGGGCGCCACGGCGCCCTAGCTTTAGGTCGGGCGTATCCCCCTTCAGGCGGATTTGGGGCGAAAAATCAAACAGACTCCAAAACAATACCCCCAAAATAGGTCAGGCGTATTCCCCTACAGGCGGGTTTTGGGCGAAAAATCAAACAGACTCCAAAAAAAAGACCCCCCAAAATAGTCAAACGAGAATGATCCCCAAATCGTCCCCTAACTATTTTCCTACAAAATGATCCCAAAATCGTCCCCTAACTATTTTCTGACTATTTGGGCATCTTCCTCCTGTAGGGGCTGAGGCCCGACTTGCCCCTAGCTGCCGTCCGGGCCCCCGCTCCTCGGGAGCTCTCCAAGGGCCCCCGTGCCTCGAGCGCGTGCAGAGGAGGGGCTCCTCCGCACGGTGCCAGAGCCCTCCGACGGTGCTGCTCGTCGGGCCTCAAAGCTCCTCGTGCTCCGACTCCCCGCCGCGCCCTTCTCGTGGTGCGTCTCCTCCTCGTCCTCTCCCCCCTCCTTCTGCCATCCTCCTCCTCCTCCTCCTCCTCCTCCTCCTCCTCCTCCTCCTCCTCCTCCTCTGACTCATCCTTCTGATGGTGCTCCTCCTGCTCCTGGGGGCCAAGGGGCCTGCACCCTTTCCTCCCCGGGGCTGCCAGAGAAACTCGCGGGGCCTCTCCGGGGGGGGGGGGGGTGCGCTGGTGGTGCGGTGGTCCCCTGCGCGGGGCGCGGGAGGTACGCCCCCGTCGGCGAGGGGCCGATGCCCGCAAGGCCTGGCGGCAAAAGCCACGTCGAGCGAGGCAGGGGCCGTCGTAATCTCCGAGCCCTGCTTCCCCGCCCCCTCCTGCTCATCCCCCTCCCTTGTTTTCTTCGGAGGGCGGAGAGGGGAACGGGCAGCATGACGGGACCTCCAGCCACAACCTGCCGCTCGACTGGAACGCATGCTACACCACGGGGGGCAAACATCCAGTGAACAAGCCCCTCCTCCTGCTCGTGCTCGCCTCCATCCGCCTGATTTCGCATCACCACCCCAAGGTCTGCAAATAAGTGAGGCGCAGGCGACCTATTCCTGCAGGCCCCGCTCCCTCTGGGGTGTTCTACCCTTCGCGTCCTGAAAGATATCGCGCTGGCAACTCCCAGGGGTAAGGTGAATGAGGAAGACGGATGAGGAAAGGGGAGGGAGCAGGGAGGACGGAGGGAAGATGGAGAGGGAGAGATGAGAGAGAGGGGAGAAAGAGGGAGGGTAGAAGGAAAGAGGGATGGGAGAGGACGGAAGAGGGAGGAAGAAGGCAGGAGTCATGACGGGGAAGAAGGATGGAGGAGGGTAGGAAGGGGAGGCAGACATGGAGATATGGATCTGCTCCGCTGGCGCGGGAGGCACCTAGCAGTTGGCTCAGATTGTCCCACGCGGAGTCGTAACGGTACCTCGGAGGAGGAGGAGCAACATAACCGAGATCTCCTCCTGCTCCTCCGAGCCATGCTGGCTGCGACTGCGTCTCCTCCCCCTCTTCCCCGAATCGTTCTCACCCTGCGGGCCTATCATCATGATCGCCGTCGTCATCATCATCATCATCATCATCAGCAGCAGCAGCATCATCACCATCATCATCATCATCATCATCATCATCGTCAGCATCATCATTATTATCACCATCACCATTGGCATCTTTATCACCATCACCAGCATCATCATCGTCAACCTCAGAAGCGGTAACATCATCGTCACCACCGCCACCATCATCATCAACAGCATCATCATC
>CAUYUJ010021001.1:52620-75120 GCA_963575745.1 Prorocentrum cordatum | reverse complement strand
TCATCGCCATCGCCATCAACATCACCATCATCGTCATTCACCTCGTCCCTCTTCCACCCTTTCCCTCCTCCTCCTCCTCTTCCTCCGCCCTGCCTCCTCACTTCGCTTCGTCCGTCCCAAAAGATTCAGGAAGAGCGGGAAACTGCGAGCATGAGTGGCTTCATGCGTATCGCGCCCCATGCGGTGTTCTGTAAGTGTTGGCGTTCCGCAAGCACAGGTCGAGACGCACATCACACCCCCTACACGCGCACCAGCATCGCCTCTCCGTGCATGCGAGTGCAAGTATGCAAGTGGTATGCGAATTGTGGTGACGTCCTGACTTCTTCTCATCGTGGTATCACTACATTGCATGATGCAATGACCCCTTACCTGACCTTGTCTCGTTCTTCATGCCCCTGCTGCTGCAACACGCATGCAAAAAGCTGCAGGCGGCGAAATAATCAAACTGCCAACGAATGAGGGTTTTCCACCGTCTCCAACACCGCAGACGACATGATCAAGAGTACAGTCGGGGCGTTGACCTGAGGAGCCCTAAATAAGGAACGAGGCCCCTTCTTCTCCATAAGTTAAACTTCGATGCCCTATCGAAGACATAAGGAAAACCTGAGGCAAGCTGTGAAACACGTAAGGAACGCGGAGCCCCTCCCCAACCAAAAAAGGGTTCCTTCTTCGGGGCCCCGACTGTACGCATGCAAAAAGCTGCAGGCGGCGAAATAATCAAACTGCCAACGTGCCAACGGATGAGGGTGTTCCACCGTCTCCAACACCGCAGACGGCATGACCAAGAGTACAACCGGCAAGCGGTACGGATTGGCCCTCGGGAACAGCTCTTCCACGGCCGTGTAGTTCCTGGCGCTGCGGCTCGGCCCTCCCCCCCCCCCCCCGACCCGCACACACACACAACCGCGCACGCACGAACAGAACAGACAAACGCGCCTACAGGCACACGCGTGCGGTTCTTCAGCCCTGCTGCGGCCATCCTTCCCCTCATCCGCCCTCCCATTCATCGTCGTCCTCATCCTTCTCGTCAACCTCTTCCTCCTCCCCCTCCTCCTCCTCCTCCTCCTCCTCCTCCTCCTCCTCCTCCTCCTCCTCCTCCTTATCCTCCTCCTCCTCCTCCTCCTCCTCTTCCTCCTCCTCCTCCTCATCCCCCGGATCCTTCTCCTCTTCCACCTTCGCCTCCTCCTTCTCCGCCCTCCTTCTCTCCGCCTCCTGCTCCTCGACCCCCTCCCCCGCGGCATGGCTCATGAGCCACCGCCCCAGGGCACTTGAACCAGCGACCCGTACGGGCTCGCGCTCGCCCCCAACGGCCTAAGCGGATCCGCGGCCCTGCGTCGGGATCCACGAGGGACGAGAAGGAGGAGGAGGAGGAGGAGGAGGAGGAGGAGGAGGAGGGGGATGAGGAGGAAGAGGAGGAGGGGGAGGAGGAAGAGGACGAGGAGGAAGAGGACGAGGAGGAGGAGGAGGAGGAGGAGGAGGAGGAGAGCAGGAGGACGAGGAGGAGGAGGAGGAGGAGGAGGAGGAGGAGGAGGAGGAGGAGGAGGGGGGGATGACCCTGAGGGGAGGCATGACTTCGATCCGCTGGTGCACCGAACTGCCGCAAAGGAGGTGCCCCCCGCATGCCCCACCCGTCGGCAGCCGTCGGGAGCTGCCGGCGGCGGGGGGGGGCATCTGCTGTGGGCCGTTCGGTGCACAAACCACACACACACGCACACACGCACACACGCACACCGGGGCACACACCCCCTTTGCGGCATCCCGACGGCGGCCGCCGGGAGCTGGAGAAGGTTCAAGTCATCGCCATCGTGCTACCAGGGAGGAGCACCGCGCAGAAGGAGCGCAGAAGCTTCTGCTGGCCACGGAGGGCCTCGGCCACGAATGGAGGTTCTTCGACACAGACCCAGGGAACGACCCGATGACCAGACCAGCTCCCGAGCCCGAGCCGGCCCCTACTTCAGCGTCTTCGCTGTAGCGCACAACTCGTGGGAGGTCTTCGCCAGGACGATGAAGGGCTAGCAGTTAAGCTCGATTGAAGGTCCATCAGATCTGACCAGATTGGGCCTAGCGGTAAGCCCGATGAAGCCAGATCACACTGGATGAAGCGGAACTGAGCGGGATAATGCTGGCTGCCGACTGCAGGTATGCCAGCGCCGATGCTGAATTTAACCTCCCAGGAGTTGCATCCTAGAGGACGACTACGCACGCCCCGACCAACCCGTACGGTTCGCACTCCTCGCCAGGATGGGCGGAAACGTCTGTCAGATCTGGGCGTAGCCACCGTTTCGCGCTGGGCATTCTCGCCCGGCTTCGGGCCACAGGGCCATCACAGACCAATCCTGCTCAAAGAATGCCGCAGAACGAGACGATTCCAAGGCTCTGGTCGTGATGTTCGCGATCTTCACATTTTTCTCAACGGTCGGACCTCAGGGATGGTCCTTCGTGGCATGGCCCTCAGGTGGATAGTGTCGGCGAGCTGCCCCCTGATGGTGGAGAAGGACGTCGAAGGGCACTCGCTCGTCCACGCGGTGGGCGGAAACGTGGTCCTTCGTGGCATGGCCCTCAGGTGTAGGGTGTCGGCGAGCTGCCACCCGAGGGTGGAGAACGAGGTCGCTGAGCACGAGCTCAGTACCGCACGGGCTCGGTACCATGAGGTAAGATTGATGCCCGACTCCGACCCACACTGGGTAACACACACCCTTATAGTGTGTAATGTTTCCGACAATGGGCCACTTCCGACTGAAAGGGAAGAGCTGGGCGGTCCTAAAGCCCAGAAAACAATAGGACGTGCTACGAAATGCAACTCACATCTACCGCGGTCCTGGCTGGTGTTCTGATCTGGCTCCAGCCGCTACGATCAGGAACCACTGAAAGTCTAAAGAGAAAGCGGGATGTATACCGGGAATCGTTTCCCCTCCCTCCCACTGGTGCCCCCGACAGCACACACACGCACACGCATGGTCACGTACGCGGCTCGGAGCGTGACGATGTGAGTGGGCTGAATGTCTGGAGATGCACCGATGAGACTCACGATGCGCAGGGGCGATGATCCGCCACACACACACAAAACTTTGGAGGCTTGGAAATGAGCACCTTCACTAACACAGAGGGCTGCTGGTTGCCTCCACCAAGGGAAGATGATCCCATTGTTTGGTGTTGGAGATGGTCTTCCGGCCACCCAGGAAGCCCGAACATTACCACCATCAGCGAGAACGGGATTCTCATCTCTCGGTGAAGGCGCTCCGCGGATCTTGGTGTTCATGCCAACCATCTGTAGGGGAACAAAAACCTCCGAATTGTTATGCTTATGCCACTTGTTGTTCCCCTTAATCTGTCCTCCGAACACACACACACGCACGCACGCACGCACACACACACACACACACTCTCTCTCCACGGGCCGTGCAGGCCTCGCAGGCCGGCCGGAGCAGGCAGGGCCTGCGCACGCGACTTCGGCACCGTGCGGGATGGGACCGACGGGCGAGGGGGCAGCCGCGGGGCCTTCCGCCACTGTACCCCCTGACCCAGTCTGCCCTCCCGCAAACACACACACACACACCTCTTTTTTGTCGGGGCGAGAGCGAACCTCTTCCGCTAAAAGCTGGGCGGGCTACGCACAGCTTTAATCAGACAGACAGACAGACAGACAGACAGACAGACAGACAGACAGACAGACAGACAGACAGACAGAAAGACAGACAGACAGACACACTGTCTTGAGCCAGCAGGCCACTGCAGACTCAACTGGCCCCGATTTGCACGCAACCTCCAGCGCAGAGCTGCAGCGGAACGCGGACACACACAAAATCACACACCCACACACACTCGTGTCGAGCTGCGTCCAGCCGTGGCGACGAGGCCACCCCCCAGAGGCAAACGCAAGCTACCGTTGTCTCAACTCGCCCTCCTCTGATCTGCCCCTCCTCTTCGAGTGCCGCACCCAGCTCGCGCTACCGCCCTTCTCTCTGGAAGCCCTCAAGGCGGCCCACCTCGCCGCCATCGCCATCGAGTACAGGAACATGAAGCCCGTGATCATGAAGAACACGAGCGCGAAGAGGATGCCGGCGATCAAGGCGACCTCTTACAGGGGATCGGCCGACCCCCACCCCCGACTCCGTGGTTCGAGAGGGCCAAACATGTTGGGCCCAACTCGGGGGTATATACGATGACGGGGCGTCCGACCCCGAGCTTCCCCTGAGCGGCTTGGTTTGTCGTGGGGAAATCGGGGGCTTGGGGGCGGGAAAGCCGGCGCGGCGGCGCGCGGGGGCGGCCGCTCGGCCCGGCGCTCCCGACGTCGGCCGCAGACCCCGGGGCGCAGCACGAGCGGGGGCCCAGGGCCAGGGGCGCAAGCCATTGGAGGAGCGACGTGGCCGGGGGACGAACTCGCTCACGCCCTCGGCCGTTCAGCTCGGCATCCGATCGGCAAGCGTTTTCGCAAGCCTGGCGGTGGGGTTTAAGCAGCAATTGCGTTGATCGCACTCTACCTCGCAGCTCCAACTACAGCACCGTTGACTCGAGAAGGAAAAGAAGGAGGAGGAGGAGGAAGAGGAGGAGGAGCAGCAGGAAAAGGAGTAGGAGGAGTAGGAGGAGTAGGAGGAGTAGGTGGAGGAGTAGGTGGAGGAGGAGGAGGAGGAGGAGGAGGAGGAGGAGGAGGAGGAGGAGGAGGAGGAGGAGGAGGGGGGGGGGGGGATGAAGAGAAGAACCCAAAAGGGGGGATGAGGACGGGCAAGCCCCGACCAGCCCGACGACAAAGAGAGGGCTTCGGTCGGCCGAGCTGGGGGTCCGATTCTGGCTGCCCGCCTCGGCTGGCGTTGTCGAGGGGCGCGCCCAGGGTCTCTGGAGCCCCCCCCCCAAAAAAAAAAGTGTGCCATCGTAGATCGGCTGGTTGCCGTCGTAGCAGGGCAGGTGGCCCTCGTAGCCCTCCCTGTGGTCCTGGTAGTTCAGCGCGTGGGTCCTGGTAGCTCAGCCCGCGGTGGTCCCCGTAGCTCTGCTGATGGCTGTCCTTGCTCAGCAGGTGGCCCTTGCAGCAGTTCAGCTCGTCGCCCTGGTAGCTCTGCGGGAGGCTCTCGTAGTTTTGTGCGTGGCCCATGTAGCTCATGATGTAGCCCTCGCAGCTCCGCAGGTGGCCCTTGTAGCTGAACTGCTGGCCCTCAAGACTCTGCACGTGGCCTTTGCCGTCGAGCTCGTCGTCCTCCAGGGAGCTCTGCGGGAGGCTCCCGTAGTTCTGGTTGTGGCTCGCGCAGCTACGGCCGTGGCCCTCGCAACTCGGCCTGTGGCCCTCGTGCCTCAACTGGTGGTCCTCGTAGCTCGTTCGGTGGTCCTCGTAACCCTGTCTGCGGCCCTCGTAGCTCAGCGCGTGGTCCTGGGAGCTCAGCCAGTGGTCCTCGTAGCTCTGCTGGTGGTTCTCGTGGCACAGCCGGTGGCCCTCGCAGCTCCGCTGGTGGCCCTCGTAACCAATATGCGCAGCTTGCGATGGCGCGGCGCCTGGCAAGGTAAGCCTCGCGCGCCAGCGCGACCGTCGCGAAGGCGCCGGACTGTTCCTTCAGGTCGTGCTCCTCGTTGTCCTCCTCCTCGTCTGCATTCTCGGTCTGCTCTTCGTCTGCCTCTTTCGCCACCGCGGTCCAAGTCGGAGTCGTCGGCTTCCAGGTCGTCGTGCTCCACTCTCCAAACGCCGCGAAGAGAGGAGGAGAAGGAATAACCTGAGGGAGATGGGACATTCGAGGGCCTGTCCCGCTCTTCCTTGCCCGATGGGTCTCGAAGTTCTGCTTCTTGCTGTCGTAGCTCTGCTGGGTGCCCTCGAAGCTCGGCACGATGATCGTGAGGTTCCGTGCGCAGATCGTCCGTGCGCAGATCGTGAAGTTCAGCGAGCAGACCGCGAGGTTCTGCATGCTGATCGCGAGATTCCGTGCGCAGGTCGTGGGAGTCCGCGCGGCGATCGTGGGGTTCCACACGACGGTCGTGGCGCATTGCGCGTGGATCGCCGTGCTCATGACAGCGATCGCAGAGTTCAGTACGCAGGCCGTGAAATTTCTCGCGTGGATCGTGAGGTCGCAGACGGCTGTCGCGCTCGGTTCGGTGATCGGGGGCTGCCCTGGTCGCCATCTCGAGGGCGGCCGCGACAATGACAATACCGTCGGATCGAAGTTGTATCCCATGTCGGGCGTTGTGCCCCAATCGTTTGTGGGCCGCGTCTGCTCGCGCCCGTCCTCCTCGATCTTCTATGCGTGTCTGGTCTCGGCATATTCGCCGGTGGGTATCCGCTAGGGTGGGGCGGTCTCGTAAGCCTCAGTTCAATGTTGGAAGATGTTCACCCTCGCCCGGCTGTTCACACGCTGGTCGATGCTGCTGTAGTCGCGGTTGTTCACCTTCTTGTGGTCTTAGGGGCCCCGGAAACGGCAGGGCCGTTTTTTCACCGTTTCCGAAAAAATGTCCCTTGGAAATGGAAACGGCCAAAAAACGGCGACCGGAAACGGCAACAAAAAACGGCTCCAGGATTGGAGCCGGAGCGGGAACCCGCAAAAGAACGGCGACGGAGCCGGTGTAAAAACACGGCGTCGGCACCAGCAACGAAAAAACGGCCGTGTCGTTTCCAGGGCCCACTACAGGGCAGTTGTTTTTTAATCCATTGGACTTTAAAAAATAGGATTTGTGATACATGATGAATGTACGCATAGAGTTGTGCATGAGCTCCTCGTTGTTTTCAATACTACATCCCTGCATGTTTAACACACGACCCGCACGCGGAGCATGTATCAAAAACGGCACCGTAAGCTCGTGGCACGCGCGCCGCCCGCCTCCGAGGGCGCGGCGGTGCACCGAGGCTCTGGCCAGCCCGGGTGCGGCCGTGCGGGCGGGGGCGCGGAGCTCCGGGGCGAGGGTGGGGCACAGAGTGCCCGCAGGACGGCCTTCGTCGGCGTCCTCCTCCTCCTCCTCGGAGGTCTCCTCGTCGCTCTCCTCGTCGTCCTCCTCCTGCTCCTCCTCCTTCTCCTTTTCCTCCTCCTCCTCCTCCTCCTCCTCCTCCTCCTCCTCCTCCTCCCTCTCCACCCTCAACCTTCCTCACACTCCGTTGTAGTCGCCAGCAACGCCTGACCCCCATTAGTGAACCTCCTACCTCACCCCCCCTGAGGAGGAACAGAAAGCGGCATACATCTAATTGATTCGAGATCCGCGCAGATGTCTTGGATCGGCGCTGGGACCCCCTCCCTAGCGCGCGGAGCGCGCCGCCAGGGGGCCCCATCGCCGATCCAAGCAATCCGCGCAGAGCCCCCAGAAATTGTGTCAACAAGAGTTGGTTGTTCGACTCCTCCCACCTCCATCCCTCCATCCCCCTCCTGCCTCCCTGAGATCCGACGTTTCGAAGAGAATGCAAACATCGCGAAAAACTAGCGACCGGAGCCCCAGACCCCAACATACTGCGGCAGTTTGCACACGGGATTGATGTTCTGTCCACGTCCAGGCACCGACGACTGCCTTTCTTGTCCCACACAAGCGCGCGTGAAAACGAGGAGCCCGCGTGCGCGTACACCTACCAGGCACTGCTGGAAGCACTCGCGCAAATTGTCCCTCACGGGCAGTATCAGAACCAAGCCACAGATTCGTCGGGTCGGGCGAAAGGGGGGGATAGCAAAGGGGGGGTTGAGAATCAGCTCACGTAGCTGATTTTCTAGGCGCCTCCCGGCGCCGGAGGCGGCTATGTATCGAGGAGTGGGCCCCTCGGTGAGGCCGAAATCAGCTGCATGCTGCAAATTTCGTAACCCCCCCTTTCCCAATCCCCCCCTTTCGCCCGGCCCGAGGGGAGGAGGAGGGGGGGAACGAACTGACCAAGAAAAACCATCGCCGACGAATGGCGTGATCGCTGGGCGGCAGCCGCCGGCGAGCCAGTGCCAGAACAGCGAGGCGCCAACGATACTCTATCGTACTTCAAGCAGCTACGGTGAAGACTTCTCAGGCGTGCGCAGAGCCGAGGGGGAGGACGGCGGAAGTAGGAGCAGCGGCGGCGGCGGCGGCAGGGAGGAAAGGAGAGCAGCAGGCTGGGGCGCGAACAGTCAGCCCTGCATGATAGCATTCGGAGGGGGGGGGGAGGGGGGGGCGAAGACGAGACAGGCAGGAGGCGGAAAGAAGGCCGACCCCAGGAGGGCCAGCCAACGTCCCGCCTCATTTTTCAAGCTGGGTTGCTCTCTGAGGGCCCTGGGGCCCGACACCTGGCGAAAACTGGCGTGAAAAAATGAGAAATCCTAAATCTCAGGCTCGCTGCGCGGCGACAGCCGGATGGTTGCACTCGACAGGGGGGGGAGGAGGGGGGAGGAACGATCGAGCACCGAAGCCGTGGCCTGGTACGCTTCCCGAGTGCAGAGGGCGGCCGAGACCGATACAGAGGGGTCCAGAACCTCCCAGCCATCGATCGAATATCATCGTGCCCCAGTTATCGATCCCATATCCTCGATCCTCGACACCCCCCCTCCTCCTCCTCCTCCTCCTCCTCCTCCTCCTCCTCCTCTTCCTCCTCCTCCTCCTCCTCCTCCTCCTCCTCCTGGAACTCCTGGAACTCCTCCTCGACCTTCTCCCTCGCTCATCGGTTCCTCCCCCTCGTCATCGGACCTCGATCCCCGAGCCGCCCCCTGGATTCCACGAAACATCGCCGACAGATCGGCGATCGGCCCCCGATGGCGAAACCGCACGCCCCTGGGCGAGGTGGGCTATCGCGCCCCCATCGGCGATGAGTGGGCGATTGGGGGTCGATGCGTGAACCCCCGAGCCTATCCCCTGGTAGTTTTCGGGTCGCAGCTCGGGCCCCTGGCGGCCGCTCGAGACGATCCGGACCCCCCCCTGGCCGCCTCTCGGCGAGGAGCAGCCGCCGCAAGGCACCCCGAGGCTGGGAAGCCGCCGAAGCCCTACGAAAACTGCCGAGCATCTCCCGGCTCTGAGCCTATCCCCTGAGCCTATCCCCACCCCCCTGGCCCTCTCTCCTTCTTCAGAAATCGAACTCTATACGCCGACGCTTTTTCCGGGCCTGCATTGAAGTTTGCACTGGAGAGCGGACTCTGGTGTATACAGGACCCTGGTGTATACATGTTTCATTGCGTCCCCGGGACATCGCGGAACAAAGTATACACACCACACCACCCCAGCGTCGCCCCCGACCCTCAAAAAAGAGAACTGGGACTGAACAAGAACCCGCCACCCTGGTTCCCTTAGGGCTTGTCGACTTTTCGCCAATCGACTTGTGAGAATCGAGCCAGATAAACCCAGGTAAATGCAGATAAATCGAGGTAAATCCACTAGATAAATCTGGGTAAATCCAGGTAAATCCAGAGATCTCCAGGGAAAGTTCGAGCACTTCGCGGCCGCTCCAGCGCGAGTCGAAGGACGGCAGAAGTTGTTAAGCCTTTAACGACTGGTAATGTATATGTTCCAGTTTGCGACTTCTCTCCCCCCCCTCCCCGCCTTGGACTCTCCCCAGCTGGGCCACCACCGCTGGGCTCCCTCCTCCCACGCCCCGCGCCCCCGCGGCGCAGGGGCCGGCCTGAGCGGTGGTGTCGAGGGCGCCCAGGACCTTCAGGGCGCCAGCGAGGTCCCCGCCCTTGATGGTCAGCAGGAGCACCAGGGACGCCCAGAAAGACCGGGGGGGCGGGGAGGAGCGGAGGAGGGCGGGGACAGGGGGGGGAGTAGGGGAACCAAACCATGGCATAAGCATAAAAACTCGGAGGTCCGCGCGGGTTTCTCGGATCGGCGCTGGACCCCCCTCCCTGGCGCGCGGAGCGCGCCAGGGGCGGGCGCCGGAGGCGCCGCCGGGGGCCCCAGCGCCGATCCGAGAAATCCGCGCGTCCGAGTTTTATGCTCATGTCACTTTTTGTTCCCCTAGTGATGGAGGGTCGGGATGGACCCCCATCGCGTCGTGAACAAAAACGCGACGTAGGGTTTCCCTATATGGCTGGCCTCTGGGGGCTCCCACCAGGCCTCGGGACCGTGAAAGACTCAGAGGGAAACATCGGTCCCAGGGAGGGGCCCCGACCTCCGGGGGTCTGGCGAAAGGAAGGAGGAGGGGAGGAGCAGGAGGAGGAGGAGGAGGAGGAGGAGGAGGAGGAGGAGAACGAGGGGAGAGGGAGGAAGAGGAAGACGGATGGGGAAGGGGAGGGGGGGGGGGAACTGGGGAACAGGGGGCGACGGGGCGCGGTGGGCCTCGCGCGCGCGCCGTCGGCAACGTGCTCGCAGGAGAAGGCACGGCGTGAGCAGAGGCCCGCGGGAGCCCGAGCCTCTGAGAAGGAGGCGGCTCCCGGGAGGTCTTGGCCCGCACGGGTGGAGGGCCACGAAGGCCCGAGGGAGAGGCCACCGAGCCGGCTCCAGCCGGATGCAGCCCGCGACTGGGAGCCGCCTCGAGCGGGAGCAAGCGCTCGATCGGCCAGGATCGAGCCAGACCCTTTGGCCGCGGCGGCGCAGGCCCACGCCGCGGACGGAGCCAGCCGAGGGGCACTGCGGGGCGAGCTGGCGCGCGGCGACGAGTTGCAGGGGAGGAAGCCGCGCGCGAGGCGAGGAGCGGCCGTGGCTGCCCCGACACGCCCGTGCGGAGGCGCAGCACTTCCTGGGCGCGGCGGCGCGGTCGGAGGCAGCCGAGGGGCACCGCGGGGCCTCCCTGGGCGCAGCAGGGAGCGGGGCGAGCGCGGACGGGGGGAGAGGGAACCGTGCACGGCGGAGCGCGCCTGGAGCACGAGAAGCTCGCGTGGGGCACGCGCGGAGCACGGCGCGCCCCGCCCCTGGCGGAGGCGCACGCCCGCCCGGGCCACGCAGCACAGCGTCCTGTAGCAGCTCGGCCCCCGGGCCGTGTGGCCAGGAGGCGCCCGCCACGGAGCTCGTGCCGGAAGGTCTCCGAGCGTGCGCGTCGGCCCTTGCGCGGCCGGCGCACCTCTGAGATCCTGAGCCGCTCGAGGCATCAAGTTCCGATTGGGCCCCCCAGCGGCTTACTTTGCTGAGGGGCATGGGAGCTGAGACGGCTGCTGACGCAAAATCCCCCTCCCCCTCCCCCACCCCCTCCCCCTCCCCCCTGATCCTCATCGGATTTCTCTTTGACCACGATGGAAACCACCGCAACCGCAAGTTCACAAAAAGATTCCAGGACGGGCGCAATCCCAAATTTACATGGCAGCGTTTCGCACTTGCACTCACGGTTCACTCTGCACTGCGCGCAGCGCATGCAATTACACGCGCCTTCGCCTTGCAAACATCACCCCAGGAACCATCTTAATAACACCAAAGGTGACCTGTGGGACCTGCGGGACCTGTGGAACCTGCCGGAATTGGGAGAAATGTTGGGAGCGTGAGCCCTGTGGAACTTGTGGGAGCTGTGCGGGCTGCGGTAGCTGTGGGACCTGAGGGACCTGCGAGACCTGTGGGACCCTTGGGACCTGTGGGACGCGTGGGCCTGGTGGGACCTGTGGGGCCTTCGAAATTGCAAAACTTGTCGTCCCTGCGAGACCTGTGGGACCTGTGGGACCTGCGGGGCTTGCGCCACCTGCGACACCTGCCTGACCTGTCGGACCTGTAGGACCTGAGGGACTCGTAGGACCTGTGGGACCTGCAGGACCTGCGATACCAGTGGGACCTGTGGCGCCTGTGGCACCTGTAGGCCCCGTGGGACCTGCGGAACTTGCGGGGCCTGCGGGACCGGCGCGACATGTGGGACCTGTGGGACCTGTGGGACCGGAGGGGCTGGGTGGACCTGTGGGGCCTGTGGGACCTGTAGGGCCTGAGGGGCCTGTGGGGCATGCGTCGCCTGTGGGACGTGTGGGACATGCGGGACCTGCGCGACCTGCGAAACCTGTGGGACCTGCGGGTCCTGCGGAACCTGCGGGACCTGCGGACCCCGTGGCCCTTGTAGGACCTGTAAGCCCTATCGGGCCTGTGGGACCTGTGGGGCCTTCGGGGCATGTGGGACCTGGGGGGACTGGGACTTGCGGGGCCTGCGGGACTTGCCAGACCTACGAGGCCTGCGGGGCTTGCGGGACTTGTAGGACCTGTGGGACATGTGGGGCATGTGGGACTTGTGGGACATGTGGGATATGCTGGGCCTGCGGGATTTGTGGGACCTGCGCGACCTGCGGGACTTGTGGGACTCGTGGGACCTGTGCTGGCGGCGGGACCTGTCGGACCTGCGGGACCTGTGGGACCCGGGGGGCCTGTGGGACCTGTGGGACCTGAGGGACCTGGGAGACCTGCGGAACCTGTGGGACCTGTGAGAGCTGCGGGACCTGCGGGACATGTGCGACCGGTGGACCTGCGAGAACCTGTGAAACCTGTGGGGTCATTCATACCTGTGGGACCTGTGGCACCTGCGGACCTGCGGGACCTGCGGGTCCTGTGGGACCTGTTGGACCTATGGGTCCTCTGGGACCTACGGGACCTGTGGGAATTGCGGGACATGCGGGACCTGCGAGACCTTTAAAACCTGTAAGACCCGTGGGGCCTGCGGAACCTGTGGGACGTGCGGGACCTGCATGTGGGACCTGTGGGACCTGCGGGGCCTGCGGGGCCTATGGAGTATGCGGGACTGGCGGGTCCTGCGCGACCTGCGAGACCTGTGGGAAATACGGACCCTGTGGATCCTGTGGGGCCTGCGGGACCTGTGGGGCTTGTGGGACCTGTAGGACCTGTGGGACCTGTGGGACCCAGTGGGACCTGCGGGACCTGCGGGGCCTGCGGGGCCTGCGGGACCTGCGAGACCTGCGCGACACGCGGGACCTGCGGAACCTGTGGAACCTATGGGACATGTGAAACATGTGGGACCTGTGGGGCCTGTGGGACCTGTGGGGCCCGCGAGGCCTGTGGGACCCTTGGGACCTGTGGGACGTGTGGGACCTGTAGGACCTGCGAGACCTGTGGGACCTTTGGCACCTTCTTTGCGACTTGTGGGTCCTGTGGGACCTGTAAGACCTGTAGGACCTGTGGGACCTGTGGGACCTGCGGGACCTGTGACACCTGCAAGACCTTGGGACCGGTGGGATCTGTTGGGCCTGAGGGACCTGTGGGACCTGTGGGACCTGCGGGACCTGCGGGACCTCCGGGACCTGTGGCACCTGTGGCACCTGTGCGGCCTGTGGGACCTGCGGGACCTGCGGGACCTGCGGGACCGGCGAGACCTTCGAGACCTGCGGGACCCGTGGGACCTATGGGACCTGTGGGACATCTGGGACACGTGGGACCTGTGGAACCTGTGGGACCTGCGACCGCCGAGGACCCAAGTAAGGCCCTGGCACCCAAGTAAGGACCTTACTTGGGCCCCCCGGAATTCCTTATTAAATTTGGTGGATCGACAGATGTCTCGCACTTTGGGACCATCGAGGCCCCCCGGGGGGCATTTATTAAAGAACCAGAAATTTCCTTACGTCCACCATGTTTTCTTGGAGCGGAAAGACCCAAAGTTCAAACGTCCCGGCGTGGCCGTCGGAGGCCCCCAACCAGCCACCCAGCTTGGAAACGCGCGGCAAATGTTTCGCCGAGGCTGAACGCGACTCTGCTGCCGTCGCCACCGTAGCTGCACTGCATCCGGTGATCCACTGGCCTCAGGGCCTCGAAGAGTAAGCCTCCTAGCGGTGTCCTGACGACCTCCTGGAATCTGGGGAGAGACCGCCGGGGGACCTCCCCTGGTCCTCTTGGGGGCCTCCCGCAAACTTCCAGAAGGGGGCTGGGAGGTCTCCCAAAAGCTTTTTCTGGTCCTTGCAAGCCTGCTGGGGATCCTCCCCGAGGACCAGGGTCCGGGAGCCTCACCCAGACCTCGAAATCTGGCAGGGCTCCCTCCAAGGGGAAACTTCCGGGGAGACCAGGGGAGGCCCCCTGGAAACCTCCCCTGGTCCTCCCGGGGCGCTGGGGGGAAACTTGGTGGAGGACCAGGTGAGGTCTCCTGGAAGCTTCCCCTGGTCCTCCCGAAAGCCTCCCACAGGAGACCTCCCCCCTGCGGGAACTCTCATCGGAGGCTTCCAGGTGAACCAGGGGAAGCCTCCCAGAGACCTCCCCTGGTCGTCCCGGAAGCCTGGGGGAGGCCTCGCCTGGTGCTCCCAGGGGCCGTGGGAAGCCTCTCGCCACACCTTGTGGAAACCAAGGGAAGCCTCCGGAAGGCCTCCCCAAGCCCTCGGGGGGATCAGGGGGAGGTCTCCAGGAGAACCAGAGGAAGTCTGGTGGAGGCCCCCTCCACCTCGCCGGAGGAGGGCCCGCTGGGAGGTCTGGTCGACGTGGAAGGGGGGCATCCCACCAGACCTGTTGGAGGTGGAAGGGAGGTCTGGTACCAGACCTAGTGGGGTTGGGGGTAACTGAAGACCCAACCCAGGCAAAGCAAGAAAACCAGCATGGAGGCGAACGCGGCCCAAGACGGCACCAAGATACCCCCCAGGCAACTCACGACGGCCCAAGAGGGCCCCTAATGTCCCAGGTAGCCCCATATACGACTCAAGAGTGTCCCAGGAGGCCCCCATGACAACCCGACAGTAACCCATGACATACCACATGTTGTCCATGTGTGCCACGTGAGAACCCCAGGAGACGCAATAATGAGACAAGGAGAACGAAATGGAAGAAGGGAGGGTGACAACATGGGGGACGTGGGAAGGGGGAGGGCGACGACGTAGACGAAGGAGTGCGCCCCGAAGCGGCGCGGAAGAGCGCGTCACATGTTGCGGCCCTTGCAAGGCTATGGGCGACGACATGTCGCGCGTTATGGCTTTCGTGGCGGTGCTCGAAGACTCGCCACGCCGAGTGCTGCGCGGTCGCGGTGCGCGGGACTTGCCGCGAACAGATCGGCATGACGCACGCGCCGTGGTTTCTACCACAACCGCGCGACGCGTATGATTTGTCAACAATGTCGCGCCCTCCACGAGCGGACCGGGCCCTCCACTTTGAGACGCGCGCAATAAAACACCATCAAAACATAATGCGAGTGGACGAGGGGGAAAGCAACCAGAAGAGGTCGCGCGAAAGGTGGACAACAAATGAACAATGCTCACAAAAAAAAAAAAAAAACACATGCGCAAGCGCCCAACAAAACAAACTTATAGACACTCCAACAATTTGGCGTGCCGCGAAGAAGGGAAAAGGGGCGGGGGGCCCGCGTGCCCACGAGGAACAAACTTAACGGCATGGTAATCGCTACTGGACACGCCGTCACGCAGAGCCGCTCTGACAACACACACGCACACGGGCGCATCATCGCGCAAAAGCGGCCGAACCACGCCGCGCGAAGCATCGCTGCGCCAAGGCGATCCGCCCATACAAAACACGAGGAAATGGCATCCGAAAAGAGCGTTACGCGCCGCGCAAAAAAAATATGGCGCGGTGCCGCAACAATCAGGCGGCTACGAATGTAAACTCCTCTGAACTGCGCGCACGCGCGTCGTGTTAAACAGGCCGCGCCGCGCAGGCACGCCACTCGGCCTCGCGCCAGCACGTCGAAGGGAAGGTCTGCGGGAGACGCTCTGCAAGTGGCAATGAAGCAACCCCACGAGAACGCGATACATGTGAAATCGAAGCACGTGCCAACGGTAACCGCGACAACAGAACAACCAACAACAAATCATTTTAAAGAAACATCCATAACTTCCGGTTGCGGTGGTTTCTTGCGCGGTCACTCTTCTGGGCGTTGGAGCCAGCTCATGCTTTCGCCGTTGCTGCTGCTCCTGCTGCTGTTCGTCTTCGTGGAACTCCTGCGCAGCAGGTAGACCAGGCAAAGCAAGCCAAACTAGCTGGACCAGCCAAATCGCTAGACCAGTCAGACCAGGTACAGTAGCCAATCAAACAACCAACCAAAACCAACCAACCAAGCAGACCAGACCACGCAGACCAGACCACGCAGACCAGACCAGGCGAACCAGCTGCACTACTCGACCAAGCAGAGCGGACCGGACCAAGGCCAGCCAAGCGAACCGAACAAACCAAACTAACCGAACCAGCCAGACCAGAGGAAAAACCTGCGCGACCACACCGAGAAGACCAACAAACCGAGATCGGATCCACAACAATCCTGTCAACTAACCAGGGAGACCAACTGGACCAGCCAGACTGACCAGACCCAGTGAAGCAACCACACCAGACCAGGTAGACCAACCAACCAGATCAAACAGATATGATAAGAACCACCCCGCACCAGGCATGCCGAGCAGATCAGCCAGACGAACTAGACAAACAAAGCAAACCGAGCGAGATCAACCGAACCAATCGGACGTATCAGCCCCGACCAACCAGAACAAGGCCAACCGAACCAGACCGACAATGCCGCCCACACCGACCAGACCAACCAGACCAATCGGACCAACCCAACCATACCAACCAGATGAACGCTCCCACGAGTTGTACCACCAGGCTGGCACGTATCAACAAGTCAAAACAACGAAATGGACCAAACACGGTAAAGCAGAACAAACGGAAATGCAAAGAAAGCTTGACCCAAACAGGCCAGCAAGATCAGCAAGCAGCACCTGCGAAGTAGATCGACCAGACTATCCAAACCAACCAGAGCAGCTAGGCCAACCAGACCAGCCAGCCCAACATCTAGCAGCGAGACAGCGCCACTCCGAAGCAGACCAAAATTGCGCTGCAACGAAACACTTCAATGCAACAACTAACTGCAATGGTCAACGCACCGTGTTGCTGTCGTCGCAGTAGTTGGCGCTGCGCGCTTCGCACCTCCCTGGACTTCCTCGAACCGCATCTGGCTCGCATGCGGAATCACAAGCTCAAGCTCTAGAAGAGGACAAGCGGCACCCCGAAGAAGACCCAGACAGAATTGCAACAAAACGCACTGCTAAAAACGGCAAAAGCAACTCCAATGAAAACTCACTGGTTTGCCGTCGTGGTGGTTGGCGCTGCGCGCTTCGCACCTCCCTGGACCTCCTCAAACCAGATTCGGCTCGCACGCGGAATCCTTTTCAGAAGCTTAGGCCAAAGCAGCGAAGCAGCGGCACTGCGAAGCTCAAGCTCGACGCCGAAGCCTCAAGTTTGCTCTGTGGAAGCTTGGCCTCCCGCCGTGCGCTGACACGGCTCAGAACTTTGTGAGTAGGTTTGGCTCGCGCCGAACACATGGCACAAACAAAACGCTGTCTTACCAGCCTGGAACATATCCCTGTCCCTATGCTGGGCACCCCCTCATCACGATGCCGATCTTAGGGACTCCCTTATTTTGTGAGGGCGAATCCCTGAGATTGTCATCGTCTTTTGGCGTGTCAATCTTAGGGATAGGGATAAGCTCGAGGCTGGACACTGTCGGAGGTCCGCGCGGACTTCCTGGGCCGGTGCTGGGGCCCCCCTTGGCGGCGCCTCCGAGGGCCGCTCCTGGCGCGCGCCGCGCCCCTGGGGACGGGGGGCCCAACGCGCCGCCCCACGAGGTCTGCGCGGAGCTCCGAACGTTCCTTTATTCGTTCCGCGCTGTGTCCTTCGGCCCCACGATCGCGGCGGCTCGACTTCAGACAGACCGCGGCGACCTCATCTCTCGCCTCCTCCCTGGCTGTGGCGAACGAACAGCACACACCCATACCCATAGGGAGATCGTTGGGAGGAGGACTGGCTATGGGTATGGGTGCGGGTTGTCGGACCCTGGGGAAGGCTCCCGTTCGAGCGGGGACCCCTATCCGACAACACGCACCCATAGCCCTCTCCGATCCCCCTGTGGGTATGGGTGTGTGTTGTTGGTTCGTCAGGCTGAGCGTTGGGGGCCCACGGCAGGGGTGGCAGAGCAGCTGAGCTCTGGTCTGCGCCAGGGCGGCACCGGCCAGAGGGCGCTGCAGCGAAATGGCCCATGCATCCAAGCCCAAACTTAGTTTGGGCTTGGATGCCCAAACTGCATCCATGGCCCATGCATCCATGCATCCAAAATGGCCCATGCATCTATGCACACTGGGGTTGGCTGCAGCGAAATGGCCCATGCATCCATGCTCCGCGCACGCGGCACAGCACGCAACGCAGATGCCCAACTTGGGGTGCACGTCGGCAACGCGACAGCAGCTGATGAAAAAATCTCAACAAAAAAAACAGAAAATACAAAAAACATCTGGCGGGGGATTTACAAAATTGTGGCCAAAATCGGCTTGGGGGACGGGGCCTCACGAAAACTAGTGTCTAGAGTTTCCGCCTCGGTCTCTTGGCGATGGAGGTGACGGCCAGGGCTGGCGAAACCGGCACCTGCTCTCTCGTCCAGCTGGCGCCGTGATCACAACCGTCTGCACAGATAGGGAGAGAGAGAGAGAGGAAGGTGGGGAGAGAGAGAGAGAGAGCGAACAGATAACAAGAGAGCGGGAGGGATCCATACATACATAGATGCATAGAAGAAGGAGGGAGAGAGATATTAACAAAAACAAGAGAGAGAGAGAGAGACAGAGGGAGAGAGAAAAAGACACAGAAAGAGAGAGAGAGGGAGGAGAAGAAACAACTATTCAAGGACATGGTCCGTAAATGAGGATATGGGCCACACGTGTGCGCGCTTAGGGACACACGAATGAAAGACGTTCGTGTATGCGAGAAGGCACGGCCGTAAGGTCAAGCCACACAGACGGCTCGCAAGTCCAATGAGAAACTGGATCAGCGGCGTCGTGCTGGAGTGCACCGAGAGTCACGGGGGGCACCTCCTTCGAAGCATCCCAAGGACAGCCACCCTGACAATTAGTCGCGCTTGCCTCGAGCAACTGCGATGCGCATGGCCAGCTCTGGGAACGCTTTTACGCTTTTGCGCCCACTTTTACGTCTCGCGTTTACGTCGTCGTCGTCGTCGTCGTCGCCGTCATCGTCGTCGTCGTCGTCGTCGTCGTCGTCGTCGTCGTCGTCGTCGTCGTCTCGCTTCTGCGTCCGCCGGCTGCCTCATGGCCCCCCGCCGGCGGACCCGCCGCCGTGGCGCCGCCCGCCGCCGGCCGCCGGCGGACCCGCCTTTGGGCACGGCACTGCGCCGAGGACGAGGCCTTTTGCTTCGGCGGTGGGCAAACCTCCCTTTAGCAACGCTCCCCTTAGTGAAAACGACCTAGGGCCCAAATCGACGGACCTGGACCCGCAAAAATGACGGCCGCGACGCCCTCTCGCGAACCGAAAACGGCCAATTCCTTAATCGACGTGTCAGGGTAGGAGGTCTGTCCACCTCCGATTGCTGGAGCTCGCCACGGATCCCTGAACAGGCTCGTCGACGGAGTTCGGAGATCTTCCTCTGGTGCGACCTGGCAGGCCTTACTGGGACGTCGGGGGTTGCGTCGGGACCCCCTCGGGCCCCCGCCGGTTGGTGCCTCGGCTGGCGAGCTTTCTCGCGCAGGGCGGGTCACGACATCGGCAAAGTAGTACATTTTGAACGACCGACACGCATGCAGCTGTCACGCCGTGCTACCATAATGAATTAAGAATAAGGAACGAGGTGGCTTTCTGGCCACGGCGAGCCTCGAGCGCGAATCGGTTCTCCGACCTAGACCTGATGTGCCCATACGTAGTCTTTGTTGCAGCGTCTTGACTGTATTCTGCGATGCGTTACGTTGCTGCGCTTGGCGTCGCTGTGATGTGCAAGATGCTTTGCTTAGTGTGGTCTGGCGTTGCGCTGGTCGGCGAAACTCGCCGCAACTCTGGCGCATCAAGGCCGTGCTTTGCCTAGCCTCGGATTCTGTAGCTCGGGACCTCTAGTCTGCCGATTTGTTCCGTCTGGCGCGGCCAGAAGTGTACATGCTCTTGCTGGCTTACTGCGTGTCCGACGAATGCTGAGTTGTGCCTTTTCTCCGTGCCAGGTGTTGCTGTGGGCTGCTGCGCGCGAGCCTGGTTGGCCGTGGTTTACAAAGTTGCGATTGGCGCTCCGCTGCTCCGCTACTTGCATCTCGATGAGTTGCTCTGCTTTCCGACTTTGCTTTGGTTGCCTTGCCTGCCTTTGCGCAGCTCGGCTGCGCACCGTCGCTGTGGGCGTGTGCAGAGTACAAGGCTGCGCGTCATCAGCTGTGTGTCTATGCTGTGAAGTTGTGTTGCCATTTGCTTTGAGTCCGCCGGCCTGTCTTTCCTGTGTATGGCGTTGTAGACTACTACAGGCTGGTGGTTGTTTAACTGTGCGTGGTAGGCTATCGGTTTGTCTAGGTGTTTGCGCATGCTTCACGTTGACGTACATTGTATGTTAGTTGCTGTACTTCAGGTTGCTCTGCCTTGCTGTGGGCTGCATTGCATTGCGCTGTGTTCGCTGCGTTGCATCGGTTTACGCTGGTTTCCGTTGTGATGTTGCGAACAGATCTACGTCGTATGTTCGAATCATACTTCGTGTTGCTGCTCACTCGCGGTGCAATGTCTGACATATTTGGCGTACTGCGCCGTTACTCTGCGTTGCGACAAGTTGCGTCGCAATATTTTTCACACAGCTTGGAACTACTGTGATTATCAGTGCTTGTTCGTACCTCCCTTTGCCTTGCCCCTGGCCGTTCATTACATCCCCTGGCCTGCCATTATCTGTCAGCTTGGCTTGGCGCTGCACTGGCTCACGTTGCTCGTGACGCTGCATTTCGCGCTGCAGCCATGGATGTCGTCTTGCAATGCTGTCACCGGTCATGCCACACAATGGAGGTTGCGCTGAGGCCCTTCTCGCTCTGACAGGTTGTCGTTGCCGCTTTGGCCATCGGTTGGCGGGAGCATCTCCCCTTCGGTGCCCCAGGTTCCGGGGGAGGCACCCAAAGGAAGGGGGGACAGGGGACACGAGAGGAGGAGGACTGGGAGGAGGGGGATGAGGGGGATGAGGGGCAGGAGGAGGATCCCTGGGCCAAGGGGGTGGTCAGTCGGAGGCGGGCGTCGAGGGGCGCACCAGAAGTTGAGCAGCAGGAAGTACTTGTGGTTCCGCCAGCCGACGCAGTTGCCGACCTGTCGGGGCGATCCCCGACGGACTGGGCCGCTCGGCCGATGGACGAGTTGCGGCAGTCGGGGGGGACCTTGGAGTAGCAGTAGGAGGAGGTCTTCGAAGGCTTTTCATATGATGTCAGCAATGTCCCGCGGAGGAGGAAGGAAGGAAAGGACGCAAGAAAGGAAGATAAGGGAGGAACCATCAAAATAATAATAATGATAATAATAATAACAATAATATCAATAATAATAATAATAGAAACACACATAATAAAAGCAACTACGGACAATAAAAAACAAACGAATGGTAGCATTACGAGTAAAAACAATACTAATAACAATACAAATGATATGATTCCCTACCTAGGCTCTGCCTAGAGGGTTCTTACTTTGTTTGCTTAAAGGGGCCGGGCAGTGTAAAACGCCCCGGGCGGTTCCCCCAGTCCCCGCCCCGCTGTTCCCCCAGTTGCGCCCCCTGGGTTCCCCTAGCTTAGCTTAGCTTAGCTCACCTTAGCTTAACTTAGCGCAGCTCAGCTTAGCTTAGCTTATATCATCTTAGCTTAGCTTATAGCCTAGCTTAGCTTAGCTTAGCTTATTTTAGCTTAGCTTAGCTTAGCTTTGCTTAGCTTATATCATCTTAGCTTAGCTTAGCTTAGCTTGGTTTATCTTAGCTTGCCTTAGCTTAGCCTAGCCTAGCTTAGCTTAGCCTAGCATAGCTTAGCTCACCTTAGGTTAGCGCAGCGCAGCATAGCGCGGCGCAGCATTAGCACAGCATAGCATAGCATAGCCAAGCATAGCATAGCATAGCACATCATAGCATAGATCAGCATACCATAGTATAGCATAGCATAGCATAACATAGCATAGCAAATCATAGCATCGCATAGCATTGCTTAGCATGGCACAGCGCAGCATAGCATAGCAAAACCAAGCATAGCATAACGCAGCATATCATAGCATATCATAGCATAGCATGGCGCAGCACAGCATATCATATCATAGCCTAGCATAGCATAGCCCAGTGCATCATATCATAGCATAGCATAGCATAGCGCAGCACATCATATCATAACATATCATAGTATACCATAACATGGCATAGCCTAGCATAACACTGCACATGTAAATGTAGCTGTCGGTTTAGATGTAGATGTTGCTGGCAATGATACATACGAATACTTACCCTGGCGACGTACCCAACCCCTGCACAAACGCGGGGCGCAAATAGCTACGGAGCGAGGATTACATATGTCTGCAGACGGAATTCGGGAGACTCGCAGGACACTGGCTACAGGACAAGGGCTAGATAAAGCTGATTAGTTACAATCCCTGAGCACCCCTAGCCACTTCGAAAACGGGGATCTCATATCGCACCCCCCCCCAGGGATGGCGAGGTCTAATTTGGGCCCGCGCGTGGCGTCACTGTGCTGGGCCCCCCCCAGCAGGCCTCGAACGTGGCGACAGTTTCACAGATCGCAGCCCCCCAGGGATGGCGAGGTCTAATTTGGGTCCGCGCGCGGCGTGACTGTGCTGGGCCCCCCAGCAGGCCTCAAAAGTGGCGACAGTTTCACAGATCGCAGCCCCCCAGGGATGGCGAGGTCTAATTTGGGTCCGCGCGTGGCGTCACTGTGCTGGGCCCCCCAGCAGGCCTCGAAAGTGGCGACGGCTTCACAGATGGCAGCCCCCCAGGGGTGG
>CAUYUJ010021001.1:28263-52520 GCA_963575745.1 Prorocentrum cordatum | reverse complement strand
TAGTAGTAGTAGTAGTAGTATAAGTAGTAGTAGTAGTAGTAGTAGTAGTAGTAGTAGTAGTAGTAGTAGTAGTAGTAGTAGTAGTAGTCGTAGTAATAGTAGTAGTAGTAGTAGTAGTAGTAGTAGTAGTAGTAGTAGTAGTGGCTCGGCGTGGGTGCTGCGAACTGGTTTTCTTGTTGCAAACATCATTCGTTCATACGAACATCGTTCAATCACATGGATACCGTTCATGTATATGACAATCGTCCAAACCGCATCAGCAAGCATGCATGCGTTTGTATATGTAGATGTTTATGGGTACGTATGTGAGTCGTACTTGAAGATATGCATGTTTGCGTATATGCTCATGGAGACCTCTTATAGGCCTCTTGGAAGCCTCTTGGATGCCTCTTAGAAGCCTCGTAGATGCCTCTTAGAAGCTCCGTAGAGGCGTCTCAAGGGGCCTCGTAGAAGCGTCATAGAAGCCTCGTAGAGGCTTCTAAGAGACCTTGCAGAAGCTCCTAAGAGTGTTCAGAGAAGCCTCTAAGAGGCCTGAACGATGCCTTTTTGCGATGAGTAGGATTTCCCCACTTTTTTTTCAAGCAACATGTGAATCAACCAATTTGGCCGGGGAGAACTCCTTTCCACCAGTGTATACACCATCATACCGGTGTTTGCAATTCGACCCTCCTCCCCCCCCCCTTCCCCTCTCCGCCCCTTCCTCCTTCCGCCCATCGTCCTCCCCCCTCCCCCTTCCCCCCTTGTCCTCCCCCCCCTTCCGCCCTTCCCCCCTCCACCCCCCTTCCCCCCTCGTCCTCCCCCCCCTCTTCCCCCCTCCCTTCCCCCCTCCTCCCCCCTCCCTCCTCGGCGCCGCCCCCGTCGCAGACGGAACCCGCGCCCCCCCGGGGGCTGGGGGGGGGGGCAGGACGAGCAGCGGCGCCTGCTGGCCGAGGCGAAGCGGGAGCAGGGCAACTCCGCCTTCAAGGCTTCGGACTTCCTGCAGGCTGCCCGCGCCCCTCCCCTTCCGCCCTGGTCTCGACGACAGTCGACCCGCAGAGAAAGGATAGGCATCCCTCCCAAGGGTACCCTTGCATCCTTGCTTCCTGGGTCCATCCTTGGACACTTTCGTTGGCCGCGCCCCGCTCGAGAGGCTTCGAATCGGGCGTCCAAGGCCCTTGCATCCTTATCGCGCATCCTTACTCTGCGGGTTGACTGTAGACGTAAGAGTGGCCTTTCGCAGGAGTGGCCCAACCTGCACAGGAAGGTGCGGATTCACTATCGGGGGCCCATCGCCGATCTGTCGGCGATGGATCGCCGATTCCAGGTCGATGCATTCCCCCCTATGCCAGTCCCCCCCTATCGTTGCCCCTCATGCCCCCTTCGGCAGAGCTCATGTCGACAGCTTCCGATTCCGATTCGGTTCGATTCGGCTTTCGATTCCGATCTGGCTTCCGATCTTTCTCCTGAGTTGGCTGCCGATCTCCGCCGGTACGATTCATTTCGATCGCCGATCCGATTGATCGATTCGATTCTGGGCTCTTCTGCTTCAGAGGGGAAGAAGTAGCCATACTCGCTTCCCTTCCCTCGTTCTACCCTTTTCAGGCCTCCTGGGACGCCCTCGTCGCCACCGCTGGATTCGCCTCGAAATTCTGGTCAGAGCGTTCCCCGGGAGAGGTCCGGGGAGTAGCAGTATCGGTACGTAGCACCCCGTAGTGGCGGATAAGAGTAAGGGGGCGGTGGGGACGTCTGCAGTCTGCGAGGCTCAGAAGAAGCCCGCCGTTTGCGCTTAATTTGCACAAATTATACAACGAGCCCGCCGCAGGCGCCGATTTTTCGTTAAAGCAATGCGGGTGGGTCGTTTGGTGGCTCTCGGGTGGGTCGCGGGCCAGGTCGCGGGTGGGTCGCGGGCCAGGTCTCGGGTGGGTCGCCCGGGAGGTCTGGGGAGCAGCGGTATCTGTACCTTTTGGCTTAACTTGATTGGTGTTTCTCCATACCTTTCAACCGATCCCTCCTCCTCCTCCTTCTCCCTCCTCCTCCCTCCTCCCTCCTCCTCCTCCTCCTCCTCCTCCTCCTCCTCCTCCTCCTCCTCCTCGTCCTCCTTCCTCCCCCTCCTCCTCCTCCTCCTCCTCCTCCTCCTCCTCCTCCTCCTCCTTCTCCTCCTCCTCCTCCTCCTCGTCCTCCTCCTCCTCCTCCGGGCCAGTATCGTTTAACCAATCCTTGTCCCTTTCCCATCCCCATCTCCAGTCCCGCCAGTCCACCGTCCCTCTTGGAGATGTGCCCCTCGAAGCCCGAGGGGAACAGCCTCTATATCCCCATCCAGGGTGGCAAATCGGCCGGTGGGGCCCAGGCCACGCCGGCGGGGATATAGAGATCGGTTCAACGAGGCTCGTGTTCTTGAATGCGGGCATACCCATCACGGTCGTGCGGGCCCCCTCCCTCCTCTCCCTCCTCTCCCTCCTCTCCCCCTCCCTCCCCTCCCTTTGCGTCGCCCCCTCGGCCTCCCCTCCCCTCCCCTCCTCTCCCCCTCCCCTCCCTCCCCTCCCCCTTGGCGTCCCCCCCTCCCTCCCTCCCTCCTCTCCCCTCCCCCTTGGCGTCGCCCCCTCGGCCTCTCCCCCCCGGCAGGGCGCCCTGCACTGCGTGGGTGCTGCGCCCGTGCCTGGGCGCACCGCCTTGCAGCCGGGCTGCTCGTGGGTCGGTGCGCCGCGGTCTCGCTCGAGTGCTGCTGTTCTCTCCTGTGCTCTCTCTCTCTCTCTCTCTCCTTCACCCTTCACTCTCTCCTTCTGTTTGTTCTCTCTCTCTCTCTCTCTCTCGCTCTCTCTCACTCTCTCCTTCTGTTTGTTCTCTCTCCCTCGCTTCTGTAGGACGCGCTGGATCGTGGCGCAGCGTGCCCGGAATGCAGGTCTCAGGCCCGGCGGATTCCTGTAGGCTGCCCGCGCCCCCTCCGCACCCCTCTCGCTCTTCGCCCTCCCTTCAGCATGGAGGGGGAGGGCGAGGAGGACGAGGACGAGGACGAGGACGAGGAGGAGGAGGAGAAGGAGGGGGAGGAGGAGGAGGCGGAGAAGGAGGAGGGGGAGGAGGAGGAAGAGGAGGAGGAGGAGGAGGAGGAGGAGGAGGAGGAGGAGGGGGAAGGGGGAGGGGGAGGGGCAGGGCGAGGAGGAGGAGGGGGAGGAGGAGGAGGAGGAGGAGGAGGAGGAGGAGGAGGAGGAGGAGGAGGAGGAGGAGGAGGAGGAGGGAGGAGGGAGGAGGGGAGGAGGAGGTGTCCTCAGGGAGAAAACAATCGGGTATAACAAGGCCCCTAGGTAAGGGGACCCGGTTAGTAGTAGGGCCCTGGAGCCCCTAACTTGGCCAGAATCACTAAACCAGGTTTGCCGTAGCTGGTGTTTTTTCGGGTGACGGCAGTTCCAGTTAGTGGAACGGGGCGGGGGGGCGTGCCCCAGTACACATCACTAAACCAGGTCCCACTAAACCCGGTTCTGCCAACGCCCGAAACAAGTGCGCAGCACAAAAATAAACATTCGGCGGTCCGCGCGGATGTTGTGGATCGGCGCTGGACTCCTTCGGCGGCGCCTTCGACGCAGCCCTTGGCGCGCTCCGTCCGATAGGGAAGGGGGGCCACCATAGCCCCCGTAGTTGCAGATAAGCGTGAGGGGCGGGGGGGACAGGGGGGTCGTCGGCAGCTCTGGGGCTCGAGTGAAAATTGAGACAGCCCAAACGCAGCAGGTGCCTTCTTTTACACAGTACACATGGAGCTCGCTGCAGGCGCCGATTCGTTTTCGTCGAAGCAGCGTGGGTAGGTCACGTGGGGGGAGGGCGCGGGTGGGTCGCAGGAGGGTTGTGGGTGGGTCGCGGGCGGGTCGCGGGTGGTCGCGGATGGGTCGCGGAAGGGTCGTGGGTGGGTCGCGCGTGGGTCGCGTGCGAGTCACGGGGCGGGTCGCGAAGTGGGTCTCTGGTGGTCACGTGTGGGTCGCGGGCGAGGACGGCGACAGCAAGAACGGCAATAATGACTAGAACGACACTCCGCACCGCACCGCGAGCCCTCCACGGACCCAGGGACAGTTTAAGACCGTTCGGTCCGTTCACACTGACAGATCTCTCTCGCTATATGTATGCATCGGCATACTCATGTGTGTACACACATCGTACATAGTTGTATATGTACATCCATACGCACACATGCGTCCACACATATCGCCATATGCGAACCTACATCTACATGTGTAATCACCCAGCCAAGTTGTTGGTTGCGGATATTTGATTTTCGTTGAGATAATTGCCGTGCTGGAGAACTGAACTAATGTATCTACCACCTCACTCTCACCGTCCTCATCCTCATCCTTCTCCAGAGGCCGACTTCTTGCAGGCCACCTTGAGGAGGGGGAGGAACAGAGAAAGAGGGCGAGAAAGAGGACAAGCTAGAGGAGGAGGAGGAGGAGGAGGAGGAGGAGGAGGAGGAGGAGGAGGACGAGGAGGAGGAGGAGGAGGGGGAGAGAGAGGAGGGAAGAATGAGGCGGAGGTGGAGGAGAAGTAGGAGAAAGGAGGAGGAGGGAGAGGGAGGAGCAGCAGCAGCAGCAGCGAAGGTGGAGGTGGGGGTGGAGGGGGGGAGGGAGAGGTGACAAAAACGGAAGGGCGGGTGTGTGTGCTTTGGATGGGGGGTGCACTGGCGGGTGCAGGACGGGGCGGAGGAGCAGGAGGAGGAGGAGGAGGAGGAGGTGGAGGAGGAGGAGGAGGAGGAGGAGGACCAGGAGCAGGAGGAGGAGGAGGCGAGTCGCGCGTGCGCCAGCGCGCCGGCGTGGCGCCCCACCCACGTAGGCGGCCGTGTTTTACACCGAGGCGATCGAGCTGTGCCCCAGCCTGCACCTCGCATGGGATGGGGCTGGGCGGGTGTCGTGCTGTTGCTGCTGCTGGCCTCCGCTTCTTGCTCCGCGTGCTCCTCCTGTCGCTCCCGCTGCTGCTGTTGTTCCTTCCTCCCTCCTCTCTCCTCCTCTTGCTCCTCCCTCCTCTCTCCTCCCCTTGCGTCTCCCGTTGCTTCTCCCGTTGCTCCTCCCGTTGCTCCTCCTCCTCCTCCTCCTCCTCCTTCTCCTCCTCCTCCTCCGCCCCCTCCTGGGCGGCCGAACTTGTAGGAGGTCCAGCCTTCTTGTCGTTTCTAAGCATTTTTTCGAGGCCCTGCCAGGGCTGTCATGAGCAGGATCGGCCCAATCGGCAACGAGCCGTGGGTGCAGCAGGCTGTTCCTCGTCGTGTGCGAGGAGGAGGAGAAGGAGGAGGAGGAGGAAGAGGAGGAGGAGGAAGAGGAGGAGGAGGAGGAGGAGCATGCTGGGTAGCAGGCAGGCAGGAGGGGAGACGAGGGACAAGAGAGCATGCAAGATCGACGGGGTGAGAGAAGGGAGTGAGGAGGGAGGCTGGCGGACGGTGAAGTCCGCCAAGGTATTTGAGCACCCTTACCTTTGAGTTATCTTGACGGTTCCTTATTCTGTCTTCTAGTGAATATGCACGCTTTGAAGACTCATTTCGACGGCGCCGAGGAAGGAGATGGAGGGGGCGAGGAGGGCGAGAAGGGCGAGAAGGGCGTTGATGGTGATGGTGATGGTGATGATGGTGATGGTGATGGTGCTGATGATGCTGATGATGACGACGATGATGATGATGATGATGATGATGATGATGATGATGATGATGATGATGATGATGATGATTATTATGATGATGGTAATAGTTTTGGTGATGGTGATGGTGATGGCGATCAAGGTAGTGGTGATGGTGGTGGTGATGATGGTGATGGTGATTTTTGCGATGATTATGATGATGCTGTTGGCGATGGTTCTGATGATGAAGATGATGCTGATCATGCCGTTGTTGGCGATGATTACTATGAGCATGTCGATGGCGGTGATGATGATGCTGCTGATGATGACGATGATTGTGCTGTTGTTGGTGATGGTGACGATGGTGAGAATGATGATTGTGGTGATGGTGATCGTGATGGTGATGATGATGATGCTGATGATGTTAATGATGATGATGCTGATGATGATTATGATGATGGTGGTGGGTGTGATGATGACAATGATGATGATGATGATGATGATGATGATGATGATGATGATGATGATGATGATGATGATGATGATGATGATGATGATGATGATGATGATGATGATGATGATGGTGAGAAGGAGGAGGAGGAGGAACAGCAGCAGAGAAGAGGGGCGGAGGCCAATCGCGCCCAGTGCATGCTGCAGACTGGGCAGCCAGAGAAGGCCGTGCCCCCGCCCCCACGTGAACGCTCTCCGCCTGACCTTGCCGCTGCTGTTTCCCCACCTCCTGCGGCTCTCCATCCCCCTGTCCTCCTACCATCTCCTGGCGTACACCTCGCCCTCCTCATTTCTCCTGCTTCCCTTCTCCCTCCTTCCGCCTCCTTCGCCCCCGTGCCCTCTTCACTTATTATCCTCCTGAGCTCTTCTCCTCCTGCTCCTTCAAGTTCCGCGTCCACCTCCCTCGTGAACATAGACTCCCTGCCCCACCTGTCCACTCAAGCCCAGGAAGCGCCTCCACCATCACCTCCACGTCCACAACCACCTCCTCGACCTCTGCCTCAAAGACTGCTCTTGCATTTGCCAAACGCTCCCTCCCCAAAACTTGAGTCGCCCTGGGCCAGACACCGTGACCCCCACCCACCCACCGTCGGTGCTTAAACAAGAATATAGGTTGGACGTTGTGGCAAACACTAGGCCATGTTCGGGCACCGTGGTAAATTCTTCACGGTCGCCCGTGGTGAACGTTGGAGCATGTCTTGTGCTGCGCGCGCTGGCCCACCATCTCGGTCATCGAAACAATTTCAAGCCCCACCTCCTCAAACAACAGCATTGCCCCATTCCCGCCTTCGCCCTGCGCTTCATGTCCTATCCCACATCCCCCCTTCGCCGTTCCTCCGTCCCGAGGCCCCCCCCGTCCCTCTTCCCCGCCGCCACTCCCCTCCCTCTACCGCTCCTCTCGCGCTCCTCTTGCTCCCCACCCCCACCCCCGCCCCTCGTCCTCTCGTGACTGGCCCGAGGCCACGAGCGGCCTTCCCATTTCTCCGGACTGGGGCAGCGCCGCTGCCGCGCGGCCATGGCGGCGCGGAGATCCTCCGCGGCCGGCCGGCTCGCCGTCCTCGCTCTGGCGGCGCTCGCGCTGCGGCAGCTGACCGCCCGCGCGTTCGTCGCGCCGCCCCGCGCGCAGGCCGACGTCCACGCGGCGGCGGCACTGGCGGGGGCTGGCGTGGTGGCCACCGCGCCGCTGCCCGCGCAGGCGATCGAGCTCACCTACGAGGGCTTCGGGGCCCCGGAGCTGCTCGTCATCGCCCTGCCGTGGCTGATCGCCATCCCTGGGTTCACCCAGTGGCTCATGGTCCAGCCGTTCAAGGACGAGGACGTCAAGGCCGGACCGAGGGGGGGACACGGTGGGCACCAGAAGGACGAAGCGTCGAGTAGCTCGGGCCTCTGAGGAGCCACCCGCTGTTTTCTCCCACCTGCGTGGGGTGAACTTGTAAATCCGCGCGGCGGTGGCTCTCAGAGGGCATGAGCCAGACTCCCATCTGTGCTCACCGAGCTCCCCCATCCATCGAGGGCTACGGCACCCTTGGCAGGACGGTGGACGCCCCGGGCGAGGCGGGCTACTTCCGCCGCAGCCCTGAGTCTGGCTGATCGGCCTAGGCAGCGAGGTGGCGCGGTAGGCGACCTCGCGTCGGGGCCCCGGCTGGGTTGTTGTTTTTTTGACAGCGTGAAGAGGACACGCACGCAGCGCTTCGCTGAGTGTTAGTTGCGGAGCAACACCGTTTGGGCTGTTCTTTGTTAGCACAGCATATCTTGCAGTACATAGATTACACTACATTAGTCGCACAGCATATATTGCACCACGTAGATTGCACAACATACATGCACCACCTAGATTGCACTCCATATATTGCTGCACATAGACAGGGCAACACAAATTCTTCACGCTTCGCGTATCCCCACCAGCCCATCTCAAAACAGCAACTCTTGCGAAGCATGCCGACAGTCGTGTTTTTCAGGCGTGTTTCCGCCTGCCCCTGCATATCTCCGGGCCTCTCGTCCTGGTGTGAGTCGTTCGGGCCCTTCTTCCTGGTGTGAGTCGTTCGGGCTCTTCGTCGTGGTTTGAGTCGTTCGGGCTCTTCGTCCTGGCGTGAGTCGTTCGGGCTTCTCGTGGTGTGAGTTGTTCGGGCCCTTCGTCCTGGTGTGAGTCGTTCGGGCTCCTCCTCCTGGTGTGAGTCGTTCGGGCTCCTCGTGGTGTGAGTCGTTCGGGGCCCTCGTCTGGTGTGAGTCGTTCGGGCTCCTCGTGGTGTGAGTCGTTCGGGCGCCTCGTCCTGGTGTGAGTCGTTGCCCTCCTTGTGGGTGAGTCGTTCGGGCTCTTCGTGGTGTGTCGTTCGGGCCCCTCGTCCTGGTGTGAGTCGTTCGGGCTCCTCGTGGGGCCTCTTGGGGGCCTCTTGGAGCCTCTTGGGGCCTCTTGGGGGCCTCTTGGGGGCCTCTTGGGGGCCTCTTGGGGGCCTCTTGGGGCCTCTTGGGGCCTCTTGGGGGCCTCTTGGGGGCCTCTTGGTGGCGTCTTGGGGCCTCTTGGGGGCCTCTGGGGGGCCTCTTGGAGGCCTCTTTGGAGCCTCCTGGGGGCCTCTTGGGGCCATCTTGGGGCCTCTTGCGACCTCCTCAGAAGCGCAAATGAGAGCTGCCCCCCGAGAAGGACAAAATGAGCCCAAAACCTTCGTAAAATCAATGATTTTGCTATGAAGGACGATGAGCGCTGCCCCCTCAGAAGCCCAAAATGGGCCCAAAACCATAGTAAAATCAATGTTTTTGGGTTCATAGAAGAGGAGAGGGTTTTTTCTCAGCCCCCCCCGTCGGGGCCAGAATCCTCGTGAGGGTCGTCGTTTTTTAGCCCTCCCAGGAGTCGAAAAAGACCCCTCTGACCACCCGCCGGACTCCCTCTCCAGGCCCAGGGGAAGGGGGTAGGGGGAGGGGTAAACCCCTCCCCGAAGGGGAAGAAGGGGGGTTGAGGACAGAGCGGGCTCTCTAAACCACTCACGCCCAAAGGGCTGGTGGGATTGCTAGAAACACACTGTCTAGGGTCCACACATGCTTCACGGTCTTTTTGCCTCCGAGGGGTGCCCGGGGGTCACAGGGAGGCCTCTCAGGGCTTTCTTGGGGGTGGTAAGGCTCCTCTTGCGCTCTCTTCAGGCCTCTGGAGGGAGGGCCTGGAAGAACGTTTTTGAGCTAAGATGTGTGGCCTCAGGGGGCTCATGTGCCAGTCTTGAGGCAGAGAAGCGCGTCAGGGCGACCCCTTGCGACGTGCTGCGTCAATCTCGCTGCCTCCTCCCTCTCCCCTCCCCCTAGCCCTCCCACCCTCCCCTCCCTCTACCGCTCCCCTCGCGCTCCTCTCGCTTCCCATCCCCGCCCCTGGTCCTCTCGCGCCTCCGTCTCGGCCCGAGGCCCCGAGCGGCTTTCCCTTTTCTCCGGACAGGGGCAGCGCCGCTGCCGCGCGGCCATGGCGGCGCGGAGATCCTCCGCGGCCGGCCGGCTCGCCGTCCTCGCTCTGGCGGCGCTCGCGCTGCGGCAGCTGACCGCCCGCGCGTTCGTCGCGCCGCCCCGCGCGCAGGCCGACGTCCACGCGGCGGCGGCACTGGCGGGGGCCGGCGTGGTGGCCACCGCGCCGCTGCCCGCGCAGGCGATCGAGCTCACTTACGAAGGCTTCGGGGCCCCGGAGCTGCTCGTCATCGCCCTGCCGTGGCTGATCGCCATCCCCGGGTTCACCCAGTGGCTCATGGTCCAGCCGTTCAAGGACGAGGACGTCAAGGCCGGACAGGGGGGGGGGGGGGCACGGTGGGCACCAGAAGGGCGAAGCGTCGCGTAGCTCGGGCCTCTGAGGAGCCACCCGCTGTTATTTCACACCTGCGTGGGGTGAACTTGCAAATCCGCGCGGCGTTGGCTCTCAGAGGGCAAGAACTCGACTCCCATCTGTGCTCACCGAGCTCCCCCATCCGTCGAGGGCTACGGCACCCTTGGCAGGACGGTGGACGCCCCGGGCGAGGCGGGCTACTTCCGCCGCAGCCCTGAGTCTGGCTGATCGGCCTAGGCAGCGAGGTGGCGCGGTAGGGGACCTCGCGTCGGTGCCCCAGCTGGGTCATTTTTTAACAGCGTGAAGTGGGCACGCACGCAGCGTTTTGCTGAGTGTTAGTTGCGGGGCAACATCGAGTGGCTTTATTCTGCACAGCATAATGTACACAACACTTACTGCGTCTTGTAGACATCACTACATTAGCTGCAAAGCATAAGTTGCACCACATAGATAGCACTACATAGAGTGCTACAAGTAGACTGGGCAGCACATGTTTCTGGAGAATCAATGTTTAGGGTCCACATGCTTCACGGTCTTTTTGTCTCCCCGTGGTGCTCGGGGGTCCCCGGAAGGCCTCTCAGGGCTTTCTTGGGGGTCGGTGAGGCTCCTCTTGCGCTCTCTTGAGGCCTCTGGGGGGGGCGTGGCCTGGAAGAGTCTGGGGACGTTTGTTGAGCTTAGCTGTGTCGTCTCAGGGGGCCCAGGTGCCAGTCTTGAGGCATAGAAGTGCGTCAGGGCGACCCCTTGCGACGTGCTGCGTTAATCTCGCTCCCTCCCTCTTTCCTCCCTCTCCCCTCCCTTAGCCCTCCCACCCGTCCCTCCCTCTACCACTCCCCTCGCGCTCCTCTCGCTCCCCACCCCCGCTCTTCGGCCTCTCGTGCCTCCGTCTCGGCCCGAGGCCCCGAGCGGCCTTCCCTTTTCTCCGGACAGGGGCAGCGCCGCTGCCGCGCGGCCATGGCGGCGCGGAGATCCTCCGCGGCCGGCCGGCTCGCCGTCCTCGCTCTGGCGGCGCTCGCGCTGCGGCAGCTGACCGCCCGCGCGTTCGTCGCGCCGCCCCGCGCGCAGGCCGACGTCCACGCGGCGGCGGCACTGGCGGGGGCCGGCGTGGTGGCCACCGCGCCGCTGCCCGCGCAGGCGATCGAGCTCACCTACGAAGGCTTCGGGGCCCCGGAGCTGCTCGTCATCGCCCTGCCGTGGTTGATCGCCATCCCTGGGTTCACCCAGTGGCTCATGGTCCAGCCGTTCAAGGACGAGGACGTCAAGGCCGGACAGGGGGGGGGGGGCACGGTGGGCACCAGAAGGACGAAGCGTCGAGTAGCTCGGGCCTCAGAGGAGCCACCCGCTGTTTTCTCCCACCTGCGTGGGGTGAACTTGTAAATCCGCGCGGCGGTGGCTCTCAGAGGGCATGAGCCAGACTCCCATCTGTGCTCACCGAGCTCCCCCATCCATCGAGGGCTACGGCACCCTTGGCAGGACGGTGGACGCCCCGGGCGAGGCGGGCTACTTCCGCCGCAGCCCTGAGTCTGGCTGATCGGCCTAGGCAGCGAGGTGGCGCGGTAGGGGACCTCGCTTAGGGGCCCCGGCTGGGTTGTTTTTTGACAGCGTGAAGAGGACACGCACGCATCGCTTCGCTGAGTGTTAGTTGCGGAGCAACATCATGTGGCTTTTTCTGCACAGCATAATGTACACAACACTTGCTGCGTCTTGACATCACTACAGTAGCTGCAAAGCATAAGTTGCACCACATAGATAGCACTACATAGAGTTCTGCAAATAGACTGGGCAACACATATTGCTGGAGAATCAATGTTTAGGGTCCACATGCTTCATGGTCTTTTTGCCTCCCCGTTGTGCTCGGGGGTCCCCGGAAGGCCTCCCAGGGCTTTCTTGGGGGTCGGTAAGGCTCCTCTTGCGCTTTCTTGAGGCCTCGGGGGGGGCGTGGCCTGGAAGAGTCTGGGGACGTTTGTTGAGCTTAGCTGTGTCGTCTCAGGGGGCCCAGGTGCCAGTCTTGAGGCATAGAAGTGCGTCAGGGCGACCCCTTGCGACGTGCTGCGTTAATCTCGCTCCCTCCCTCTTTCCTCCCTCTCCCCTAGCTGCTGCTCGGATCGAGCAAGATAAGGCAGCTAGACCCTGACCCACTTAGTAGCAGATGACTCGTCAGGGAATGCACTGATGTTGCTGCTGGTGGCCTGCATGGCCGCAGGGGCATGCTTGCAGCTACGATTGGAGAAGTGTTCTCGAGAACTGGGGGGAGGTGCTGAGACGGCTGACGACCATGAGCGTTATCTTCCGCACACATGGAGGTTTGGCCACTTCAACCCTCTCTCCGCCGCCCGCCGCGAACGCCAGGAAGACATCGACCTCTGCTGCCGCTCCTTCGACGCCGTGGGAATGGTAGGAACTGGATCAAGGGCCGACCTTCGAGTCCAGCAGCGCCGTATGGGAGAGAGATGGCACGTGGAGGGAGGATGGGCAAAAGGCAAACACACAAACAAGACGGCGGGCATCTACTTCAGTTTCGGTTGCAAAATCAAACAGAAACACTTACGACAGATATGGGTTCCTGGACCAGAGTTAGCAGGACGGGGATTAGCTGTTCGGGTAAGTTCAAAAATGTACGACTTCACATTCCTGGGACTGTATTTCCCGCCCAGGGTCAAGACGAAGGCAGAAGCTCCAAAATACGACAGGTGTGTACGAGATCTGCACGATTGGGCTGCACAGATTCTGGGCAAAACACCATCAAGAAGTATACCTATCCTTTGCATGGACCTCAATGACGGAATGGGACGCACCCCAGACCCCGAACATCGAGAAATTGAAACGCCGGTGATTAGCCACATGGGCTCGAGACCTGAACACCTTGCGGGTCAGCTCGTGCGTGCTCTCCTTGAAGCACACCACCTTCACGCAGTCTCAGCACACTACGGACAAAGTACATGGTACGGAGACAAAGGAGAGAGTTTGATTGATTATCTTTGTGTCCCACAGAGCCTGGCCGCCGACGGAACGCTGACATCTGGTACGCTGAGTACTCTGTCGCGGCAACTGCAATTAATCAACACCAAGGCTCGCAGGGACCATATGTTCTTACATGTCAAGTTCAGAGTGCCAACCTGGAGGCACATACACGAGCAGACACAGCAGCGTATCCAATGGAATCGAGATGTTATGATGGAAGCGTTTCATGGATCCCCGATCAGAGATGAATACATATTGGCAGTGGAGGCACGACTACAAGAAGAGGAGGAGGTACTCACGTCTTTCGCTGGAAAGACATTACCTGACAGCTATGGCTCGCAACTTGAGGGCATCATGATAGAAGAAGCTGAACAGTTTTTTACCAAAGAGAATACACGAGACGAGAGATATCAAGCGCTGCAACAGCATCGGAGAGAGTTACTACGCCGACGGCACACACTGCGACTTCAGCTGGGGGCCCTGGACGACGTGAAGGACGGCGCGCAGGACTGGGACCCCATTGCTGCCGCCCTGCTGTCTACGAGCCCCTCAACCCAGGAGATCTTGCCACGCGACAGGGTTAGCCACTGGGGGCTCCCTGCCTCGCGTGGCACGCAGCAAAGATTCGACTGGGGGGAGTCGGGAGGCCATGACATGCGGGGTGGCTGCACATGTGCAACGCAGAGGTTGTCTTCTTCGTCGACGGAGCCGACGTATGAGGAGATGGTGGCTGAAGCAGAACGTGCCAACGCGATCGGATATGAAGCAGAACAGGTTTCTCAGGAGCTACGTGCACTATCCCGCCATATGCGACGTGAGAGAATTTTGGAGTGGAAGGAGTTTCAGGCCCGAGCTGTGGATGAGTTGTGGGAAAGCTGGCGCAAGCGACATTTACGAGATGTGTATCGACTGGCAAGGAGAGCGGCAGGAGCAAAATACGGGACCAAACGTCGACCTTTCCTCGCCGCTCAAGTCGCACCACCTGCAGAAGAACAATGGCTTTCGCAACTACAACGGCCTGGCTCTGAAGGCGGGATGTCAGCACAAAAGATTGAGTCATGGATACGTTGGGCCCGCGCCAGGACCCCGATCACACCTGAGGACACCTGCCCCCTGAATGAGGCCCAGCGTTTGAAAGCTAAGCGTGATGTTTTTCGACTCGAGCGCTGGGCCCTGCGAGCCCCAAAAAGGAAAGCGGTCCCTTCGTGGGCTGCGCCAGTTGAACTTTTAGCGATTTTGTTGGTCCCTCCCACGGTGGCTTCTTATCGTAGCAGAGGGCTAGGTGCCTCAGAACCAGAATTAGAAGCGCCTCTTTTCAGGAAGCATTTAGAGGATTTCTGTTTGAGAATTCGTACAGGCTTGAGGACCCCTGTATACTGGCACGCCAGCATGGGGGTGTCGTGGGCCAAGAAATCTGATGGCACTGTGTTTGGGGAGACGGCGTCGGGGCTCCGAACTATTCACCTCCTTTCTCCTCTTGGCAAGGGCTGGTATTCCACCCGCTCGGAGTCACCCGAAATGCCCCCCCAGGTGCACGGTTTTTTGCCCCACAGATGCAAGGAGAATGCCATCGCGAATGTCCTAATCATGATGTGGCGCGCTCGACGCGCTGGCCGCGCAGGACTTGTGCAGTTGCATGACCTCACGAATGCCTTTGCAAGTGTCAACTGGCCTGACATGAGGGCCGCAGCAGTTGAGCTGATGGAGGACGGTCTTGCGAGATTAGGCTGCCAGCGTTTCGAGGAAGCATCAGTCACCCTCCCATGCGCCGAAGGTTCCCGTTTCTTCCAGCCAGGATGTGGAGGTTTCATGGGAGACCCTTATGTGGTTCGCCAATTCGTTGAAGCCTTTCAGACGGCTATCAGGGAGTGGGGGAGGCTGCTTGAGGCGTGGGGGGTGGGAACGGACGAACTTGTGGCACGACGCCCCTTCATAGACAGGGCGGTGGACACATCTTTAAGCCTGTATGCTGATGATATACTGAAGTTTTTTCTGGCGGGACCCCACCAGGGATTGCAGGAGCTCGCTGCGGTCAGCGAGAGAGCCAATTTTCTCCTGGATCGGGCCCTGGCCGAAATCGGGTGCAAACAGAATATGACTAAGCAGGAAATCTTGCCTGTTCTCTCTGGAGTAGGTGCGGGGTCAGAGGCGCGAGCCCTGAGGACTGGACGAGTCAACCTCCCTGCCCCTCCTAAGACTAATGCTAGATATTTAGGGGCCCGTGTGGGCGCCAATTGTAGTTATGCTGTTGAGTTTGAGTTTCGCAAGAAGGCCGTGGCGGCCGCCTATTATTCCCTCGGAAGTTTTTGGTCATTGAAACACACCCCGTACATAATCAAACGCACGTTTTTAATATGTTGTGTACAGAATACCGCCCTCCACGGAAATGAATCCTACGTGTGCTCGGATAAGCAGTACACAGAACTCGACCATCTTGTTGCACGATATGCTCGTCGCGCTATGCAAGGCAAAGCACATGAGCAGATTGAGACCCATGACGGTACGATACAACATCGTTCGAAGAGTACATCTCAGGTCCTGGAGTACTGGAACATGGCTCCTGCTAAGCTTGAGATGCGGGTGCGCCGCCTGAAGAGGATCCAGACTATCCTCGGACACCAGTGGAGAAACGGCCAGATACTCACCTCCCTCTTCGGTCACTTCCCTTTCGAGATAGATCCGACGATCGAGGAGAGCGAGCTGCGGGACGATGCGAACCCATGGGCGAAACAGATGCGAGACGACATTCTGCAGGGTGTAGGAGGACTCGATGATGAGGGAGGGTTCTTGGGCAGTCAAATTCGCACGGCATGGCTGGACTTATTCACGGATGACGAAATGAAACATGAGTTTTTGATGTAGGATTTCACGGTGTTACGAAGAGGGATTTATATGAGCGCTATTCCGCCCCCTGGATGGTCCCCTGCTCAACGACCACCTCCTGAACCCGCACGCCCCAGTATTTATGCAGACACTACTCAATGGACATGTGGGTATCGGAATGAGACGGGGACAGTATGCACATGCACGTTTACTACATACAAGGGGGTCACACAGCACAGGATGGCCAAGCACGGTATGAGGGATATATGGACACGCGCGGTCAGCACAAATGTGCGCCCCTATTGCCTGGTCACATTTAGCTGCGTGAAGACGGCCCAGAGACATTTACTCGCTACAGTCTCTCGTGGAGGCCGATGCAATGACCAGTCGAGGTTTTTCGGAGGACGAATGCATCCAGACAGAGTGGACTGCCACCTCTGTGATCATAGGGCTCAAACGTTTGAAGAGCTACAGGAGCACATCAGAACACACCTGCCTCCTCTGGACTGTCTGGCGGACACAGCTGCTCAGCGGGGCCGTGGCTCTCAAGTTCGGCGACCCCACGTGGGGCCTGAAGAGGGCAGGAGAAGGAGGCGACGCCAAGGGCCAGAAGAAGACCCGCCTCCTCTCGGACCTGCTGGGCGGCGACGCGAAGGAGGTCAATACCGTGAGCAAATTACTGATCGTGCTTACCAAGCTGGCGCTCACCAACGCCGCAGAAATTCGAGAAATCACGGGGATGCTTTGGGTCACGCTCCTCATCAGCGCCGACTCCCCAGTGGTCAAGTCCATGATGCAGCAAGGCAGGGACTACCACGAGACCGCGAAGTCGCTGAAGGACGACCCCGTGAAGCAGGAGGAGCTCGGCCCGCCCTTCATCCACATCTTCGCGGCCATGCTCCGCGGGCTGGGCGAGTACGAAGACATCGAGAAGCGCGACGCCGAGATCCTCACCCAGTTCTATATGGAGAAGATCGCGGGGGCACAATGCAAGGCGGGCGACCTGCTGGGCAAAGTACTATATTGCAAATGCAAGATGGCCAAGCAGAAGCAAGGCAAATCAGAGATGGCCAAAATATCCCTCGCGATGCACCAGAGCTACGACGAGCTGCAGAGTGTGTGCGTCCGCATATTGCTTGCCCACCAGGCGATCCAGAAACACGGCCCGCCCCCGCGCGGCCCACTCGAGAGGGCCGCCCAGAGCCTGCTCGAGGAGCTCGAGGCAGGGTCCTCCAAGAAGGGGAAGGGCGGCAAGAAGGAGTAGAGATCGGACGGCCCAAAGTGAGATTGACGCACGTCCAGAGAGTACAGATAGCGACGGCTTCAGAGAGATTGTTGGAATTGGTGGAGAGAGGGTACGTTCCAGTTGAAGCAGCTATCAGACAGGCAGTGAACACAGCAACGGTGATTCAGCCACCACGAGCCCGACCGAAGAAAGGAGGGAGGGGGACGGGAAGTGCTCCAAGCAACCCTGAGGCCCAACACCCTCCGCCTAGTTCTTGAACTTTTTTCTAGCTTCTGTGCCCTCGTTCACCCTCGAACTTTGCTCCTGGCCCTCGGCGTTTTTTCCTCGGTGCTTTCCCTCTGTGTGTCGGGCCTCGGTGGCTCGGTCTTCTGGTTTTCGCCCCTGGGCGTTCGAGGGTGGACAAAAAAACTTTTTAACAGGGGGTTGACCCTGTGACATGCAGGTGCGAGGCGGCCTCTCAGTCTTCCACAAACGAGAGTGCCGCAGATCGCCAGAGCAGACCTCCTGCCAGCACGGCAGGACTACAAAGTCCCCTGATGGGTCCTCAGGGCTGAGTAGCAAGCAGATTGTAGTTGTAAACTGATGCGAATGTATCAGGAGTGGCCCAGGCCTCTCACGAGTGGACAATCTGACTTAATGCCCCCAGAGCTCGATTCGATTCGATTCCCTCTCCCCTCCCCTAGCCCTCCCACCCGTCCCTCCCTCTACCACTCCCCTCGCGCTCCTCTCGCTCCCCACCCCCGCTCTTCGGCCTCTCGTGCCTCCGTCTCGGCCCGAGGCCCCGAGCGGCCTTCCCTTTTCTCCGGACTGGGGCAGCGCCGCTGCCGCGCGGCCATGGCGGCGCGGAGATCCTCCGCGGCCGGCCGGCTCGCCGTCCTCGCTCTGGCGGCGCTCGCGCTGCGGCAGCTGACCGCCCGCGCGTTCGTCGCGCCGCCCCGCGCGCAGGCCGACGTCCACGCGGCGGCGGCACTGGCGGGGGCCGGCGTGGTGGCCACCGCGCCGCTGCCCGCGCAGGCGATCGAGCTCACCTACGAAGGCTTCGGGGCCCCGGAGCTGCTCGTCATCGCCCTGCCGTGGCTGATCGCCATCCCCGGGTTCACCCAGTGGCTCATGGTCCAGCCGTTCAAGGATGAGGACGTCAAGGCCGGACCGGGGGGGGCACGGTGGGCACCAGAAGGACGAAAGCGTCGAGTAGCTCGGGCCTCAGAGGGAGCCACCCGCTGTTTTCTCCCACCTGCGTGGGGTGAACTTGTAAATCCGCGCGGCGGTGGCTCTCAGAGGGCATGAGCCAGACTCCATCTGTGCTCACCGAGCTCCCCCATCCATCGAGGGCTACGGCACCCTTGGCAGGACGGTGGACGCCCCGGGCGAGGCGGGCTACTTCCGCCGCAGCCCTGAGTCTGGCTGATCGGCCTAGGCAGCGAGGTGGCGCGGTAGGGGACCTCGCGTCGGGGCCCCGGCTGGGTTGTTGTTTTTTGACAGCGTGAAGAGGACACGCACGCAGCGCTTCGCTGAGTGTTAGTTGCGGAATTACACCGTTTGGGCTGTTCCATGTTAGCACAGCATATCTTGCAGTACATAGATTACACTACATTAGTTGCACAGCATATATTGCACCACGTAGATTGCATAACATACATTGCACCACCTAGGTTGCACTCCATATATTGCTGCACATAGACTGGGCAACACAAACTGCTAGAAACACACTGTTTAGAGTCCACACATGCTTCACGGTCTTTTTGCTTCCGAGGGGTGCCTGGGGGTCACAGGGAGGCTTCTCAGGGCTTTCTTGTGGGTGGTAAGGCTCCTCTTGCGCTCTCTTCAGGCCTCTGGAGGGAGGGCCTGGAAGAGTCTGTGGACGCTTGTTTAGCTAAGCTGTGTGGCCTCAGGGGGCTCATGTGCCAGTCTTGAGGCAGAGAAGTGCGTCAGGGCGACCCCTTGCGACGTGCTGCGTCAATCTCGCTGCCTCCTCCCTCTCCCCTCCCCCTAGCCCTCCCACCCTCCCCTCCCTCTACCGCTCCCCTCGCGCTCCTCTCGCTTCCCATCCCCGCCCCTGGTCCTCTCGCGCCTCCGTCTCGGCCCGAGGCCCCGAGCGGCCTTCCCTTTTCTCCGGACAGGGGCAGCGCCGCTGCCGCGCGGCCATGGCGGCGCGGAGATCCTCCGCGGCCGGCCGGCTCGCCGTCCTCGCTCTGGCGGCGCTCGCGCTGCGGCAGCTGACCGCCCGCGCGTTCGTCGCGCCGCCCCGCGCGCAGGCCGACGTCCACGCGGCGGCGGCACTGGCGGGGGCCGGCGTGGTGGCCACCGCGCCGCTGCCCGCGCAGGCGATCGAGCTCACCTACGAAGGCTTCGGGGCTCCGGAGCTGCTCGTCATCGCCCTGCCGTGGCTGATCGCCATCCCCGGGTTCACCCAGTGGCTCATGGTCCAGCCGTTCAAGGACGAGGACGTCAAGGCCAGACAGGGGGGGCACGGTGGGCACCATAAGGACGAAGTGTCGAGTAGCTCGGGCCTCTGAGGAGCCACCCGCTGTTTTCTCCCACCTGCGTGGGGTGAACTTGCAAATCCGCGCGGCGGTGGCTCCCAGAGGACAAGAACTCGACTCCCATCTGTGCTCACCGAGCTCCCCCATCATCGAGGGCTACGGCACCCTTGGCAGGACGGTGGACGCCCCGGGCGAGGCGGGCTACTTCCGCCGCAGCCCTGAGTCTGGCTGATCGGCCTATGCAGCGAGGTGGCGCGGTAGGGGACCCCTCTAGCGATCGCGTCTGGGCCCCGGCTGGGTCATTTTTTGACAGCGTGAAGTGGACACGCACGCAGCGCTTCGCTGAGTGGTAGCTGCGGAACAACACCGTGGGGCCGTTTTATGTTAGCACAGCAGATATTGCAGCACATCGATGAACTACATGAGCTGCACAGCATAGCTTTCACCAGATAGAGTGCACAACATAATTTTTTCTTTTCTAAAGAGTGGAAGATCGGTTCTACCACCCTCCCCCCCCGGGTTAAAGACCCCCCGGGAACCGATGCACAACACATAGGATTCTGACCCAATGTCCATCCCACCTGTGAATTCATATTATCCCAGCCAAACCGGTATCGGCCCCCCCGCCATCTTCTGCAAGAAATAGTATGCGCGCACATTCGTTTATCAGTTTTCAAGACTTCTTTGCAACAAATGGGACGAAGTGCACACGCGCGCGTCGACACAGGGTTTCGCAACATTGATTTCCCCAAAAAGCTTACGCGCGCGCGCTCTTTCGAAATCTTCAGGAAACCATCGGTTTTTCAAGATTTCCTCCCAAAAAGTTCTACCAAACGGGCTTCGCGCGCGCATGTCGAAATCGTTCGAACGCCCTTGCGCGCGTGCGGTCGCGAGAATCCTGTGCAACAAATGGGACGAACTGCACGCGCGCGCGCGCGTCGTCGCAGGCGCATGCTGAAATCCTTGAAAGACTTCGGTCTCAAAAGGATTTCAAAATTGAGTTTCCAAGCAACATACAAAAACACAGGGTTTCGCAACACGGTTTTTCAACAAAAACGTGTTGACGCGCTCTTGCGTCGTCGTCGCCGCCGTCTCTCCTCCCTCGTCGTCGTTGTCGTCGCCGTCGTCGTCCTCTGTCTTTCCTAGTCGTCGTCGTCGTCGTCGTCGTCGTCGTTGTCCTCTTTGGCGTCGTCGTCGCTTTCGTCGTCGTCGTCGCCGTGGTCGTCCTTACTCCTCCCTCGTCGTCGTCTTCCGTCGTCAGCGTCTCGTCGTCGTCCCTCCTATTTCGTCGCTGTCGTCGTCGTCGTCGTCGTCTTCACTCCCTCGTCGTCGTCGTCGTCGGCGTCGCCGTCCTCCCTCCTTCTTCGTCGTTCGCGTCGTCGCCGTTCCCCCTCCCCGCTCGTCGTCGTTGTCGTTGTCGCCGTCGTCGTCTTCCCTCCTCCCTCGTCGCCGTCGTCGTCTTCGTCGCCGTCGTCGTCGTCGGCGTCGTCGTCGTCGTCGGCGGCGTCGTCGGCGTCGTCGTCGTCGTTTGCGTCGTCGTCGTCGTCGTCGTCGGCGTCGTCGTCGTCGTCGTCGTCGGCGTCGTCGTCGTCGGCGCCGTCGTCGTCATTGGCGTCGTCGTCGGCGTCGTCGGCGTCAGCGTCGTCGTCGTCGTCGTCGTCGTCGGTGTCGTCGTCGGCGTCGGCGGCGTCGTCGTCGTCGTCGTTGTCGTCGTCGTCGTCGTAGGCGGCGTCGTCGTCGTCGTCGTTGGAGACGCCGTCGGTGTCGTCGTAGTTGTTGTGGCGGCGGCGTCGTCGTCGTTGTCGCGGCCGTCGTCGGCGTCGGTGTCGTTGCCAAGTGCCATTTGGTACCCACCGTCACGGTCTTAAGAGGTCTTGCGACCAAGTTGCGGGTGGGAGGATGGGATGTTTGCACGAGCATTGGAGAAGACAGCTTCAAGTTGAGCAAGTGATTGATTGCACCACATCTACTCTTCTTTCTAGACTCTACCCCCCCCCAGCGTTATCGGTCCCCCTTTCGGGTATGTAAATCATGTCTGATTCTGACCACATGTCCATCCTAAACCTGAATTTACACTATCCCCGGGGGGCCGGTATCGCTCCCCCTGAGGTTCTTTTGTAAAAACAATACGCGGGGACATCTTCTGCTCTAACATAAGACTTTTTCACGAATCCCCTGCAAAACATGGGACGAAATGCACACGCGCGCGTCGTCGCGCGCGCATGCCGAAATCCTTCAAAAGCCTTCGGTGTCGGAAGGATTTCGCAATCGAGTTCCAAAACACATACAAAAACACAGGGTTTCGCAACACTGATTTGCTAAAAAAGCTTACGCGCGAGCTCTTGCGAAACCTTAAGAAAACCATAGGTTTTTCAAGATTTTCGCAAAATGCTACCAAACGGGCTTCGCGCGCGCCCTTGTCGAAATCTGTCGAGCGCCCTTGCGCGTGTGCCGTCGCGAGAATCCTCTGCAAAAAATGGGACGAAGTGCAGACGCGCGCGTCGTCGTGCGCGTACGCCTAAATCCTTCAAAACCCATCGGTTTCGGAAGGATCTCAAAATCGTGTGTCCAACAAACCTACAAAAACACAAGGTTTCGCAACACGTATTTTCAACAAAAGCGTGCGCGCGCGCTCTTGCGTCGTCGTCGTCGTCGTCGTCGTCGCCGTCCTCCCTCCTTCCGCGTCGTCGTCGTCGTCTACGTCGTCCTCTGTCTTTCCTCGTGTTCGTCGTCGTCGTCCTCTTTGGCGTCGTGGTCGTTCCCGTCGTCGTTGTCGCCGTGGTCGTCCTTCCTCCTCCCTCGTCGTCGTCGTCGTCCGTCGTCGGCGTCTCGTCGTCGTCCCTCCTATTTCGTCGCCGTCGTCGTCGTCGTTGTCGTCGTCGTCTTCCCTCCTCCCTCGTCGTTGTCGTCGTCGGCGTCGCCGACCTTCCTCCTTCTCGTCGTTCGCGTCGTCGCCGTCCTCCCTCCTCCCTCGTCGTTGTCGTCGTTGTCGTCGTTGTCGCCGTCGTCGTCCTCCCTCCTCCCTCGTCGTCGTCTTCGTTGGCGACGTCGGCGTCGTCTTCGTCGTCGTCGTCGTCATCGGCGTCGTCGTCGTCTTCGTCGTCGTCGACGTCGGCGTCGTCGTCGTCGCCGCGGTCGTCGTCGTCGTCGTCGGCGTCGTTGACGTCGTCGTCGTCGTCGTCGTTGGTGTCGTCGTTGTCGTCGTCGTCGGCGTCGTCATCGTCGTCGTCCTTGTCATCGTCGTCGTCGTCGTCGTCGGCGTCGTCGTCGTCGTCGGTGTGGTCGTCGTCGTCGTCGTCGTCGTCGGCGTCGGCGTCGTCGGTGTCGTCGTCGTCGTCGTCGTCGTCGTCGTTGTCGGTGTCGTCGAAGTCGTAGGAGACGCCGTCGGTGTCGTCTTTGTCTTTGTCTTTGCGGGGCCATAAAGGCTGGGCAGCTCCAGGAGGGGCCGCTTCGGGCCACCCTCCACCAGAGGAGGGGCCGCCTCGGGCCACCTCCGCACCTCCAGTGAGCCCCAGGAGCAGGGGAAGAGCCCCGAAAAACCCTGGGCCCCACGGGTGCCAGGCGCGAAGCGCCGCGATTGCAAGCTCACGTACACATTCAAATACAAGAAATGCGAATGCACGGAGCAAACGGAATTAGCGTCCGCACGCAAGGCTAATTGTCCTGCACCTGGGCCTCGGCAAGGACGAGGAGCCTCTCGAGCGCGAGCGAGGGCCCGTGAGCAGCACAGGCGATCGAAGCTACCGAGAGGTCGTCCAAAAAGGCCCAGAGACCGCGGACGGGCTCGTCCACGCCGCCAGCCCCGCCTCCGCGCGGGGGGGCCTCCTCCGACTCCTCCTCGAAGGCCGTGCCGATGACGACGGGACGCAGGTCGAAGCGGACGCGGCGGGCGCGCCGCCCCGTGCTTGCACCTCGCTCCCTGCGGACGCGGCTGCCCTCGAAACCAGCGCCAGGACCAGTACCGCCAGCCACAGGAGCCGCGAGGGCCCCGCCGCCTCCCGAGAGGAGCGCCGCAGGATGAGCGTGCAGGTACGCCAGAACCGCAGTGCTGGCCTGTGGCGCCGCCTCCGACACCGAGCAGGCCGTATCCACTTCAGCGTCGGCAGCACCCACCTCCTGGTAGTCGAACTCAGCCGAGTCGGCCGCACTGCCCACGGGGTTGGAGACGGCCTCAACGTGACCACCACCCGAGCCCGCGGAGCCTGTCGGCAGAGGCTCTCCAGCACCAGCCGCAGCGTCAGCACGCGCGTGAAGACCAGCCGAGGCGAAGACCACGGCGCCACACGTGCAGCGGATGCACACGGGGGGCAGCGGCTCCCAAGGCCCAACGCGCTGGACCGTGAGGAAGGCGTCCCGCGCCCGCGGCGGCCGCGCCTCCGCGCGTGCAGCACCGCTCGCAGTCCTGCTCTCCCAGCCGGCGCCGTCCAGCTGCTCCCAGACTCCCGGGGGGTGCCGCGGCTAGAACGGGGCAGCCTGCTCGCGAAGCACGGCCGGCTTGCCCGCCACGGCGCACAGCTTCTGCCCGAGCACCTCCGCGCCACCGACGCCCTGCAGACGAGCTTCGAGACGCGCACTCCTCTGCATCTGCCGAAGGCGCGCGGGCCGCGCCTCTGCCACGCTCTCGCCCTCGGCGTCGGCGTGCAGCGCGACGTTGCGCCTGAGCACGTCCTCGGGCGAGGGCGTCTCGCCCTTCAGGAGTGCGCGCAAGGCAGGAATCAGCGCCACCACGCGGTCCGCCAGCTCCGCGTCCCCGATGAGATCCTCGAAGCCGCCCAGGAGCCGCCGAAGGGTGCGCCTCAGGGAGTCGGCATCCTCGCGGGCCTCCGCGTGCTGCTTGACCAACTTCTGCACCAGACGGTCTGCCGAGGCACGGGCACCAGCCGCGCCC
>CAUYUJ010021001.1:8263-23263 GCA_963575745.1 Prorocentrum cordatum | reverse complement strand
TAGATATCACTACATTAGCTACAAATCATAAGTTGCACCACATAGATAGCACTACATAGAGTTCTGCAAATATACTGGGCAACACATATTGCTGGAAAACAATGTTTAGGGTCCACATGCTTCACGTTATTTTTGCCTTTCCGTGGTGCTCGGGGTCCCCGGAAGGCCTCTCAGGGCTTTCTTGTGGGTCGGTAGGGCTCCTCTTGCGCTCTCTTGAGGTCTCGGGGGGGGCGTGGCCTGGAAGAGTCTGGGGACGTTTGTTGAGCTTAGCTGTGTCGTCTCAGGGGGCCCATGTGCCAGTCTTGAGGCAGAGATGTGCGTCAGGGCGACCCCTTGCGACGTGCTGCGTCAATCTCGCTCCCTCCCTCTCCCCTCCCTCTCCCCTCCCCTAGCCCTCCCACCCTCCCCTCCCTCTACCACTCCCCTCGCGCTCCTCTCGCTCCCCACCCCCGCTCTTCGGCCTCTCGTGCCTCCGTCTCGGCCCGAGGCCCCGAGCGGCCTTCCCTTTTCTCCGGACAGGGGCAGCGCCGCTGCCGCGCGGCCATGGCGGCGCGGAGATCCTCCGCGGCCGGCCGGCTCGCCGTCCTCGCTCTGGCGGCGCTCGCGCTGCGGCAGCTGACCGCCCGCGCGTTCGTCGCGCCGCCCCGCGCGCAGGCCGACGTCCACGCGGCGGCGGCACTGGCGGGGGCCGGCGTGGTGGCCACCGCGCCGCTGCCCGCGCAGGCGATCGAGCTCACCTACGAAGGCTTCGGGGCCCCGGAGCTGCTCGTCATCGCCCTGCCGTGGCTGATCGCCATCCCCGGGTTCACCCAGTGGCTCATGGTCCAGCCGTTCAAGGACGAGGACGTCAAGGCCGGACAGGGGGGGGGGGCACGGTGGGCACCATAAGGACGAAGCGTCGCGTCGAGTAGCTCGGGCCTCAGAGGAGCCACCCGCCGCTATTTCCCACCTGCGTGGGGTGAACATGCAAATCCGCGCGGCGGTGGCTCTCAGAGGGCAAGAACTCGACTCCCATCTGTGCTCACCGAGCTCCCCCATCCATCGAGGGCTACGGCACCCTTGGCAGGACGGTGGACGCCCCGGGCGAGGCGGGCTACTTCCGCCGCAGCCCTGAGTCTGGCTGATCGGCCTAGACAGCGAGGTGGCGCGGTATGGGGACCTCGCTTAGGGGCCCCACCAGGTTGTAGTTGTTTTTTTTGTTGCCAGCGTGAAACGGACACGCACGCAGTGCTTCGGTGAGTGTTAGTTGCGGAGCAACATCGTGTGGCTTTTTTCCTGCACAACATAATGTACACAACACTTATCTGGTAGATATCACTACATTAACTGCAAAGCATAAGTTGCACCACATAGATAGCACTACATAGAGTGCTGCAAGTAGACTGGGCAACACATATTGCTGGAAAACAATGTTTAGGGTCCACATGCTTCACGGTCTGTTTGCCTTTCCGTGGTGCTCGGGGGTCCCCGGAAGGCCTCTCAGGGCTTTCTTGGGGGTTGGTAGGGCTCCTCTTGCGCTCTCTTGAGGCCTCGGGGGGGGGGGGCGTGGCCTGGAGGAGTCTGGGGACGTTTGTTGAGCTTAGCTGTGTCGTCTCAGGGGGCCCATGTGCCAGTCTTGAGGCAGAGAAGTGCGTCAGGGCGACCTTGCGACGTGCTGCGTCAATCTCGCTCCCTCCCTCTCCCCTCCCTCTCCCCTCCCCTAGCCCTCCCACCCTCCCCTCCCTCTACCACTCCCCTCGCGCTCCTCTCGCTCCCCACCCCCGCTCTTCGGCTTCTCGTGCCTCCGTCTCGGCCCGAGGCCCCGAGCGGCCTTCCCTTTTCTCCGGACAGGGGCAGCGCCGCTGCCGCGCGGCCATGGCGGCGCGGAGATCCTCCGCGGCCGGCCGGCTCGCCGTCCTCGCTCTGGCGGCGCTCGCGCTGCGGCAGCTGACCGCCCGCGCGTTCGTCGCGCCGCCCCGCGCGCAGGCCGACGTCCACGCGGCGGCGGCACTGGCGGGGGCCGGCGTGGTGGCCACCGCGCCGCTGCCCGCGCAGGCGATCGAGCTCACCTACGAAGGCTTCGGGGCCCCGGAGCTGCTCGTCATCGCCCTGCCGTGGCTGATCGCCATCCCCGGGTTCACCCAGTGGCTCATGGTCCAGCCGTTCAAGGACGAGGACGTCAAGGCCGGACAGGGGGGGGGGGCACGGTGGGCACCATAAGGACGAAGCGTCGCGTCGAGTAGCTCGGGCCTCAGAGGAGCCACCCGCCGCTATTTCCCACCTGCGTGGGGTGAACTTGCAAATCCGCGCGGCGGTGGCTCTCAGAGGGCAAGAACTCGACTCCCATCTGTGCTCACCGAGCTCCCCCATCCATCGAGGGCTACGGCACCCTTGGCAGGACGGTGGACGCCCCGGGCGAGGCGGGCTACTTCCGCCGCAGCCCTGAGTCTGGCTGATCGGCCTAGGCAGCGAGGTGGCGCGGTATGGGGACCTCGCTCAGGGGCCCCACCAGGTTGTAGTTGTTTTTTTTTGCCAGCGTGAAACGGACACGCACGCAGTGCTTCGGTGAGTGTTAGTTTCGGAGCAACATCGTGTGGCTTTTTTCCTGCACAACATAATGTACACAACACTTATCTGGTAGATATCACTACATTAACTGCAAAGCATAAGTTGCACCACATAGATAGCACTACGTAGAGTGCTGCAAGTAGACTGGGCAACACATACTGCTGGAAAACAATGTTTAGGGTCCACATGCTTCACGGTCTGTTTGCCTTTCCGTGGTGCTCGGGGGTCCCCGGAAGGCCTCTCAGGGCTTTCTTGGGGGTTGGTAGGGCTCCTCTTGCGCTCTCTTGAGGCCTCGGGGGGGGGGGGCGTGGCCTGGAGGAGTCTGGGGACGTTTGTTGAGCTTAGCTGTGTCGTCTCAGGGGGCCCATGTGCCAGTCTTGAGGCAGAGAAGTGCGTCAGTGCGACCCCTTGCGACGTGCTGCGTCAATCTCGCTCCCTCCCTCTCCCCTCCCTCTCCCCTCCCCTAGCCCTCCCACACTCCCCTCCCTCTACCACTCCCCTCGCGCTCCTCTCGCTCCCCACCCCCGCTCTTCGGCCTCTCCTGCCTCCGTCTCGGCTCGAGGCCCCGAGCGGCCTTCCCTTTTCTCTGGACAGGGGCTGCGCCGCTGCCGCGCGGCCATGGCGGCGCGGAGATCCTCCGCGGCCGGCCGGCTCGCCGTCCTCGCTCTGGCGGCGCTCGCGCTGCGGCAGCTGACCGCCCGCGCGTTCGTCGCGCCGCCCCGCGCGCAGGCCGACGTCCACGCGGCGGCGGCACTGGCGGGGGCCGGCGTGGTGGCCACCGCGCCGCTGCCCGCGCAGGCGATCGAGCTCACCTACGAAGGCTTCGGGGCCCCGGAACTGCTCGTCATCGCCCTGCCGTGGCTGATCGCCATCCCGGGGTTCACCCAGTGGCTCATGGTCCAGCCGTTCAAGGACGAGGACGTCAAGGCCGGACAGGGGGGGCACGGTGGGCACCATAAGGACGAAGTGTCGAGTAGCTCGGGCCTCTGAGGAGCCACCCGCCGTTTTCTCCCACCTGCGTGGGGTGAACTTGTAAATCTTTGCGGTGGTGGCTCCCAGAGGGCAAGAACTCGACTCCCATCTGTGCTCACCGAGCTCCCCCATCCATCGAGGGCTACGGCACTCTTGGCAGGACGGTGGACGCCCCGGGCGAGGCGGGCTACTTCCGCCGCAGCCCTGAGTCTGGCTGATCGGCCTAGGCAGCGAGGTGGCGCGGTAGGGGACCTCGCGTCGGGCCCCCGGCTGGGTCATTTTTTGACAGCGTGAAGTGGACACGCACGCAGCGCTTCGCTGAGTGGTAGTTGCGGAAGAACACCGTGGGGCTGTTTTATGTTAGCACAGCATATATTGCAGCACATCGATTAACTACATGAGCTGCACAGCATATCTTGCACCAAGTAGAGTGCACAACACTCATTTTCCTTCTTACAAAGTGGAAGATCGGTTCTACCACCCTCCCCCCCCCGGGTTAAAGACCCCCCGGGAACCGATGCAAAACACATAGGATTCTGACCCAATGTCCATCCTACTTGTGAATTCGTATCATCCCAGCCAAACCGGTATCGGCCCCCCCGCCATCTTCTGCAAGAAATAGTATGCGCGCACATTCGTTTATCAGTTTTAAAGACTTCTTTGCAACAAATGGGACGAAGTGCACACGCGCGCGTCGACACAGGGTTTCGCAACACTGATTTTCCAAAAAAGCTTACACGCGCGGTCTTTCGAAATCTTCAGAAAACCATCGGTTTTGCAAGATTTTCCAAAACAAAATACTACCAAACGGGCTCCGCGCGCGCGCATGTCGAAATCGTTCGAACGCCCTTGCGCGCGTGCGGTCGCGAGAATCCTGTGCAACAAATGGGACGAAGTGCAGACGCGCGCGTCGTCGCGCGCGCATGCTGAAATCCTTCAAAACCTTCGGTCTCAAAAGGATTTCAAAATCGAGCTTCCAAGCAACACACAAAAACACAGGGTTTCGCAACACGGATGTTCAACAAAAACGTGCGGACGCGCTCTTGCGTCGTCGTCGTCGCCGTCCCTCCTCCCTCGTCGTCGTCGTCGTCGTCGTCGCCTTTGTCGTCCTCTGTCTTTCCTAGTCGTCGTCGTCGTCGTCGTCCTCTTTGGCGTCGTCGTCGCCTCCGTCGTCGTTGTCGCCGTGGTCGTCCTTCCTCCTCCCTCGTCGTCGTCTTCCGTCGTCAGCGTCTCGTCGTCGTCTCTCCTATTTCGTCGCTGTCGTCGTCGTCGTCGTCGTCGTCTTCCCTTCTCCCTCGTCTTCGTCGTCGGCCTCGCCGTCCTCCCTCCTTCTTCGTCGTTCGCGTCGTCGCCGTCCCCCCTCCCCGCTCGTCGCTGTTGTCGTTGTCGCCGTCGTCGTCCTCCCTCCTCCCTCGTCGCCGTCGTCGTCTTCGTTGGCGACGTCGTCGTCGTCGTCGTCGGCGTCGTCGTCGTCGTCGGCGGCGTCGTCGGCGTCGTCGTCGTTGGCGTCGTCGTCGTCATCGGCGGCGTCGTCGTCGTCGTCGGCGTCGTCGTCGTCGTCGGCGCCGTCGTCGTCGTCGGCGTCGTCGGCGTCGTCGCGTCGGCGTCGGCGTCGTCGTCGGTGTCGTCGTCGGCGTCGGCGGCGTCGTCGCCGTCGTCGTCGTTGGCGTCGTCGTCGTCGTTGTCGTCGTCGTCGAAGTCGTTGGAGACGCCGTCGGTGTCGTCGTAGTCGTTGTCGGCGGCGGCGTCGTCGTTGTTGTCGCGGCCGTCGTCGGCGTCGGTGTCGTTGCCAAGTGCCATTTGGTACCCACCGTCACGGTCTTAAGAGGTCTTGCGACCAAGTTGCGGGTGGGAGGATGGGATGTTTGCACGAACAGTGGAGAGAACAGCTTCAAGTTGAGCAAGTGATGGATTGCACCACATCTATTCTCCTTTCTAGACTTTACCCCCCTGGCGTTATCGGTCCCCCTTTCGGGTATGTAAGTCATAGATGATTCTGACCAGATGTCCATCCTAAATATGAATTTACACTATCCCCGGGGGGGCGGTATCGCTCCCCCTGAGGTTCCATAGTAAAAAACAATACGCGGGGACATTTTTTGCTCTAGCATGAGACTTTTTCGCGAATCCCTTGCAACAAATGGGACGAAATGCACACGCGCGCGTCGTCGCGCGCGCATGCCGAAATCCTGCAAAAAACCTTCGGTGTCGGAAGGATTTCGCAATCGAGTTTCCAAAGAACATGCAAAAGAAAACAGGGTTTCGCAACACTGATTTGCAAAAAAAGCTTACGCGCGAGCTCTTGTGAAATCTTAAGAACACCATCGGTTTTTCAAGATTTTCGCAAAATGCTACCAAACGGGCTTCGCGCGCGCGCATGTCGAAATCTGTCGAACGCCGTTGCGCGTGTGCCGTCGCGAGAATCCTCTGCAACAAATGGGACGAAGTGCAGACGCGCGCGTCGTCGCGCGCGTATGCCGAAATCCTTCAAAACCCATCGGTTTCGGAAGGATTTCAAAATCGTGTGTCCAACAAATCTACAAAAACACAAGGTTTCGCAACACGGATTTTCAACAAAAGCGTGCGCGCGCGCTCTTGCGTCTTCGTCGTCGTCGTCGTCGTCGTCGTCGCCGTCCTCCATCCTCCCGCGTCGTCGTCGTCGTCGTCGCCTACTGTACGTCGTCCTCTGTCTTTCCTCGTGTTCGTCGTCGTCGTCCTCTTTGGCGTCGTGGTCGTTCCCGTCGTCGTTGTCGCCGTGGTTGTCCTTCCTCCTCCCTCGTCGTCGTCGTCGTCCGTCGTCGGCGTCTCGTCGTCGTCCCTCCTATTTCGTCGCCGTCGTCGTCGTCGTCGTCGTCGTTGTCGTCGTCGTCTTCCCTCCTCCCTCGTCGTTGTCGTCGTCGGCGTCGCCGTCCTTCCTCCTTCTTCGTCGTTCGCGTCGTCGCCGTCCTCCCTCCTCCCTCGTCGTTGTCGTCGTTGTCGTCGTTGTCGCCGTCGTCGTCCTCCCTCCTCCCTCGTCGTCGTCTTCGCTGGCGACGTCGTCGTCTTCGTCGTCGTCGTCGGCGTCGCGTCGTCGTCGTCGTCGACGTCGGCGTCGTCGTCGTCGCCGTCGTCGTCGTCGTCGGCGTCGTTGACGTCGTCGTCGTCGTCGGTGTCGTCGTTGTCGTCGTCGTCGCGTCGTCATCGTCGTCGTCGTTGTCATCGTCGTCGTCGTCGTCTTCGTCGGCGTCGTCGTCGTCGGTGTCGTCGTCGTCGTCGTTGTCGGCGTCGTCGAAGTCGTAGGAGACGTCGTCGGTGTCGTCGTAGTCGTTGTCGGCGGCGTCGTCGTCGTCGTCGTCGTTGTCGCTGTCGTCGTCGGCGTCGCTGTCGTTGCCAAGGGCCATTTGGTACCCACCGTCACGATCTTAAGAGATTTTGCAAACCAAGTTGCGGGTCGGTGGGTGGGATGTTTGCGCGAGCAGTGGAGTGGACAGCTCACTGCGAACAGAAATTAATTGCACTCCATAGATTGCTGCACATAGACTGGGCAACACAAACTGCTAGAAATACACTGTTTAGGGTCCACACATGCTTCACGGTCTTTTTGCCCCCCTATGGTGCTCGGGGGTCCCCGGGAGGCCTCTCAGGGCTTTCTTGGGGGGTGGTAAGGCTCCTATTGCGCTCTCTTGAGGCCTCGGGGGGGCTGGCCTGCAAGAGTCTGGGGACATTTGTTGAGCTTAGCTGTGTCGCCTCAGGGGGCTCATGTGCCAGTCTTGAGGCAGAGAAGTGCGTCAGGGCGACCCCTTGCGACGTGCTGCGTTAATCTCGCTCCCTCCCTCTCCCCTCCCTCTCCCCTCCCCTAGCTCTCCCACCCTCCCCTCCCTCTACCGCTCCCCTCGCGCTCTTCTTGCTCCCCACCCCCGCTCTTCGGCCTCTCCTGCCTCCGTCTCGGCTCGAGGCCCCGAGCGGCCTTCCCTTTTCTCTGGACAGGGGCTGCGCCGCTGCCGCGCGGCCATGGCGGCGCGGAGATCCTCCGCGGCCGGCCGGCTCGCCGTCCTCGCTCTGGCGGCGCTCGTGCTGCGGCAGCTGACCGCCCGCGCGTTCGTCGCGCCGCCCCGCGCGCAGGCCGACGTCCACGCGGCGGCGGCACTGGCGGGGGCCGGCGTGGTGGCCACCGCGCCGCTGCCCGCGCAGGCGATCGAGCTCACCTACGAGGGCTTCGGGGCCCCGGAGCTGCTCGTCATCGCCCTGCCGTGGCTGATCGCCATCCCCGGGTTCACCCAGTGGCTCATGGTCCAGCCGTTCAAGGACGAGGACGTCAAGGCCGGACAGGGGGGGCACGGTGGGCACCAGAAGGACGAAGTGTCGAGTAGCTCGGGCCTCTGAGGAGCCACCCGCCGTTTTCTCCCACCTGCGTGGGGTGAACTTGTAAAACTTTGCGGTGGTGGCTCCCAGAGGGCAAGAACTCGACTCCCATCTGTGCTCACCGAGCTCCCCCATCCATCGAGGGCTACGGCACTCTTGGCAGGACGGTGGACGCCCCGGGCGAGGCGGGCTACTTCCGCCGCAGCCCTGAGTCTGGCTGATCGGCCTAGGCAGCGAGGTGGCGCGGTAGGGGACCTCGCGTCGGGGCCCCGGCCGGGTTGTTGTTTTTTTGGACAGCGTGAAGAGGACACGCACGCAGCGCGTCGCTGAGTGTTATTTGTGGGGCAGCACCGTGGGGCTGTTTTCTGCACAACATGCTTGCACCGCATTTTTTGCAGCACGTAGATTACACTGCCCGGATTTGCGCAGCCTCTATTGCACCGCAGATCGCACAACATATTTTCCACCACATGGATATATATATACACACATAGATCTGTATGTATATATACACAGATTGCACTACATCTATTGATGCAGGTCGACTGGGCAACATATATTGCTAGGAACACATTGTTTAGGGTCCACGCGTGCTTCATGTTTTCTTTGTGTCCCAGGGATGCTCTGGGGCCCCAGGGAGGCTTCGCAGGGCCTTTTTGGGGAGTTGGTAATTAGGGCTCTATTGTGCTCTCTTGAGGCCTCCGGTGGGGGAGGCTGGAAGAGTCTGGGAACTTTCGTTGAGCTTAGCTGTGTCGTCTCAGGGGGCTCATGTGCCAGTGCGTCAGGGCGACCCCTTGCGACGTGCTGCGTTCATCTCGCTCCCTCCCTCTCCCCTCCCTCTCCCCTCCCCTAGCTCTCCCACCCTCCCCTCCCTCTACCGCTCCCCTCGCGCTCCTCTCGCTCCCCACCCCCGCTCTTCGGCCTCTCCTGCCTCCGTCTCGGCTCGAGGCCCCGAGCGGCCTTCCCTTTTCTCTGGACAGGGGCTGCGCCGCTGCCGCGCGGCCATGGCGGCGCGGAGATCCTCCGCGGCCGGCCGGCTCGCCGTCCTCGCTCTGGCGGCGCTCGTGCTGCGGCAGCTGACCGCCCGCGCGTTCGTCGCGCCGCCCCGCGCGCAGGCCGACGTCCACGCGGCGGCGGCACTGGCGGGGGCCGGCGTGGTGGCCACCGCGCCGCTGCCCGCGCAGGCGATCGAGCTCACCTACGAGGGCTTCGGGGCCCCGGAGCTGCTCGTCATCGCCCTGCCGTGGCTGATCGCCATCCCCGGGTTCACCCAGTGGCTCATGGTCCAGCCTTTCAAGGACGAGGACGTCAAGGCTGGACAGGGGGGGGGGGGCACGGTGGGCACCAGAAGGACGAAGCGTCGAGTAGCTCGGGCCTCAGAGGAGCCACCCGCTGTTTTCTCCCACCTGCGTGGGGTGAACTTGCAAATCCGCGCGGCGGTGGCTCCCAGAGGGCAAGAACTACATTCTAGACGCTTCGCGAAACCCCATCAGCCCGTCCAGAAACGATGCCCAGGTGAATTACCCTGATCATGGACGTGGAGGGGCATGCAGCTGAGGAATAAAAGGCTGGGGTGGCCGTCGTACTCCAAGACGGGGAGGATTAACGAGGAATCGAAGGAGGAGGAGGAGGAGGAGGAGGAGGAGGAGGAGGAGGAGGAGGAGGAGGAGGAGGAGGAGGAGGAGCAGCAAGAGGATGAGGAGAGAGAAGAATACGTAGAAGCAGAAGAAGACGAAAGAGAGAAGGGGGAGGGGAGGGGAGGAGGGAGGAGGGTGGAGGGAGAAGGGAGGAATATGTGGGGAGGAAAGGCAGAGGGAGGGGGGGGGAGAGGAGGATGAGGAGAGGAGGAGGAGGAGAGAGGAGGAGAGGAGGAGGATGGATGGATGGATGATGGATGGATGACGGATATGGATGGATGGATGATGGATGGATGAGGAGGAGCGAGAAGAGGAATAGAGGAGAAGGAGAGGAGGAGTAGGAGGAGGAGGAGGAGGAGAGGAGGAGGAGGAGGAGGAGGAGGAGGAGGAGGAGGAGGGGAGGAGGAGGAGGGAGGAGGAGATGAGGAGGAGGGGAGGAGGAGGAGGGAGGAGAGAGGAGGAGGAGGAGAGGAGGAGGAGGAGGAGGAGGAGGAGGAGGAGGAAGGAGGAGGAGGAGGAGGATAGGAGGAGGAGGAGAGAGAGAGGAGGGAGATGAGGAGGAGGAGGAGGAGGAGGAGGAGGAGGAGGGAGGAGGAGGAGGGCGAGCAGAACGGCCAGAGGCGTCTTGGGGCGTCTTAGGTCTTTCGTGGCGGTCCCAGAGGCCTCTTCGGGCGTCTTGGGAGTCTCTTGGAGCCTCTGGGTGGGGGCCGCTCGGGGGCCCCTCGCGGGCGTCTTGGGGGCCTCTTTGGGCAGCTTGGGCGCCTGTTGGGGCCATCTTGGGACTCTGGGGCCTGGGACTTCGTGGGCCCTGGAAACGACGGGGCCGTTTTTCTCTACGGGTTCCGTTTTGCAGTTTTTGTTGCCGGTTCCGACGCCGTTTTTTTGCCGGTTCCGTCGCCGTTCTTTTGCGGGTTCCCGCTCCGGCTCCGATCCTGGAGCCGTTTTTGTTGCCGTTTCCGGTCGCCGTTTTTTGGCCGTTCCCATGTTCAAGGGACCCTTTTTTTTCGGAAGCGGTGAAAAAACGGCCCTGCCGTTTCCGGGGCCCACTAAGGCCTGGGAGGCCTTCTGGGTAACAGATTGGAAGATATCGTTCTGTCGGGCGTGTCCCCTATACAGGGGGATTTTCTACGAAAAATTCAAAATTCCCTCAAAATACACCAAAAAGGTCAAACAATACTCAAAAAATAGTCCCCAGACTTTTTTTAAATATTATTTTTCGATTATCTTTGGGGTATCTTTTATTTTTCGTCGAAAATCCCCCTGTAGGGGGACAGGCCCGACTGAAAGATGTCGATCAAAGAGGGGTGGTCCTCACGCCTCGCTCCTTTGGGAGCTCCCAAAGTAGGTCGCCTCGTGGGGCCCCCATCGGAGCGCTCTCTTGGCGCTCTTGGGACCGTCTGGGGGCTCGGGGTTTGCATCGGCAACAAGAGAGCAAGAAGGCCACAATCATGTATCTTCCCCAGGATTTGCACCGAATTTGGCCTCCCGGGGGCCTCCTTTGGAGTCTCCGCGGCCACTTGGGGCCATCTTGGGGCCACCACATGGGATGGAGGTATCTTGGGGGCCATTTTGAGCCAGCTTGGACCATACTGCGCCATCTTGGAGGCCATCTTCAAGCATCTGGGGCCCTCTCGGAGCCTTCTTGGTGCAAACGCCTCCCAAGGATGCCCCAACAAGCCAAGCATCGCTCAAAACCCTTGTGTGCTCCACTGTTTTTGCCGATTGAAGAGGGTGGGTTCTAATTAGCGTCGCTCCTCTGGAGCCCCCAAAGCCGCCTCGTGGGGCGCTCCTAGGGCGTTCTTGGGGCGCTCTTGGGACCGTTTTGGAGCCATCCTGATGCTTCGGAAAGCTGTCGGAAGCGAAAGGGAGAGCAGGGGAAAATCACTGATTGCCTTTACACGCCAGTCGTTGAAAGTAAGTATTTTTGGGTCCCCGCATCCCAATCTACTTCAAGTGCCTTCCTATTTCAAGAATCGGCTTGCTGTTGCTGTGTTATGTTAATCTCTGGGAGGGTCTGGACCCAATCCACTATATCCGCCTTCCTACTTTATGTTTCTACCAACTTCTTCCGACCGACGAGTAGTTGTCTGAGTGGTTTGGGCCTCTGGGGTGCGCCCTGGGGATGCACAGGACTCGTGGACCCACCTTGGAGCGGTCATCGAGCGTCTTGGCGCGTGCTGGGAGCCATCTTGGGGCATCCTGGGCCATCCATGGGGGTCCCCTTGGGCTCTCGGAAGCCCTCTTGGACCCATCTTGGAGCGGTCATCGAGCGTCTTGGCGCGTGTTGGGAGCCATCTTGGGGCATCCTGGGCCATCACGGAGGTCGCCTTGGGCTCTCGGGCGCCCTCTTGGACCCATCTCGGAGCGGTCATCCGGCGCCTTGGCGCGTGCTGGGAGTCCTCTCGGGGCATCCTGGGCCATCATGGGGGTCACCTTGGGCTCTCGGAGGCCCTCTTGGAGCCCTCTTGGGCCGTCTTGGACGCTGGAGCAGCGCCTCGCGGAAACGCCCCGCCCTCCAGGCCAGGGGAGGAAGTGGGAGAGGAGGAGGAGGAAGAGGAGGAGGAGGAGGGTGGGGAGGAGGGGGGAAAAAAGGAGGATGTGAGGAAGGAGGAGGAGGAGGGATGGGAGGCGGAGGAGGAGATCGCGGTGGGGGGCGGCGGGGCGGCCGGGGGGGAGGAGGAGGAGGCGGAGGCGGAGGAGGAGGAGGAGGGGTCAAGCCACCCTCCTGGATAGCAGGCCGTCTAGCTCACTCCCACCCGCCCTCCCCACACAGAAGACCCCCGAGTGTCCGCAGATCGCCCAGGAGCGCCACGCGTGCCGTGCGCGCCACGGGCTCCAGGTGCGCCAGGTACCCTGGAGGCCCAAGCGTGCCAGGTGCGGCACATGCTCCAAGTACGCCAACTGTGCCACGCCTGGCATCGCTCGGACGTGTGCATTTTTCTTTCGGCGAGGACCATCGAGGAGCATCCTTGATCATTTTGCGAAAAGCCACGCACGAAACCGAACAAAAACACGGACTGGACGTCCGAGCGAGGGCCAGCACGTGCCCCGGCCGCACCAGTGGCGCCAGCCACGGGGCACCAAGAGGAGCCCCGGCTGCCTGGGGCCCTGGCCCCAAGGAGCTCAGGATCTTGGGTCCCCCTCGAGCGAAGTGCCGAGCATCCCGTGAGAAGGGCGGCACCTCCAGGCAGCACAAAAAGCACTGGCACCACCGATGGACAACTTGTGACATCTTGAGAACCGTGAGACAGAGGAGAATTCGGAGAGGAGGGCCCTGCGCATGCTCCAGGTGTGGAGCCAAAGGGTATGTGTGTAGTGCCTTTTGACAGGGACGGTGGGCCTGCGCGCAGCAAGTAATATGCCGACACCCCCGCCGCCCCTGCCAACAGAAACCACGCAGAGTGGTCGCGGGGCTCCCGCGCATGCGCCCGATATGTCACCAGGGATGGTGGGGGTGGGGTTCCGCTGCCGGCCGCCTGGTAGAGGGGCGTTTATTGATGGAGAGCAGTGATCAACCCCTCCGCGAAGGGGAAGAAGGAGGTTGGAAGGGCGAAACTCGTCGATCCACTTCGGCCCAGGGGGCCAGTGGGACTCCCATCTGTGCTCACCGAGCTCCCCCATCCATCGAGGGCTACGGTACTCTTGGCAGGACGGTGGACGCCCCGGGCGAGGCGGGCTACTTCCGCCGCAGCCCTGAGTCTGGCTGATCGGCCTAGGCAGCAAGGTGGCGCTGTATGGGACCTCGCGTTGGGGGCCCGGCCTGGTATTTTTTTTGACAGCGCGAAGTGGACACGCACGCAGCGCTTCGCTGAGGTATTTGCGAAGCAACATCGTGGGGCTATTTTCTGCCCCACCTCGATGTTCGTCGTCTCTCCTCCTTGAAAGTGACGTGGGGGTCCACATGAGTCGACGGTGAACTCGGCCTTGACGTCACTCTTTGCTGCCATCGTGCGCAGTGCATTGAAGCGACTTTGTCGTCCGAATCTCAGCTAGCTTGTTGTTCTCATCGTGGACCTGTTGCCAGCGCCACCAGCGTCACAGTCGCTATTGCTGCTGCTGCTCCTCCCCGTCTTCGCTCCTCAGATGGTCAACGCCGACCCCCCCCCTCGACCAGCTTCGCCGTGCCTCGTCCCCACTGGGTGGCGGGCTCCTCGTCTCCCCCCTCCTCTTCTGCCGCCTGCGAGCTGCGGGAGACGTGGCACAGAGCCTGCGAAGGAAAGCGGGGCTCGAGGAGGGATGGAGGGAGGAGGGAAGAGAGAGGAGGGAAGAGGGAGGGTGGGGAGGAGGGTGGGAAGGAGGACATGAGGAGGACATGACGATGAGCACGAGGCACCGAGGCTCGCCCCGACACCTCTTGCTGCACCGCCGCCGTGCTGGGCTGCTCTCGATGGGCCTGTCTTCCACCACCACCACCATAAGTTGGATGGGGGGAAAGGAGGAGGACGAGGAGGAGGAGGAGGACGAAGAGGAGGAGGAGGACAAGGAGGAGGAGGAGGAGGAGGAGGAGGAGGAGGAGGAGGAGGACGCCCTCCACCTCCAACTCATGGTGGAGGTGGTGGACAACGAGCCCATCAGCTCGGCCCACCCCCACCCCCCCGGACGCGGCGCCGCGCGGTCCTTCGCGGCGCGCGTCCCGCGCCCGGCCGGCGGATGGTTGCCAACCAGGACCGGCGGCTGGAGGTGGGCGAACATCACAGAGTTTTGAGTCGGGCCTGTCCCTCTACAGGGGGGATACCCAAAAATAGTTTGAACAAATTGTCGGGGGACTATTTGTTGAGTATTTGGTTTGACAATTTTGGCAGTAGTTTGTTTGATAATCTCGGAATATTTTGACAATTTGTGGCTGGAGGTGGGCGAACAGCACAAGGTTTTGAGTCGGGCCTGTCCTTCTGCAGTCAGGAGCGAAAGGAGGGCGTGCACGTACATGAATCCACGCTGGTCTCGAAAGTACGCAGTGCCCGAATGTTCGTATCACGCGGCCAGTCTCGCGGATCGAGGGGCCGTGTTCATGTACATAGCTGGGCGCGTACGTCCTTTGTGGGTTCCCTGTGCAGGGGGGATATTAAAAAATAGCCAAAACAAATAGTCTGGGGATTATGTTTCGAGTCTTTTTTTGACAACTGTGGAGTATGTTTGGGGTATGTTTAATTTTTCGTCGGAAATCCCCCTGTAGGGGTACACGCCCGACTTAACAAAAGTTCAGACATGCGACGTCCTGTTTTTGTTCGCAGTGCGGCGTCCCCGGAGGTCCGGCGCGGATTTCTGTTCGCGCTCCGCGCGCCAGGGAGGGGGGGCCAGCGCCGATCGAAGAAGGCCTCGCTGTCTTTTTTTCCCCAACCATCCTGTGGTGTTGGGTCCTCGTTTTGAAGAGACGGCGCCCCGCGTTCCTCACCTCCTCCTCCTCCCCCCCCCTCCCTCCTCCCATCATCATCATCATCATCATCATCATCATCATCATCATCATCATCATCATCATCATCATCATCATCATCATCTCATCATC
>CAUYUJ010021000.1:134564-146478 GCA_963575745.1 Prorocentrum cordatum | reverse complement strand
CCGCCGCCGCCGCCGCCGTCGTCGTCGCCGTCGTCGCCGTCGTCGTCGTCGTCGTCGTCGTCGTCGTCGTCGTCGTCGTCGTCGTCGTCGTCGTCGTCGTCGTCGTCGTCGTCGTCGTCGTCGTGGTGCTCGTCGTTGTGCTCGTCGTCCTCGTTCCTCCCTGGCTCCCGCTGCTCCTGCTCCGTCCGTCCCGCTGCTGGCCGCCTGCTGCTGCTGCGTGCTCTCCCGCTTGAGTGCTGCTGCGGCTTCCTTCTTCCCGGTCTCCTCTCCCTTCGTCTTTCGGAGAAGACAGTGGCATAAGGGTATAAGCGTGCATTTTCTGAGTTCCGCGCAGATTTGGTCGGCGCTGGGGCCCCCCTGGCAGCGCCTCCGGCGCCGCCCCTGGCGCCGATTCCAGAAAATCGCTCGGAGCTATGAAAAGTTTCATGTTTGTGCTGTTGTTGGCTCCTCTGGCTTCTCCTTCTGCTCCAGCTCCTGCCTGCCTCCCTCCCTCCTCGAGATCCTCCCTCCCTCCCTCCTTCCTCGAGATCCTCCCTCCCTCCCTCCTCGAGATCCTCCCTTCTTCCCCTCCTCGCTCCCTCGAGATGCTGGTGTCTCGATGTTTTCGAGCCAGGTATTCCCGCCCAGTTGCGGGCCCTGGGGCCCCGACAGATCGACCGATTCGAGACAGGCCGCAGAACGATGGGGTCAGGGGTTCGTGCTCTCCGCATTTCCCCAGCCCCACTGCGTTGGGTCCTCGTTTTTGAGCAGTGCACTGAGGCTGCGTCTCCTCGTCCTTCCCGCCTCCCTCCTCCTCCTCCTCCTCCTCCTCCTCCTCCTCCTCCTCCTCCTCCTCCTCTCCTCCCCCTTCTGCCCTGCCTCTTACTTGCCACCTGCCCGCCAGCCAGCCTGCCCTTTGCTTCGCCATCCCTGGGGGGCTCTGCAGCGTGACACTGTTTACCAGCCTCGAACGTATCCCTATCCCTAAGATTGACACGCCAAAAGGCGATGACAATCTTAGGGATTCGCCCTCAAAAAATAAGGGAATCCCTAAGATTGGCATCGTGATGAGGAGGTGCCCAGCATAGGGATAGGGATATGTTCCAGGCTGGTAAACTGTCGCCACATTCGAGGGCTGACGTGCGCAGATTCAGATCAGACCTCGCCATCCCCGGGGGGCTGCGGAGTGCGAACCTGCCCCCACTCTCGGGGGCCGCTGGCCAGGCCCGCGGCCGAGCCGATCCCATCCGTTTCCCCCTGTGCCCCGAACGATTCCAGTTCGGGTCCGGCTCCTTTTCGGTTTCCCGATCTCGTTTTCTGTCCGATGCGTGGATGCCGATTCCGGCTCCCCACCTCCTGCCGATCCTGGTTCTGATCACGGTGCTGCACGCGAAGCAAGCTGAAGGGCGGCAGGAGGGGAGGAGAGCCGGGAGGAGGAGGCCAACGCTGTGGGCGTGCCGCCCCCACGGTTCGGCTGAGCAGAGAGAGGAGAAGCGGGAGGGCGCAGGGGCTGCAGGAGGCACAGTCGGACCGAAGTATAAAAGATCGAGGGCGGTTCGGGGAGGTCACCCGGGTGGTTTTCGTGTGTGTATGTGTGTGTGTGTGTGTGTGCTGGATGTTCTTGTGAGAGGAGGAGGAGGAGGAGGAGGAGGAGGAGGAGGAGGAGGAGGAGGAGGAGGAGGAGGAGGAGGAGGAGGAGGAGGAGGAGGCGGGAGGGCGGAGAGGCTGCAGGAGTTACAGTCGGACCGAGGTATAACATCGAGGGCAGCTCGGGGAGGTTACCCTGGTGTTCTTGGTGTCTATTGGATGTTCTTGTGCATCCCGGCTCAGCAAAGAAAGGAGAAGGAGGAGGAGGCGGGAGGGCGCTGGGGCTGCAGGAGGCACAGTCGGACCGAGGTATGAAAGATCGAGGGCGGTTTGGGGAGGGTACCCAGGGTGTTCTTCGTGTCTCTTGGACGTTCTCGTGCATCTTGGGGTGTCCCTGGAGGTTCTCTGTGTGGGGCCGACGAAGGGTTTTTCATGTCCTCGAGGGATGCTCTCCTGGTAACTACAGGTCCGACTGGAGGGAGGCGGGAGAGGCCGGAGAAGGCGTGGCCCGTGGGGCGGCAGACGGGTTAGGAGAGGGTCCGCCGCTCTGCGCCGCCGTGCACCCCTCCGCTCGGGGGCCACTCCTGCGGGCGGGGCCCCCTCCCAGGGGCGGGCTCCTCCATGGGCGGGGGGCCCCCTCCGGGTGGGGGGAGGCGCGACGACGACGACGACGACGACGACGACGACGACGACGACGCCGCCGCCGCCGCCGCCGCCGCCGCCGCCGCCGCCGCCGCCGCCGCCGCCTTCCGCCGTCCGCCCGCCGTCCGCCGCCGTCCGCCGCCGTCCGCCGCCGCCGCCGCCGCCGACGACGACGACGACGACCACCACCACCACGAGAGGGAGGTCCTGGGTGGTCCTGAGGCGTCCTGGGTGTCCTGCCGGGTCCTGGGAGGTCCTGGGTTGTCTTGGGAGACCGCGTTCGACTTCGACTTCGATTCTGGTGCGGCGGATTCGATTCCTGTTTCCGGTCCGAAGTGTTTCTGGGTTCCCGATACCGATTCTACATGGTGCGCGTGCTTCGAATTCCTATCCGATCTCGAGCTTTCGATCCGGTGGAGGGTGGACCTGCTGGGGGGGCAGCATCGGGGGGACCCGCGCGGACGCGCCATCCCTGGGGGGCCGCGCCCTGCGAGACTGTCGTCACATTGGACGGCTGCTATCAGGAGGAGAAAAAACACACAGACACAATTCATCGTCGATTCCCTCGAACATATGAGAAAATATGGGCAGTGGGGGGGAAGACAAAAACCCAGAAAATATAGGAAGATATGGGGCATCTTTTTATTCGTGTTTATTTATTTGTGTGTCCCAGGGCCCCTTCAGGGGGGGCAGCCGCGCGCCAGGTGCGCGCTCGTGCACCTTCCCTACTTCTCCAGGCAGGAGGACCCGGCCGCGCCGCCGGTCCCCTGGGCGAGCGCCCCTGCGGCGCCGCGCGGTGGCGCAGGGGCGCGCACGTGGCTCGCACGCTGCTCCCCTCCGCCCCGCAGCTCTCCTCTGGGCATCGCTCGGGCGTACATGCATGCATGCACGCATGCATGCATGCATGCACGTATGCATGCGTGCATGTGCCCGTATGCATGCTTACATGCATGCATGCACGTATGTATATTGATATGTGTATATCGGAGGTGAGGGGGTGAGATCGAAGTGGAACGGAGAGCCCCCCTACCGGGAAATCGGTTTCGGTTTCGTGTTCGTGCGTGCCGTGCGGGCGAGGCGAAGCTGCGTGGGCGGGCGAGAGAAAGTCTCCTGTGGCTGAGGCGCGGCCGGACCAAATGACTCCCTTCGGGCGGCCGGGGGCCCGCGGTGTCCCGCCGGTGTCCCGCTGGTGTCCGCGGGTGTCCCGCGGTGTCCCGCGGTGTCCGCGGTTGGTCGCGCGGTGTCCCGCCGGTGTCCCGGTGCGAGGATGATGATGATGATGAGATGATGATGATGATGATGATGATGATGATGATGATGAGATTGATGATGATGATGATGATGATGATGATGATGATGATGATGATGATGATGATGATGATGATGATGATGAAGAAGATGATGATGATGATGATGATGATGATGATGATGATGATGATGATGATGATATGATGATGATGGTGTCCCGATGAAGATGATGATGATGATGGTGTCGATGATGATGATAGTGTCCCGATGATCAGGATGATGATGCTCATGATGATTATGTTGATGATGATGACGATGATGGTGTCCGGATGATGATGATGATGATGATGATGATGATGATGATGTTGCTGATGATGATGTTGATGGACATTGTGTCCTGGCGATAATGATGTTGATGATGATAATGTTGATGATGATGGTGTCCTGATGATGATGCTGCTGATGATGATGGTGATGATGATGATGGTGATGCTGATGGTGTCCCGATGATGATACTAATGATAATGACGATGTTGATGATGATGTTGCTCATGGTGATGATGGTGCCCCAATGGTGATGATGTTGATGATGATGATGTCGATGATGATGATGCGATGATCATGATTATGATGGTGTCCCGAGGATGATGACGATGTTGATGATAATGTTGGTGATGAGAGCGATGGTGATCATGATGGTGTCCCGATTATGATGATGATTCTGATGATGCTGCTGATGATGCTGACGATGACTGTGTCCCGATGATGATGATGATGGTGATGCTGATGATGATGATGATGCTGATGATGAGATGATGATGGTGATGATGATGATGGTGATGATGATGTTTTCCCGATGATGTGAGTTGTAGGTGAATGATCTATGCTCGCTCGTAATTAGTTTTTCGGCTCCATACGCATGAGGCCAGAGGTTGGCATCGGTTTCCTCGCTGTCGGACTTGCGAGGGAGCTCGCTTCTTTAGCTTCACTTTCCACTCGACACCAGTGCCCAGACTGCTTCTGTGATTGCCCTCGGCCTTCGGAGTGTCCGAAAATACCCGACTGTGTGTGTCCGCTGCCGCTGGAGCGTCAGCCCGTGTGCGAGGTGCCGCCCGACTTCTTCAACAGGACGTGCTTCGTTGCACCCACAGACGCCAGCGTTTCCCTTGCCAGTATCGGCCTCCTTGGAGTGCTACTCGGAGCAGCAGTTGGAGGTCTACTCACTCGGCTTTGCTGTCCTCGTCGTGTTGCTGCCCCTCGTCGCGGAGGGCTCGGTCGCCTTGAACAGTGATGGCGGGAGTCGCGGAGGCTCTGCCAGGGGGCTATGCCCTCTACTGGTACGAAGGGGACGAATACGGACATGAACGGATTTTGCTGAGGGAGGTTAAGTCATTGAATGACAAACGTATCTGGGTTGGGGCTTCGCCTGACTTCGATGTCTACGCGGAGGAGTGGAGAACTACGGGGGATCGCGGGCCGATCAGAGTTGAGATGCTGAGTGGCCGCACGGTGCCGAGGAGGCTACCGAAGCCCATCTACCGTTTCGCGCAGACGGTGCCCTGGGACAAGTTCTCGGAACTGAGGGCCGAGGCGATGCAGGTCATCGAGGACGAGGGGCTCGACGAGATTCCGCATGCGAGGGTGCTGGACGACGCGTTCGCGATCAGGAACTTCCGTCGGCCCCGCCTCGGTGCGCGAGGACCTGCTCCTCCTCTGCCGCAGCCTGCTGACGGACAGGCTGGCCTTGCCGCCGCTCCCGAGAGTGACGAGGTCTGGGTCGCGTCGGAGCCCGTCTTCGACGGGGGCCAGGAGGTGGCAAGGATCGGCACCCAGGTCGCTGCGGAGTCCGTGGCGTGCAGGCTCGGGAACCGCGGCTTCGCCAAGTTCGGCTCGGCCGTCGCGGCGCTCGAGCGTATCAAGGTTGACGACCTCGACGGCTACTTCTCGGGCCGCAAGACCCTGCTCCTGGCGGGCCTGGGTGGCACTCACACGCCCGACGAGCGTGGTGGAGGCTCTGGCTCGCCCACAGGGCCCCCGGCACTGCGGGGGGCTCTTGCGGGCCCGCAGCTTTCATGTGCAGGTGAGGGGCCTGACAGGAAGGCGGGCGAGGACGTTCGCACGCTGTCGGTGAAGTTCAATGCTTTCAACCGCAGGGAGCGCGTCTGGGTGGACTCGGTCAAGGAGATGGTCGAGGGCGCCTTCTCGGACTGGCCCTTGGATGGTCCTCGTACTTTCCTGTGGCTGGTGATGTCGTTTGCACAGCTGGCGATGGTGCCCGCGTTCTGGCCAGAGCGCCATCTCCAGACGGCGGGCTGGAGCGAGAACGATCGCTCTATTCATGAGATGCGGGTGATGGCGGAGGTTTTTGAACTGGCTATCTCGCATGATCAGCTTAACGTTGCTTCGCTCGCGGCCTTCGAGAGGCTGGGGCGGATATGGCAGGCTATGCTTGAGGCTCATGGTAAGAACCCGATGAACCCGAACTACGAGATTGCAGATAAGTTCTCGGGCTACAACCGCCGACAACAGCTTGTGGCTCCTGCTCTTCGCGCCTACGTGGCCAAGGAAGTGCGGAAGGAGGCTGAGATCAACAAACAGACTAGCAAGGCCAATGCGCTGAGGGACGAGGCCAAGGTCGCCCTCAAGCGCGGGAAGGCCGCAGGGAAGGGCAAGGAAAAGGAGGAGGGCAAGGATGAGTGAGGCCTCCATCCTTGCCAGCAAGACCGATGATAGTGCTTGCCGCAGTTGCCGCGCGGTATGCACGCTGACAGGCGAGAGTGATGCGCAGGGGGCACGACAGGTGCCGCTGTTTCCGCTCGAGTTTTGCAACCACTCTGCTCCTCTGCCGACGCGTCTCTCGAGAAGGTGCAGGCGGAGAGCGAACCTCGGGAGCCATCAGTCGCGTGAGTTCGGGGAGGTTTTGACGGGCCTCAACTGGCTATATTCCTCAGCTTCGAGCCCACTCGTTCGCCAAGAGGTGGTGAGCGAGATCCACGATTTTGTCGCGGGACGAGTTGCCCAACGGCCGCCCGTGCCGCCTTTTTTTGAAAAAAGAGGGGGACGTGCGCGAGCTCCTCCAGAGCAAGTGTGGTTATGACCGCGCGGCTTCCACTGTCGTCGAGTTCGATCGGGCCCTCGTCTCTCTGCCCGAAGGAGTCCAGGACAGGAATTTGCTTCAGGACTTGGTTTCTCAGGAGGACAGGGGGGCGGTGGTGAGCTTTAGGGAGAGCGTGATGAGAGATGTGAGGAAGTGATGCAACTGAGAGATTACGGCGAGTACATTAACCCGTATTTTGACCAGAAGTTTCGCACTCGACGGTGCGAGTACGTTCGCTTTCTGAAGATGTTGCGCAGACGTGGTCTGATCAGGTGGTCGACTACGCCCAAAGAGATCGCTACACCGTTCTTTGTTCGGAACAAGGATGGAAGACAGCGGCTTACCATCGATGCGAGGCGCACTAACCAGCTCTTCCGAGATCCTCCTAGTACTTTGCTGGCCACTCCCGAGAGTTTCGCCCGCTTGGAGGTGGGGGGAGGTGTGAGCTTTATGAGGCGTCTCTTGACGTGGACAACTGCTTCCACAGAATCGGTATCGACAGCGGCTTGGGCGATTATTTTTGCCCACCCCCCCTTTCGAGCACGAGAGCTAGGTCTGGCGCGTGTTCGGGGACGGGGGGTTCCTGGTGACGGGCTTGTGTGGGCCGCCATGGCCGTGCTCCCCATGGGCTTCTCTTGGTCGGTCTTCTGGGCCCAGCGTATCAGTGCTCGCCTGGTTCGGGAGGCCTCTGGGATGGAAGGCTCTGTGGCGGTGGAGGACAGGGGGGGCGGGCTCATCATAGGTAAAGACTCCGCGCCCGTCTTTTACGTGTATGTGGACAACGTGGGGGTCTTGGGGGCTGACGAGATTGAGGTCCAGAAGTCGCTAGATAACATCAAAAACGTTCTTAACGCTAACAGAATGCAGTGTCGCGAAGTCCAGGAGGCTGGCCAGGTTCGGGACGCTCTTGGGATCGAGTTCAACGGGGAGCTAAAGTGTTTCAGGCCTGCGGGGAAGCGATACTGGAAGATTCGTTTGACTCTGGAGGCTTTCTTGGAGGCGCCCAAGGTAACTGGAAAAGCCCTCGAGGTTCTTCTGGGCCACTGCACCTACCTCGCTATGCTTCAGCGTCCTCTCCTCTCCTGCTTCGCCTCGGTTTACAAGTTCGCTTGGAGGTGCCGACGCTCGTGGGCTCAATTGTGGCCAACAGCGCGTGAGGAGCTCGAGTCGTTCCTTTACCTCATGCCCCTTATTCGCTCGGACTGGTCCCGCTGCTGGCTTGGAAAAGTGCTAACGTATGACTCCTGTCCTGAGGGTGCTGGGGCTTGTGTTGCTACTAGGTCTCCTGCCTGGGCGGCCGCTCAGGGGAGAGTCCAAGAGAGAGCTAGATTTGTTCGTCGTGATGCTGCGCGGGCTCGTGGGCCTGCGCTTTCTTGCCTCGACCCTGATGACCCCCTGGTGTTTGTGACGCCGCCGCCGTCTTTCGAGGGCGTCTCGGAGCTTTGGGAGCGAGACCTTTCGTTTCCCGAGGTTCCGCTCGAAGGGCTTGCGGGGAAAGACTGGGAGGTGTTTTTCTGCCATTCCTGGAGGAGAAAGATGACTGCACATGAGGGGGAAGCCAGAGCTGGAGTCCTTGGGATCGCTAATGTTGTTCTGGAACCTGGAGTTCATAGTTGTCGTCTTCTGGCTCTTGGGGATAACCTCGGTGTCACGCTCAGCTTTGCGAGATCCAGGGCCCGTGCTTTTCCCCTGCTGGTGCAGGTTCGGCGGGCGTCGGCGCTGGCGCTGTCGCGAAACCTCTTCGTGGGGTTCAGGTGGGTCCCGAGTGAGTTCAACAGCTCCGACAAACCTTCGAGGGGCCCCGGTCTGCAACGTGGGGACACGGTCGAGTTGAGCGTCACTCCTGAGATACACCGTCTCGCTCGAGACCAGCAGGGCCCTGTAGCCGTTTTGGCCAAGGATGAAGTCCCACAATGCTCTACTTCTACTTGATTGGGCTCGACATGTCCTTGGTGAGGAAGGCGAAGAGAGCAGCGCCGACGGAGGAGAGGGAAGTTCGTGTGCTTCTTCGGCGGACGGACCTGCTGCCACTAGAGAAGAGGTGGCAAGCTACTTTACAACCGCGACGCGATCGCCTCCATGCCCGTGCTGCTGGAGGAGGCGGAGAGGGACGCCAGCCGTCTGGAAGATTCGGACGGCACGACCTCGCAGGAGGAAGGCAACCCGCTCGTGCAGGATCGCGTGCTGAAGCGCAAGACCCACCATGCGAAGATGGCAAAGGAGCCAGGTTTGCAACACGTTTCGGTGCTAGAACGAAACTTGGTAGGAGAGCGAACCTGGGCGCAATATCGAAAGCTATATCGCGGCCTGGTGGACTACGTCAACGAGCGCAAGCTGAACACCGACAAGGTGCAGGACTTCGACGTGGCCATCGTCGCCTTCATGACCCACATGTATATGCTGGGCTACGACGCGGGCATCGGCCAGAAACTGATCGCCGCTGTTGTGTTCTTCCAACCTCGCTTCGGCAAGCTGGGCGACCTTTCTCTTCCGCGAGCCTGGCGGGCTGCCAGGGGCTGGGCCAAGCTGGACCCACCGCGCAGCCGTCAGCCCTTGACCCTGCCGACGGTCGCAGGGTTGGCCGCGATGCTCGCCTACGCGGGGCACCTGGACATGGGCATCTGGGTGATCATCGCTTTCTGCACCTACTTGCGCCCAGGCTCTACGATGCAGCTCACCAGGGGCTCTCTGGTCCCGCCTGCCATGAAAGTCGACGCGATGTGGCGCGTGCTCGCACACAGGTCAGACCTCCACCAGGTCTCGAAGGTGGGGGCCCAAGACGACACCATCTTGTGGGATACTCATGGTTTTGAATGGATGGGCGAAGTTCTTCAGATTCTAGCCGTCGGAGCACGAAATGAGAGCCTGTGGCAGTTTACCTATCCAGAGTTAGTGCGCGAGATCCGCAAGCAAGGCCGGCTGCTCGGCCAAGACATTGTGCCTTGCCAGTTGCGCCATGCGGGCGCTTCCTGGGATTCTTGGGCCGTCCTGGGCTCGTCTTGGGGCCCTCTTCTGAGTGCGATCTCGGGTGCCTCCTCGGCCGTCTCGGGCGCTCCAGAGACTGAGAAGCCGAGCGTGCGAAAATTGCACCGTCACCTAAGGACAACCCATATTTTTTGCTCCCCAGGGGCCTCTGGGGAGTCGTCTTCGGGCCCCCTTGGGCTATCTGGGGAGCCCGTTGGGCCGACGAGTGCCCATCTTGGGCCCACTGGGCCATCTTGGGCCCATCGTGGCCGTCTGGGGGCGCTCGTCGGGCCTTCCTGATGCCTCCTGGGGCCTCTGGGGCCGTCCTGGGGCCGTCTTGGATCCGCCTGGGGCGCTCCAGAGCCAGGCTCCTCAGACGGGCGGGGAGTTGTGTCAGGTCTTGTTTAGATGTGTACAGGTCGTCATTGAGTTCGTACAGCTGCATATATATACGCATATAGATATACACGTATGTATGTGTGTATGCATGTATGTATGTATGCACGCACGCACACATGCATGCGTGCGTGCATGTATGCACGTATGTATGTATGCATGCATGCATGCATGCGTGTATGTATGTATGCATGCCTGCATGCCTGCATGTATGTATGTATGCATGCATGCATGTATGCATGCATGTATGTATGTCAACATGCATGCATGCATGCATGTATGCATGCATGTATGTATGTGTGCACGTGTGTATGTCTGTCTGTGTGTCTGCCTGCCTGCCTGCCTGCCTGCCTGTCTGTCTGTCTGTTTGTCTGTCTTTCTGTATGTTACGTCTGTATGTATGTATGTATATATATATGTATATATCTATATTCATGTCTGTATGCATGCATGCATGCGTGTATGTATGTATGTGTGTATGTGTGTATGGGTGTATGTGTTCAGGTGTGCATGTGTGTATGTATGTATGTATGTATGCATGCGTGCATGTATGTATGCATGCATGCATGCATGCATGCATGTATCTATGTCTGTATGTATGTGTGTATGTAATGTATGTAATGCATTTGATGTCTGTATTTATGTATGTATGCATGCATGCATGCATGCATGTCTTCATGCATGCATGCATGCATGCATGTATGTATGTGTGTGTATGTGTGTGTATGTATGTATGCATGCATGCATGCATGCATGCATGCAATGTATGTAATGTATGTATGTATGTATGTATGTATGTATGTATGTATGTATGTATGTATGTATGTATGTATGTATGTATATATAGGCATGCATGTGTGTATGTATGTATGTATGTATGTATGTATGTATGTATGTATACATGTATGTATGCATGTCTACATGTATGTATGCAGGCATACATGCATGTATGTATGTATGCCTGTATGTATGCATTTATGTAAATACGTATGTATGTATGTAGATAGTCAGGCAGGTAGGTCTGTATTCAGTATGTATGTATGAATGTAGGCATCTAGGCATGTAGGTATGTAGGTATGTAGGTATGTAGGTCTGTATGTATGTATATGTATGCACGTACATGTATGTATGTACGTACGTGTATACGTATGTATGTATGTATGCATGCATGCATGCATGCATGTATGTATGGAATGTATGTATGTATGCATGCATGCATGCATGCATGCATGCATGCATGTATGTATGTATGTAGGTATGTAGGTATGTAGATATGTATGTATGTATGTATGTATGCATGTATGTATGTATGTATGTATGTATGTATGTATGTATGTATGTATGTATGTATGTATGTATGTATGTATGTATGTGTGTGTGTGTATGTATGTATGTATGTATGTATGTATGTATGTATGTATGTATGTATGTATGTATGCATGTATGTATGTATGTATGTATGTATAATAGAGATGTAGACCCCCCATGAGTGGATTGCTCCTGGGCCTCTGGAGGATGCGGCGGTCGATCACTCCATCACTCAGAGCCAGCGATCCTGTCTCGGCGCAGCCCTCCCGGAGGGCACCGTCAGAATCCACCGACGGGTGTCAGCGCACGGTCTGCGGCAGGGTCGCGCTGTGACGACCCAGCGGTGACCCCAAGCGCGGGCACTCGAGGGCCGAACGCCGCGGGCGGCCCAGAATCGGCTGATGTCGAACGGTCGGCGCGCAGGATCCGAAAGCCGCGATCGTTCAGGGCCGAACCACCCGCGCGGGGCCAGAAGCCAGGGTCGAAGTCGTCGTTGCGCGGACCTGCCGTGTAGAGCTTTGTGGCGTGCGCCCTGGCGCCGTCGGGGCCGCTGCCAGCGGCGAGAGGCCCTCGAGATCCGACGCTGCGAAAATATTGCAACGTAGCGGAAAGTCACGACCGGAGCCCTAGACTTTAGTCTCTCTGGGGCATTTCCTGGGCTAGATCGATCTGTGATCGTCCTGGGGCCCGAAA
>CAUYUJ010021000.1:107064-119564 GCA_963575745.1 Prorocentrum cordatum | reverse complement strand
AATTTGCAACGAAAGCCTTTGCCATTCGCCGCGCGCGCAATCCTTTTGCAACCCGCCAATGCAGGAAACCTTTTGTAATGTATCGCAAAAAGAATCGTTTCATAATCCGCGCAGTAGGAATCTTCTTTTATCTTGCCACAAGAGGAATTCTGGTGTAATTCGTCGCAGAAGGAATCCTTCTGTCATCCGTTGCAAAAGAAATTTTCTTGTAATTCGCCACTGCAGGCATTCTTCCGTAATTCGCACAAAAGGAATCCTTTTGCAATCCGCCGCAAAAGGAGTCCTTCTGCAACAGCCTCGTAGGAGAAGTCGCGCGCAGCCCTCCACGAGCAAGTCAGGCGAACAGAAAATGACAAGTCATCGAAACCCAAAAACGATCACAACACAGCGTATCGTAGGAAACATCGGAAATCTCTTCCAGGGAAAAGAGGGGACATTAGGAAACAATGTCGCGGCAATAGGAATTTATTCTTTTGTAAACCGCCAAAATCGGAATCCCTTTGTAATCCGCGCAAAAGGGATTCCTTTTGTATTTAGCAGCAAAATGGAGCCCTTTGTAGTGGTAGCAAAAGAACTCCTTGTGTCGTCCGTTTAAAACGAGATCCTCTTGCAATCATGTGCAAAGGAGTCTTCTTGCGCGGATTACAAACGGATTCCTTCTGTGGCGAGTTACAGAACGATTCCGGTTTCCGTGGTTTATCTCTCCTGAAGACTCTTCCATTTTTGTTATATTGCCGTTGTGTGTTTTCACAGCCTCCTGTTTCATTACTGCTTTCTTTTCGCTTTATTCGTTTGGGGAGGAAGGCGCCTTGTCCCCCCAGGCGATTGCAAACGGATTCTTTTTGTGGCGGCGTGCTCAAGGATTCCTTTCGTCAAGAGGACTTCTTATGTGACGGATTACGAACGGATTCCGTTGGTAGCTAAATACAAGGGTTCTTTTTGTGGCAAGGTACAAAACTATTCCCAGTGTCGTGGTATATGTTTCCTTATTGTCTTGTTTTCCCGTGAAGGGCTTTGCAATTTTCCCGTTTTTGATTTGTGTGTTTACAGTTTTTTTCCTCCATTTTCCCCCTTCTTCGTATTGGGAGGAGGGCGTCATATTTCCCGAGGCGTTTACATAAGGATTTCTGTTCTGGTGGATTACAGCAAGGATACGTTTTGTGCGGATTACATATGGATTCCTTGTTGTGGCGATTTGCACGAGCATTCAATTTGTAACGGGTTACACTATATTCTTTTGGTGACGAAGTGCAAAAAGACTTCTTATTGTGGCGGGTTGCACGAGAAATCCTTCTGTTCAGGTGTAATAGAATTTCTTTTGTGGTAGATTAGAGAAGGATGGATTTTGTGGTACAGTACAACACATTCGACTAGTATTGGTTTCGCACCGATGTTTACGTTGTGCTGGAAAGAAGTATTGCTAAAACTATTGCTCGTCGCTCAGCACGCTCCTCACATGCCCAGAAACATGACAACATTGCACACCATACAACAACGCAAACACATATATCAGAAAACAGCACGCCGCGATGCACCTCACAAAATGCACCCCCGCAATCGTCCGAACTCGACGAGGATGACCTGAGATGTTGATGGTGAGGGAAAAGGGGTGGGAGTTGGAGGAGCGGATGGGCTCCAATGGGTTGCAGATGCTCTTGGGGCTCCTTAGATGTGTTAATCAAGGAATACGAGAAGGCTGATGATGATAAGGGTGTGGATGCGGATGCGGATGCGGATAGGAGGAGGAGGATGAGGAGGAGGAGGAGGAGGAGGAGGAGGAGGGGGGGATGAGGAGGAGAGAGGAGGAGGAGGAGGAGGAGGAGGAGGAGGAGGAGGAGGAGGAAGAGGAGGAGGAGGAGAGGAGGAGGAGGAGGAGGGGGGAGGAGGTGGAGGAGGAGGAGGATGAGGAGGAGGAGGAGGAGGAAAAGGAGGAGGAGGAGGAGGAGGAGGAGGAGGAGGAGGACAAGAAACACCCTAGGGTCATGACGGTAGCGACGACGGCCGCACTCTCAAAGCTCGCCGCCGTCGCGTTGATGGCGATGCCGATGTTCACCACGATGGGAGTGGAGCAGGCTCTCTTGCTACTCCTTCTCCTCTTGGACCTCCCCTGTCAGCCGCTGCTCCTCCAGGAGAGCCCGTCTCGCCGATGCCCCCCCCCCAAAGCCGCCCTGCCGTCCTGGCCCAGGCCACCCTGGCCCGAGCCCGTCCGCCCGCTGGCCTCTGCGCCGGGGCCGCGGCAGTGGCTGGCTGGTGGCAGCTGGAGCTCAGAGGCGTTGACAGGGGCGAAAAGCCCAGGGGAGAGCAAGACATGTAGTCAGGGGCGCCGATGATCTATGTCTTCGAAAAGGCTCCCGGGCGAATGCGTGTAATGCCCGCCTCTGGGCTATTCGCCCCTATCGTCGCCGCCGAGGAGCGGCTCCGGCCGCCGCCGTGGGAGAGAAGCCGGCAGGCACCACGGGTGCGAAGACGGAGGCCACCTCGCGCCGCAGCCGTCGCTGACGCTTGCGGGAGGTGCGTGCGTCCACCAAGTAGTTTGCGAGCGAGGCCGAGACGGTGGACGAGGTGGTGGCCCTGGACATGGGTGGGGAGGGGGACGAGGATCAGTGTAAACCCAAGGAGCATCAACGATGTCACAATAGCCCCTTCCGTCAAGCTCCCTCCTCAAAGGTTACCACACGAATCTATCTTTATTGCGGGAAGTGGCCCGTTTGAAGACAAACGATTGAGAATCCGCAGGATCGTGCAAGAACCAAACTTTCTGCGACTTCAATGCCGCGGATCAACGTGACTGTTGCGTCCGGACAGTTCTCAGTTGTGCGAGAACACATTTCGGGGGATGTCAACGCCGCGGATCAGTGTGACTGCGGCGTCCTGGCAACCCTAGCTCGTGCCAGAAGACCATGCCTGAGACATCAACACAGCGAAGCAACGCCTTGATTGCGTCCTGACACTTTCAAATTGTGTCAGAATTCCATTCCTGGGAGTTTGACCATGCGAATCCATGAACACGTTGCCAACTTTTGAGACGCATGCGTGCGGCGCTAAGGCGAGAGCCACGTTTTGGAAAGGTACCGTCCTCCATCCGTGAAGCCGTTGCAAACTTTGAAAGACGAATTTGCGCCGTGCCAAGGCGAAAACCACATTTTGAAAAGACACCGCCCTCCGTCCGTGAAGCTGTTGCAAGTTTTTAAGACGAGTGTGCGCGGCGCAAAGGCGAAGGCCACATGTTCAAGAAGGGCCGCCCTCCACGTTGAAGCGGTTCCGGACCTCTGAGACGAATGTGCGCGCCGATGCCAGAGTCACATCTTTCAAAACGACCCGCCCTCCACCCGTGGATCTGTGGCAGACTGCAAAGTTCAGGATCAGTGGTGGCGAGGAAGTCTCGGGCGGAACGCCTTGCCCGCCCTATCGACACGCCCGGGGGCGCGACAGGGAGGATGATTGTCAAGGACAAGAAGTTCAGTCGAGCACGAAGATGGTCAGGGTCCGAATGACTTTTTGGATCCCGCCTAACGTGCAGAGGATCGTAGCTTGGAGCGCTTCGCCCACTGGTTCCCCACCGCGCTGAGGAGCGACGGCCGCGTGAGCCCTTTGGGGGCTGTGGGCTGCATCTCCAAGGGATATCGAGAAGGCTGACGGCTCCAGATGCGGTCCAGCCGCGCAGGGCGAGGCACGAACGGTCAGGGCGGCCAAGATTGACCTCTCGGTCGAGGAGGTGTGCGAGTCTGATTTGGTCGCGGCCACCGCGCGCCCCGTCGACCGGGGCTGCGAGCAGGAGGGGAGCACGACTGAGGGCGAGCCGAGGGCGGAGGGCGTGCAGCTCGCGGCCACCGGCGGCGTCCTGCCGAGCAGCTTCGAGGAGGCCGAGAGGTGCAGCGCGGAGGCCGCGACGCCAGGCGGGCGGGCAGAGAGATGCCAGGAGGTCGGCCGCAAGCGACGGCCTGATGATCGGCACCCTGCAGTGTCGAGGCCAGGGGGCACGTGCCATCCTCCAGCACACTGCCCAGACCCGCTCGTGCGACCCGCGCGTCCGGGGCCGGGGCAAGCGGCCGGGCCAGCGCCAAGGATGGGGCCAAATCGCGTTCTGTGCCGTCGGCCGTTGAATTGGGTAGCGAGGGCTTCGCGCGCGAGTTTTCATTCAAAGATGACGCGCGCGCATCCGTCGAGTGGGGTGCGTCCGCGCCTCCGTTCTTCCTGCCTGAATTCGTACTCCCAATGTAGTTGTGTGCTCTTATGCGCTACGCGCGCGTTCCATCAACCGCACCCTGATCTCGTAGGCTTCGTTGTCATTCGTGGCCTCCTCAGGGGCTTTTGAAGTTTTTACTGTGCATCACCGCCTGGATCTCCGGTCGTTGTTCTGATTCTTTGCTTCATTTCGCCCTCTTTTCGTTCTCCTGTTTGCCTTCTTCCTCGGGTTCGCCTGTGTGAGTTTGGTCGTTCAGGGGCATCCCGTCCCGCGGGCCGAATTCTGTCCGGAGACGGGGGGCTTTGCGCATCGGGGTGTTGTGTACGTGTTATGGCGTGTTCTCGCAGTTTCGCTTGCCCCGGCTTTGGGTTGGGTCGGGCTGGGCACGCGTGGCTGGCCGGGGGGGGCGCGTGGGGGGGGGGCCTAAACTAACACGACCCGAAAGCCGTCCGTCTCCTTAGCCGCGCCGAGGGCCGTGTGGGGGGGGGGCCCTTGGAATTTGAGACCCGCCCGCCCGCACCATTCCAGGGCGGTTTACCCCCCCTGTTTGCGGCAAACGGTGACAGCAAGGCATCGGGACTTCGTGGAGTCGGACCCCAGGACCCCAAGTCTACAAGGCCTGGGCGGCCTACCCCAGGCTGACACCCGGGCGGCACAGGGTAATCCAGGCCTGGCCTTTCGGCCCGCGTCGGCGGCCGGCAAGCGGACCGAGCACGTTCTCGGTACCGCCGGCGGCACGTCGCGGACGGTCCGTGGGCGGCCGTGAGTAATCTAAGCTTGGCCTTTCGGCCCGCGGGGGCGGCCGGCAGGTGGAACGAGCATGTCCTCGGTCCCGCGGGCCCGCGGCGCGCGGTCGGCGGGATACCAGTGCGTCCCGGCCGGCGCGCTGTCGCTGTGCGCTTAAACTAACGAGGAGCCAGTGCGCCCTCAGCTGCGCACGCCAATCAAGGCATGCCGTGCTGCCCCAGGTCAGACGGCCCAGGGCGGCTCGGGCCGGTCATGCAGGGCCAGCGTGCCCGCGCCGGCGGCCGGCTTGTGGACCGGGCACGTCCTTGGTCCCGCGGGCTCTCCGCGCCGAGGGCCAGTGTGTCCCGTGCGACGGTTCAAACACCGCGCGCCCGCCCCGAGGGGGCGGGCCGGCCTGCGTATTTCGGGGACCCGACCATGTGATTCGGTGCCCTGTGGCGCGATTGTGTCGTGGCACCTCCCCAGACATGTGGGTCGGTTGTCAGGTCGTGGCGCTCTCTCTTCGCTTCCTTTTTTTTTTCCGCACTCGGCACACCCGTGCATTCTCAGGCCACGGTTCAATGTATTTCAGCAGGTCGGTTCGTGTAGTGTTCCCGGTCTTTCTTTGCGACCTTTTGACTCGCAAAGCGTTCAATTCCGTTTAGGATGCAGCTCTGTGGTCGCGCCCCCTCTGCCTTCTCAAAACCATATCCCTCATGCCCCCCCCGCCTGCCGCCTCCTGGGTCTCCTCCTCGCCGTCGTCGTCGTTTGTCCTCCTCGTGGGTATGCTCTTCCCCCTTGCTTTACTGTTCTCCCCCTTTGGGGCCCCCATTTCGCGCCCCCCCCGTCGTCCTCGTTCGATTACTTTTGGCGACGACGACGACCGATGGCGACGATAACGACGATGGAGAACGGGCAGCGACGAATGCGGACGACGACGGAGGACGGAGGACGCCAGACAACCGACGACGACTGACCACGACGAAGACGACGATGACGACGACGATGACGACCATCGACGACAACTGCGACCGACGACGACGAACGACAGCGACGACTGACGACAACTACTACGGACCATGCGCGATCGACGACCGGCGACGACGGCAGGGACCGACGACCCCGGTCGTCGGTCGACGACGGCAGCGACCGACGACGGTCGACGGACAACGACGGGCGACGGCGCCTGTTGACGACGGACGACCCGCGACGACGACGACCGACGGCACTGAACGACGACTGATGCAGCCGCCGCGCCGCGCCCCAGGACAACGACCCGGTGCCCGGGTCTGCCCCCATGCCGCTTCTTTCTGCCGTGTCGTCTTCCCCCCCTGTTCTCCTGAGGATGGTGATGGCGATGATGCTGATGATGATGATGATGATGATGATAACGATGATGATGATGATGATGATGATGATGATGGTGATGATGGCTATGACGATGATGATGACGATGATGATGCTGGTGATGGTGATTGTGATGGTGATGATGATGGTGATGGTGATGATGATGATGATGTTGCTGACGATGATGACTATAATAATGACGATGATGATGATGATTATGATGAGGATGAGAATGATTATGATGATGATGATGATGATGATGATGATGATGATGATGACTCTCATGATGATGAATATGATGATGATTATGATGATGACGATGATGATGACGATGATGATGATGGTGATGGTGATGGTGATAATGATCTGGGGATGATAGGGATGAGGATGTGGACGATGACGAGGACGATGATGGTGTTGGTGGTGATGACTATGTTCACGATCATGATGATGACGATGGTGAGGATGATGATGATGATGATGTTGCTGATGCTGATGATGCTGCTGATGGTGATGTGGATGATTCTGATTATGCTGCTGATGATGATGCTGATGATGATGATGGTGGTGATGCTAGTGTTGATGATGATGCTGATGGTGATGATTTGCAGTAATGGCGACAATGATGAGGATGATGATGATGCTGATGCTGATGCTTGTGCTGATGCTGATGATGATGCTGCTGCTGCTGATGATGATGATGATGATGATGGTGGTGGTGGTGATGATGATGCTGATGATGCTGATGATGGTGATGATGCTGCTGCTGCTGATGATGACGATGATGATGATGATGATGATGATGGTGGTGGTGGTGATGATGATGCTGATGATGCTGATGATGGTGATGATGCTGCTGCTGCTGCTGCTGATGATGACGATGATGATGATGATGATGATGATGATGAGGATGATGATGATGATGATGATGATGATGATGATGATGATGATGATGATGATGAGGATGATGATGATGATGATGATGATGATGATGATGATGATGATGATGACGGTGGTGGTGGTGGTGGTGGTGGTGGTGTGGTGATGACGAGGCGGGAGGAGGAGGACCAGTATAACCCGTCGGACCCTACAATCATGTATTTTCATTGCGGGAAGTGCTCCAGTGGAAGAGATCCGTCTAAGAATCCTCAGCCATGTGAAGACAGAGTTCCTCGGACCCCAGCGCCTCGAATCAACGGGACTGTCGCGTCCTGACAACCCTCATTCGTGCTAGAACGCCATGCCTGGGACTTCAACACCGCGAATCAACGTGACTGTTGCGTCCTGACATTCTTACAGCGTGCCAGAACGCAATGCTTGTGACTTATATCATGCGAATTCATGAAACCGAGACAGCATTTCAAGACGAATGTGCGCGGCGCTAAGGTGATTTGCTGTCTTGGGTACGCCTGTGCGTTCTCTGAAGACTTCCCGAGGTGGTCCGACACCGAGAAGCATCGGTCGCAGAAGTGTTCGTGTTCTTCAATCTTCGGATTCAGCTCCTGGGAGGTTCTGTTCAGCATCAGTGCTGGTATGTCCGTGGTCGGAATTCAGTGAATTCCAGCTCAGTCCCGCGTAACCCCCCTGATCCAGCTTAGTCTGGCTTGATCTGGCTGAATCCAGGGCCCAGTCTGGGCTGATCCTGCGCAGTGGCCCCTCAATCTGGCTGACTTAGTATCTTTTGGTTGTTCTTGCGAAGGCCTCTCAAGAGTTGCCTCTTACCTGATCCCTGCAGACGACGACGACGACGACGACGACGACGACGACGACGACGACGACGACGACGACGACGACGACGACGACGACGACGACGACGACGGGGGCGCAGCCGTCGCGCCATCGGGGCGACCCCCCCCGCCCCCGAGGCCGAGCGACGGTCCAGCCGACGCGCTGCTGCGGCCCCCCCTGCCGCGCTTATAGCCGCGCTCCGCGGGGTGTCGGCGGGCCAACGGCCAGGCAGACCCCAGGCCACATCTCTTCCTCCCCAGACATGATCGCGTCGTGAAAAAATCATGACGGCAATTTTTTCCCAATTTTCGGCCCCCGGGGGCCCTCGCAGGGCCCCCGCACCGTCAAAAAACGACTCAGGATGAAAAACCGGCCCCGCGCCAAGGGTCTGCACATTTGGGGACGCCGTCCTGAACAAAAACCAGGACGTCGCATGTCTGGGTCCCCATCGACACATCTCTCTCTATACGTAATTGTATATCTAGAGTTATCTCACGATACCCATGTGCATTCTTTACGCTTCGCGTATCCCCACCAGCCCATCTCACAGCAGCAACTCTTGCGAAGCATGCCGACAGTCGTGTTTTTCAGGCGTGTGTCCGCTTGGCCCCGCATATCTCCCCTGTTCCTCCTTCCTCCCGCCTCCTTGTACATCCTCCTTGTGGGGGGAGCGGGAGAAGGACGAGGCGGAGGAGGAGGGAGAGAAAGCGCTCCTCGTGGTTTGAGTCGTTTGGGGTTTCTCGTCCTGGTGTGAGTCGTTCGGGCCCTTCTTCCTGGTGTGAGTCGTTCGGGCTCTTCGTGGTGTGAGTCGTTCGGGCTCTTCGTCCTGGTGTGAGTCGTTCGGGCTTCTCGTGGTGTGAGTTGTTCGGGCCCCTCATCCTGGTGTGAGTCGTTCGGGCCCCTCCTCCTGGTGTGAGTCGTTCGGGCTCCTCGTGGTGTGAGTCGTTCGGGGCCCTCGTCCTGGTGTGAGTCGTTCGGGCTCCTCGTGGTGTGAGTCGTTCGGGCGCCTCGTCCTGGTGTGAGTCGTTCGGGCCCCTCCTCCTGGTGTGAGTCGTTCGGGCTCTTCGTGGTGTGAGTCGTTCGGGCCCCTCGTCCTGGTGTGAGTCGTTCGGGCTCCTCGTGGGGCCTCTTGGGGGCCTCTTGGAGCCTCTTGGGGCCTCTTGGGGGCCTCTTGGGGGCCTCTTGGGGGCCTCTTGGGGCGTCTTGGGGCCTCTTGGGGGCCTCTTGGGGGCCTCTTGGGGGCCTCTTGGGGCCTCTTGGGGGCCTCTTGGGGGCCTCTTGGAGGCCTCTTGGGAGGCTCCTGGGGGCCTCTTGGGGCCATCTTGGGGCCTCTTGCGACCTCCTCAGAAGCGCAAAGGAGCGCTGCCCCCTGAGAAGGACAAAATGAGCCCAAAACCTTCGTAAAATCAATGATTCTGCTATGAAGGAAGATGAGCGCGGCCCCCGCAGGAGGCCAAAATGGGGCCAAAACCGTAGTAAAATCAATGATTTTTGGCTTCAAAGAAGAGCAGAGGGGCCAAACTCCCTCCCCCCTCGGGGCCAGAATCCTCCCTGTGAGGGTCGTCGTTTTTTGGCCCTCCCAGGAGTCGAAAAAGGCCCCCCTGACCCCACCCCGGACTCCCTGTCCAGGTCCAGGGGGAGGGGGTAGGGGGAGGGGTAAACCCCTCCCCGAAGGGGAAGAAGGGGGGTTGAGGACAGAGAGAGCTCTCTAAACCACTCACGCCCAAAGGGCTGGTGGGATTTCTGAATCTCGTTGCGTACAGTTTTGCTCTTCCCCCCCGGACTCCCCCTGCCTCTGCTCTCCCGCATCCTCCTTCGCCAACCCTCACGTGCTTCGCTGCCATCTTGGGGGGAGCTCCACCGACGACCCCCAGCTGTATACCGCTCCGCACGGCGGCGCCGCTTCCCTCTCAGCACGCTCCTCACGTGTTTTGGTGGCACTGGAGAGAGGAGGTCCTCCTCCTCCTCCTGCTCCTCCCTCCTCCTCCTCCTCCTCCTCCTCCTCCTCCTCCTCCTCCTCCTCCTCCTCCTCCCTCCTCCCCCTCCTCCTCCTCCTCCTCTCCTCCTTCTCCTCCTCCTCCTCCTCCTCCTCCTCCTCCTCCTCCTCCTCCCTCCTCCTCCTCCTCCTCCTCCCCCTCCTCCTCCCGCCTCCTCCGCCTCCTCCTCTCCGCCTCCTCCTCCTCTCCTCCTCCTCCTCCTCCCTCTCCTCCTCCTCCTCCACTCCTCCTCCTCCTCCTCCTCCTCCGCCTCCTCCTCACTCCTCCGCCGCCTTCCTCCTCCCTCTCCTCCTCCTCCTCCTCCCCCTCCTCCTCCTCCTCCCTCCTCCTCTCCTCCTCCTCCTCCCCTCCTCCCGCCTCCGCCTAATCCTCCTTCTTTGCCTCCTCCTCCTCCTGCCTCCGCCCCCTCCTCCCTCGCCTCCTCCTCTTCCTTCGCCTCCTCCTCTTCCTCCTCCGCCTCCTCCGCCTCCTCCTCCTCCTCCTTCTCCTCCTCCTCCTCCTCCTCCTCCTCCCACCTCTGGTAGTGGTGGTGGAGGGAGGAGGATCGGGGCTCAAGAGACGGGGGTCAATGCAGACGGGGGGTCAGTCAGAGCGCCGGATCTTGCAGGATTCTGCCGAGCCAGGATTGCATTGACCCGGGTGTGGATGCAGGAGCCTGCAGGATCCGGCAAAGCCTGACTGAGCCTGGTCTGGATTGACCCAGGTCAGTAGCTCCCTGGGGAGGGGGAGGAGGGTGAGGGGGCGGAGGGGGAGTGGGAGGAGGAGGAGGAGGAGGAGGAGGAGGAGGAGGGAGGAGGAGGAGGAGGAGGAGGAGGAGGCGGAGGAAGAGGAGGAGGAGGAGGAGAGGGAGGAGGAGGAGGAGGAGGGAGGAGGAGGAGGAGGAGGAGGAGGAGGGAGGGGGGGAGGGGGAGGGGGGGAGGGGGAGGAGGAGGGGGGAGGAGGAGGGAGGAGGAGGAGGAGGAGGAGGAGGAGGAGGAGGAGGAGGAGGAGGAGGAGGAGGAGGAGAAGGAGGAGGAGGAGGAAGAGGAGGGGGAGGGAGGATGAGCGCAAAGGAAGGTGGATGGAGGCAGGGGCTCCGCGCCGTGGCCGCCGCGTCGGGGCGCGCGCGCCTCAGCGTTCGTTTTCGGGCGCCCCGTGCGCCTTGGGCCCGGGCGGGGCCCCTCGCCGCCGCCGATGGGCGTGGCCATCGAGGAGGGCGAGGCGCTGGGCTGCGCCCCCCCCCGGCGTCCTTCCCTTCGGCCTCGTCAACGTCGTCGCCGTCGTCGTCGCCGTCATTCTCGTGGTCGTGTTGCTCCTCTTACTCCCCTCTCCCTCCCATGTGCCCCTGCCCCCTGCCCCTGTCGTCGTCGCGTCATCAGTCTAACCCTTGTCGTCCTCCTCTTGCTCCCCCTGCTCCTCTGGCCCCCCTCTCAGAGAGCCGCTCCCAAATCGGTGAGGAGTCCATCGCTGCGCCGGGGCTCCCACGTGCCCCCAGCGCCGTCGTGTCAAGTAATCTAGCCCAGCAGGGTTTCACACAAACGCTCCCGCTCCTCCCCTTTTCTTTCCTTCCTTAGGATGCAACTCCTGGGAGGTCAAATTCAACATCGGAGCTGGTAGATCCGCAGTCGACAACTGGCCTCATCCGGTTTACTGCAGCTTGATTCCGCGAGCTCTGGCGTACTCGAGCTTGCCTGAGGGCCCACTCTGGCCCACTCGGGCACAGTGGCTCCTTGATCGGGCTTGATGGCCCTCCATCGCTCTGACGAAGACCTCCCAGGAGTTGTTTCCCAACCTTCCTCCTCACATGCGCCTCACGGGCGCGCGCGCGCGTGCTTGGCAGGCCAGGACCAGCGCGGCCTGCGGCCGGGTGGCTCTCTCCGGGGGCGCAGCGCCGCCCAAGCCTCCGGCGTAGTCGCAGGCGGGTGTGCTTCGGCCACCGCTGCGCCCGTTGCGGCTGGGGGGCCGCCTTGCGTGCCTGGGGCGCCGTGCCAGGGGTCCGGCCTGGGGCGCCCTGTGTGGACTCGAAGAGGAAAAAGCATAAACATAAACTTTTGGCGTTCCGCGCGGATTTTTTGTATCGGCGCTGGGCCCCTCCTGGCGGCGCCCGCGCGCCAGGGAGGGGGCCCAGCGCGGATCCAAGAAATCCGTGGGGAGCGCCGAAAGTGTATGTTTGTGCCGTTTTTTCTTCTTCTATGGATTCCGCCTCGCCAGACAGCCAGCGGGTCCCCTCGTTGCTGGGGTATCGGGTATAGGTTTCCGTCGGCCCTCGCGTGGCTGCCAACGTCGTGTGTCTGTGCTGAGCCACCGCCAGCGTCTCAGGAAGCCAGCTTGCAGACGGAGAGGCCTTTTTTGTGGTCTCCCAGCGGCCGAGTGCGCCACCAGGCAGTTGATGCCGATATGGTTTTTGAATTCAAAAACTGGTTTTTGAAATCAAACTGGTTTTTGAATTGGAAGAATAGGTTTTTTAATCAAACAACGAGTTTTTGAATTCAAAAACCAGTTTTTTGAATTCCAAAACATTTGTTAGTCGACAGCAT
>CAUYUJ010021000.1:87064-102064 GCA_963575745.1 Prorocentrum cordatum | reverse complement strand
TATGTGTATGTGGATATGTACATGAATATGTGTATGTGTTGAAACGTATGTACATGTACATGAGTATGTGTATGTGCATGTGTATATGTACTGATTGATGCATTTGTATATTATAAGTCTATGTAGAGGCACCTGTAGATGTATCTGTAAATGCATATGTATATGTGCATGTTTAGGTGTATGTATGTGTAGATGCAAGGGCATGTGTATGCGTATGTGTATATGACCATGCACATGCATATGTACAGGTTTAATTCTATGTACGTGTTCATAGATATGTATATGTATGTGTTTATATATGTATGCAAGTGTATATACATGCGTATATATATATATATATATATATGTGTAGGCAGCTGTACGCGTATATGTGAGTGAGTCAGAATTTGTATCCTATATGGCTCTGTACGTATATATGTATATATATATATATAGCTGTATACGTATACGGTTACGTATGTGTTTCTGTCTATGTACATGTATGTGCCCGTGCATACGTATATGCGTGCGTATACTTAACTGTACCTGTATATGTATTTGTATATGCGCATGTATTTGTACATGTGTAGATACTGGTTTATGTATAGTTTCGTTGCAGGTGTAGGGATTTGCATTTGTATATGTGTATGTATATGTTCATGAAGATGTACGTCTGTCGGTATATGTCGACACATAGTTGTATATCTATGTATGGGTTACTATTTATGCATGTCTATACATACGTATATGTAAATGCTTATGTCTAGGTAGGTGTATATTGCTATGTCCATGTAGAGTCGGATTTACACATGTTTCTATTTAGGTATGTGTATATATATATGTATGCGTAAGCATGCGCATATGTGTATATATGTATTTGGGCGTGTGGATGGATGTGTATATGGTTATGTACATGTACGTGTCTGTTTTTGTGTACGTGCATACCTATATGTGTATGTATATGTATAGGCTTATGTTCATGTGACCTGAATTTGTATGCTTATGGATATGTTAAGGTACGTGTATATATGCATACATATATGTAGTTGTATGTGTGTACGTGTAGGTATAGGTGTATTTTGGTGTAAACGTATCGGTATACTAACATGTATGTGTATCTGTGTGTAGGTATACAGATATGAAAAACGGCTGTGCAGTCCATATATGTGAATGCATGTGAGTGTATATATATGGGTGTGTAACTATATATCTATAGGTTCATGCATATGTATGTGGAGATGATTACACATATACCGATGACTATGCACAATCATAGGCACATGCATATACATACATATATATATGTAATCGTGTACATACACATTTTCAGTGCATTGTTATGTCTGCACATGTATGTATGTATGTGTAGACACTTTGCATTTGAAGAGGTATTTGTATGTGTGTATGTTTTTAGCATCTGTTTCTGTGTAGGTGCCTGTGTGTGTTTGTAAGTGTAAACCTATGTGTGTACGTATATGGTATGTATATGGATTTGCAACGTGAGCTGTATATGCCCATGTCTATGTATAGGTATCTGTTTATGTATGTGTATTTGCAGCTGCCCTTGCATATGTATGTGTACATGTAAGTGTATATGTATATGTATCTACATGTTTATGCATATCCTTCTGTGTACGTAAATGAATATTCGAGTGTGCATGCATATGAATTTGTGTATGTACTTCTGCATTGGTATGTACATGTTGATGTGCATGTACATGTCTATTTATGCACATCCAATCACACCTGTATCCATTTCCATATGTATATATATATATATATATATACATGCTTATGTATAGGCGTATGCACACACACATATATATATATGTATATATATACCCATATAGATATGTATACCATGGCATTCATACCCGCATGACTGTATGTATGCATGCATGTATGCCTGTCTGTCTGTCTGTCTGTCTGTCAGTCTTCCTGTTTGTCTGTCTGTATGTATGTATGTATGTAAGTCTGTATGTGTATATATATATATATATATACACATGTACGTATATGTATCGAAGACGCCGTCTTGGAGGCCATTTCGGGCGTCTTGGGGGCCTCTTGGGCCGTCTTGGGGCCTTGTTGGGGCCCTCTTAGGGGCCTTTTGGGTTGTCATGAGGCCATCTTGGAGGCTTCTTGGGCGCTCTTGGGGGCCTCTTGGGCAGTCTTGGGCCGTCGGAGAGCTGAAAAGGAGCAAAAGCCAACATCCTTCAAGAACCTTAGGAACATCAATGATTTTGACCTCTTCGGGCCGTCCTTGAGGACCCTGGAGGACCTCTTCGAGGCCTCTTGGGCCGTCTTGGAGGCCTCTTGGAGGCCTCTTGGAGGCCTCTGGGGCCGTCTTGGGCCGTCTTAGGTGTTTCTTGTGCGAACTTGGAGGCATCCTGGACTCTCTTGGGCCGTCTTAGGGGCCATTTTGGACCATCTTGGGCGAATTTAGAGGCCATCTTGGACCATTTTGGCTATCTTGGAGGCCATCTTGGAGCCGTCTGGAGCAGGCAGAACCTTGGCAACCACCTTTTGGGCAGTCGTTGGGTCCTTTCGGGTGGCTGGCCGGACGGGCCGAAGCCCCAGGGGGAGTTCTAAGACAACCACAACCGAGAGGATCCAGCATGCCGGGCGCCCCTGTGGCAAGCATACAGGGTGCGGCGGATCTCATGGCCTTCGGTCCATCTCGCCACCGTGCCTGGATTGTGGGTATGAAGCCTGTTTGATGGTCGTTCCGATCTAATGGGAGGCCTCGCGGGGGCCTCTTGGAGCCAGTTTTGAAGCCCCTTGGGGGCTGTTTTGGGGCCTCTTGGAGCCTCTTCTGGGTCTCTTGGGGGCCCCTTGGGGTCTCTTGGGGGCCTCTTGGGGGCCTCTTGGGCGCCTCTTGTGCGCCTCCTGGGGGCCTCTTGGGGCGGAAGGCTTGTATTTGCAGTTCGTGTTTCCTCCCTCTCTTGGGCCCCTTTTGGGGTCGTTTTGGGGCCCTCTTGGGCCGTCTTGGGCGCCTCTTGGGCCGTCTTGGGATGCTCTTCGGCCTTCCTGGGGCCCTCTTGGGAGGCCTCTTGGGCCGTCTTGGTGTGGTCTTGGAGGCCTCTTGGGGCGTCTTGGAGGCCGCTTGGGCCATTTTGAGGCAATCTTGGGTGTCTTGGAACGATCTTTCGGCGTCTCGGGGCCCTCTGGGACCGTCTTGAGGGCCTCGTGGGGCCCTCTTGGCCCGTCTTGGGGCCCTCTTGGCTCCGAAAAAGTCATGTGAGAATATGCTGAGAACCCCAGGGGGTACGCGAGAAGCCCCAGGAGATTTGGCAATTTGGGGTCTGGGCACCCAAAGAACCCTTAGGAGTGAGGATTGAGACTTAGAGGATGAGGGAAAGGACCTGACCAGAAGCCACGTCCACTCCGTGCCCAGAGGCACGGTGGCGGACTGATATGTATATACATTTCTATATGTATACATATATATATGTATATGTGTACATATACACAGAGTTGGATGTGCATGTGTATATGTATTTGTATACATGTATGAATATGTGTATTTGTATATATATGTATATATATACATGCATATGTACATGTATATGCATATGTATATCTATATGTATATGTATTTGGTTGTGTATTTGGTTGTGCATATGTATGTATACAGGTTCATGTATACAGCTATACACTATATATACACGAACATGTGTATGTTTTCTATGTGTGGATGTCTATGTCAATGTTTATGGATATGTATATATATATATATGTATATTTGTATATGCATTTCTGTAGTGTATATATATATATGTATATGCATGTGTCTATGTGTATGCATATTTATTTGTATGAACATAGACATACGGTTATGTATACGTTCACGTTTATGTATATACATATGCATATGTATGTGTATATGTATATGTATGTGAACATGTATCTGCATCTGTGTATGTGTATGCATATGCATTTGTATATGCACATGCACATGAATATGTGTATGCATATGTGCATGCATATACGCATATAGGTAGGTGTTTGTGTTTATGCATGTGCATATGTATATGTATATGCATATGCGTATACCCATGTCTATGTATACGTGTATGTATATGTATATATATATATATATATATATATATATATATATATATATATATGCATATGCACGTACACATATGTAAACATTATATGTATATTTATGTGTGATGCTTTCTTTTGTTGCTCGCGGCTCGGCCGCCTCCGACCCGCTCCGCGCCAAGGAACGCCTGGCCGAGAGCTATACAGATGTAGGGGGCCGGGAGGCTGAAATGGTGCCTTCTATAGCTTGCCACAATTTTCTGACGAGGTCACATATGCCAGGCTAGCTTGCTGAGCGGGCCTCTGGGGGCCTGGCTTTGGGTCACACAACGGTCACCTTTGGAGCATCCTCTCCCCCGCCCGAGGGAAGGGAGGGGGGAGGGGAGGGGAGGAGGGGGGAGAGGGGGACGGAGTGGAAGGTGGCGAGGGAACGGATCCGAAACGGCTGCGTGGAGAGGAGTTCGCGCAGTGCAGGCTGAGGAGGAATAGGAGGAGGAGGCGGAGGAGGAGGAGGAGGAGGAGGAGGAGGAGGAGGAGGAGGAGGAGGAGGAGGAGGAGGGAGGCGGGAGCAGGCAGGGAGGGAGGAAGGCGGGCGGGAGGGGGGGAGCGAGGAAGGGAGGGAGGGACGGAGGGAGGGGGGGATGAGGATGATGATGATGAGATGAGGAGGAGGAGGAGGAGGAGGAGGAGGCGGAGGAGGCGGAGGAGGAAGAGGAGGAGGGAGGAGGAGGCGGGGAGGGAGGAGGAGGAGGAGGAGGGGAGGAGGAGGAGGAGGAGGAGGAGGAGGAGGAGGAGGAGGAGGAGGAGGAGGAGGAGGAGGAGGAGGAGGAGGAGGGAGGAGGAGGAGGGAGGAGGAGGAGGAGGAGGAGGAGGAGGTGGAGGTCGAGCGGGAGGGGGAGGGAGAAGAAGGGAGGAGGAGGGAGGATGGGGGGGGAGGGAGAGGAGAAGGAGAGCGCCCCCCCCCCTGGACGGCCGCCGAGCGCGCGAACGCGAGCCCGCTGCGGGCGGCCGCTCGCCGAGGCGCCCCAGCGGCCGCGGCGGCACTGGGCGGCGGGGGCGCGGCCGCCGCGGAGGCCGGCGCGCGCGCGCGGTCGCGCCGCCGCTCGCGCCGACGGCGGCTCGGCCCGAAAGCCGCTGAATGACGAACCAACAACACACACCCATACCCATAGGGTGCGTGTTGTCGGATGGGGGTCCCCGCTCGAACGGGAGCGTTCCCCAGGGTCCGACAACCCGCACCCATACCCATAGCCAGTCCTCCTCTCAACGACCCCCCTATGGGTATGGGTGTGTGTGTGTGTGTGTTGCTCGTTCGTCACTGAAGGGAAGGTGTCGGCCCAGTCATCAGGCGATAGCAAACATGGATCAAGGGGGCGTGGATTAGCGACGGGTCCCGTTTCCATGCGGAGTTGCAGGTTTCCGCCGCCGAGCGAGGCGGCGCCGGCCGCGCTTTGGGGAGGGCACCTCCCCCGATCCATGGATTTGGTTGGCGACCGCGCGTCAAATCCATGGATCGCTGATCCATGTTTGCGCGCCCCCGAAGTAAGCATAATGCCCCCCCTGACCCTGATGACACAATCTCGTCGTGGTTTAGCTCAGGTCATCCCTTTTGGAGGGACGCATCCCCAAATATGCGGGTGGTTTCGCCTGGGGCATCCGCAACAGAGACGCCCTGTCCCTGATGTCCTTGGCCGTGCTGACGTAGGTCCCCGCCCCAAGGGGTGGGGGGTATGTCCACTGCCGGTCGTCGTCGTCGTCGAGCCGCCGTCGAGGGCACGGAGAGCTTCGGCGCCGTGCCCCCGTGGCGGCGCGCGCAGGGGGGCTTGGCGCGAGGCCAAGAAGGCGTTGCGCCTCTGAGGAGGCAGGGGCCTTCTCAGAAGGGCCTGGGAGCTTCTAAGAAGGCTCGTGCGAGGCCGGGAGGGCTTCTAAGGAGGCCCCCGCCTCCTTAGGAGCCCCCACGCCGTCTCCTTGATGTTCCTGCTCCTGGGTCTCGAACCCTTTATCGTACATCGTACTTTTCGTGTACTGCCACCTGTTGCCCCTCTCCTGGGTCTCGAATCTTGGTGGTGATTTTCTGTATGCTCCTGTATCTTGCCCCTTCAGTGGGGCTCGACTCTTCTGTTTATGGCGTGTATTCTTATAGAGTGCCTCTCTCCCGAGGATCAAATCCTTTTTTTGTGTTTTACGCGTATTCCTACATAATGCCCCTCAGTCGAGGTTCGAATCTTTTGTGTTCTGCCTGTATTCCTATACATTGCCTGTCTCCTGGGGTTCGGATCCTTATTTATATATATATACATATATGTATATGTATATAGATATATGTATATATATATATATGTATTACCATCGGTTGCCCTTCTCCTGGGCCTCGAATAAATTAGCAAATTCCTATGGATCCCCCTTCCCCTGGGGCTCGAATCCGTTGCATTTCGTGTATGTGCACGCACACACGCACACACACGCACACACACATATATAGATATATATATATATATACACATACAAATAAGTAGTGTTCTTCTCTTAGGGCACGGATCCTTGTCGTTTTACTTGTGTTACTATACATTGCACCTCCCGTGGGGCTCGAATCTGTTGTGTCTTAAGTGTGAGCTCCTATCTATTGCCTTTCCCCTGGGGCTCCCACCCTTAGCGCTTATCGTTTATTCCTATAGACTGGCCCTTTCCTGGGGCTCGAATCCTTTGTGTGTTTTGCGCGTGTTCCCATAGATTGCTGGCCACTCCAGCGCGCTCGCCGTGGAATTCCTTCGCAGGTCTCCCCCTCATCCGCGCTCTCCGCGGGGCCACCCTGCCTCCCCGCGCCGCCCTCCCTGCATCTGGACGCCCAGAGTTAGCCGAGCGTCCCCGACTGCTGCGAGCACCCGTGCGGAGCGCCTCCGCGGTGCCGTGGCGGAAAAGTGAGCTTATGCATCGCTCCTCACCTGGGGCTCGAATCCTTCGCGCTTTATGTGTGTTCCCATGGATGGCCCCTCTCCTGGGGCTCGAACCCTTCGCGCTGGTATCCCTAAAGGTGGCCCCCACTCCTAGTAGGGCTCGAATCCTTTTTGTGTTCAGTGTGTCTTCCGGTAGATTGCCTCTTTCTCCCGGAGGAATCTGGCGAGGCTCCAGGAGGCGAGCGGGAGGCCAGAGGAGGCACTGTTCTGCACTGGAACCTGTGCTCGAGGATCGCATTTCGCCCCGCCCCGTCTCCCAGGGTGCTCTAGGAAGCCCCAGGAGGAGTTTTCAGGAAAGGAAAAAACTACCCGGACCCGACAATTGACGCTTATTAGACGGCCATGAGCGTTTACTAGACAGCCTTGTCCTGTTCGATTCCTTCCCTGGGTGCGTTTACTAAACGGCTTCACTTGCCGGGGTGATTATTATGGGGGTGGATATTCTGCCCTCTATTCCCCCCTCTCCCCCACCCCCGCTCCCAGGAGGCCCCAGAGGCACTTTTCCGTATCGGGATATATGTGTTCGAGGGGCGCTTTTCGCCCCGCGCCGTCCAGAGGCCCCAGGAGGCTCGAATTCCTTCTGGGGTCGAATCCCGTTGTGATCTGCGTGTGTTCAACACAGGCTGCCCCTCTCCTGGGGCTCGAGTCCTTTTCGTGCTTACTTTTCGTTCCAATAGATTGCCTCTCTCATGGGGCCAGATCCCTGATTCCCTACCTAGGCTCTGCCTAGAAGGGTTCTTACTCGCTAAGCTTAAAGGGCCGGGCAGTGGGCCCCGCCCCGGGCGGTTCCCCCGGCATCCGCCCCGCGGTTCCTCCATTGACGTTCCCTTAGCTTAGCGTTGCTTATCTCATCTTAGCTTAGCCTATTGCATCTTAGCTTAGCTTAGCATCATCTTAGCTCAGGTTTATCTTAGCTTAGCTTACCTTCATCTTAGCTTCGCTGAGCTTTAGCATAGCAGAACACAGCATAGCATAACATAGCGTAGCATGGCATAGCGCAGCACATCATATCATAACATAGCACAGCACAACATAGCATAGCATAGCGCAGCATAACATAGCATAGTATAGCATAGCGCAGCACAGCACAGCACAGCATAGCACAGCGCAGCATATCATAGCATATCATATCATAACATAGCATATCATATCATAGCATAACATATCATAGCACAGCATATCATAGCATAGCATAGCATATCATAGCATTTCGCAGCACATCATATCGCATTATAGCATAACATATCATAGCATATCATGGCATAGCATAGCATAGCATAGCGCAACATCGCATGGCATAGTATAGCATAGCATAGCATATCATAGCATAGCATAGCAACTAATGCTTCTTTCCTAGGGGCTCCAACTTCTAGGTAGGGTCGCACTGGGGTATTTTTTTATGTGTGCTCCCATATATTGCCCCTGTCTTGAAGCTCGAATCATTTCTGTTTTTACGCGTATCCTTATAGATAGCCCCTCTCCTGGGGCTCGAATCCTTGGGTGTTTTACGCGTGCTCCTATATCGATTATCCTTCTCCTGGGGCTCGAATCCTTTGTGTCTTATGTCTTTTCCGACAGGTTGCCCTTCTCCTGGGGCTCGGACGCTTTGCGTATACGTGTGTTCCTATGGATTGCCCTTTTCCTGGGGTTGAGGACGAGGATAAGTCAGTTCCAGAACGCTCTCGGAACGTTGCGGAACGCTCTGAGAAGGCCGCGGCGCCCGAGACATCCTCCAGAGCCGCCAGATCTCAGAGATTCTCGATCTATCCCCACCCGATGTTGCCCTCGTCCTGGTTTCGTCCTAATTTTCCGGTGCTTTGCGCAATTTTCCCCCACATTGCCCTCTCCGGCGCGCCGCGCCGCGCCCGACCCCCGCGGGGGGCGCGCCCGCAGGCGGTCCTCGGCCAGGTGGTGGCCCTGAAGGATGCCGGCCACGCGCAGAGGGGACAGGGTGAGGGGTCGTCGTCGTCGTCGTCGTCGTCGTCGTCGTCGTCGTCGTCGTCGTCGTCGTCGTCGTCGTCGTCGTCGTCGTCGTCGTCTTGTCGTCGCCGTCGTCGTCGACGTCTCTCGTCCTCATCGTGGTGGTTGTCGTCGTCGTCGTCGTAGGTCGCTGCTGGCGCTGGTGCTGGGTAGGGTGCGGGGGGAGGGCTCCTTAGACGCGCCCTGCTTCTCAGAAGGCGCGGCCTTGTCTATAGATGTAAGGCCAGCGCCTTCTAAGAAGCAGCCTCCTTCTAAGACACCTCCCTCTCTCCCCCCACCTCCTTGTCTTGGCATCGCTCGGACGGGTGCATTTTTTGCGGCGAGGGCCATCGAGGACCAGGGTGGATCATCGAACGAAAAATACACACACGAACTCGAGACGTGCGCGATGAATGGACGTCCGAGCGATGACGAGTTGTGCGCGCCGCCAAGGACGTGCTGGGCTCCGCGGCGCCGCGCCGCGCGCGCGCGCGTGGGGGGGGGCGCGCCGCGCGTTTGGTGCGCGCGCGGTGCGCTCTCGTCGTCGTCGTCGTTGTCGTGGAGGGCGAGGGCGAGGAGGGCGAGGGAGGAAGGCGAGGGGGAGGAGGAGGAGGAGGAGGAGTTCCTTCTCCTGCCCTCCTCTCTGTCTGTCTTTCTTTTTGCTCTTTGCAAGTGCCTCTACAGGTTAAGACACGTAACAGCCAGTGGCTTTTTGAGCGGTGCTCCAAGGGTCGCTATGCTTTAGTTTGATCACTCCCCCAGGGTCGACCGTCCCTGGGCGGGGGCAGCAGTCGGAGACTTTTGACGCCATCAAAATCAGGAATCAAGAGGAGGACCAGCGTAAACCTCAGACTCATCAGCGATGTTGGGATACACCCTCCGTCCAAGCTCCCTCTTCACAGGCCGCATAGAAGGATTCACTTCCACTGAGGGAAGTGCTCCGTTGGGAGACAACCGTGTGAGAACCCTGAAGCGTGCCAAAACACCATTCTCCGGACTTCAACGCCACGAGTCAACCTGACTGTTGCGCCTTGACGATTCTGAATCTTTCCAGAACGCCGTCCCTGGGACAACACCGCTAATCAACGTAACTGTTGCGCCCTGACAGTCCTGAATCGCTCGCCAACACCATTTGTGGAAGGTTAACCATGCGAGCCCGAGAAACTCTGGCAATTTATTAAACCGAATGTGCTCGGCGCTTAGGTGAGAGCCACATTTTGAAAAGGCACCCCTTCAATCCGTGAAGCTCTCGCCAATTATTAAGACGAGTGTGCGCGGCGCTAAAACGAGAGCCACAATTTGAAAGCGACCCGCCCTTCATATTTGAAGCCCTTGCAGTTTTTTGACACGAGTGTGCGCGGCGCTAAAGCGAAGACCACATTTTGGAAACCACCCGCTTTCCATCGGTGAAGATCTTGCAGTTATTCGAGACGAATTTGCGTGGCGCGAAGGCGAGAGCCACACTTTGAAGACGGCCCGACGTCAATCCGCAAAACTCCTTGGCAAATTTTCAAGACGCGTGTGCGCGGCGCTCCGGCGAGAGCCTCGTTTTGGAGGCGGCCCGCCCTCCATCTGTGGAGCTGCCGCCCGTTTTTTTAGGCTTCAGGGCTGGCAGGGGAGTCTCAGGCGAAACGCCCGGCCCGCCCTCCCGACCAGTTTTGGGGTGCGACAGGGACGAATTGTTCATGGGGAGAAAGGAGGAGGGGGAGGAGGAGGAGGAGGAGGAGGAGGATGAGGATGAGGATGAGGATGAGGATGAGGACGAGGATGTTGATGATGATAATGATGATGATGAGGAGGAGGAGGAAGAGGAGGAGGAGGGCGGAGGGCGAGGGGGGAGGGCAAGCTAGGTGCGCTCGCGCCATATCTGACATCGTTCCCCTCCCATCATCCCTTCCCATAGCGTTGTTTTTCCCAGAAGCTGCATGGGGCCCAGGGTGCTCCGCGTCGTGTTCCACTGCCCCCGGTGCCATGTTCGAAGAGGGCTGGCAGAGCCCCGCCCGTTTAAAAAACACGGCAATGTCAAGTATCCAATCCAAGAAGTGAGTTTCGTGCGTGCCCGCTCGAAGAAGGCACATCCCCCATGCCGCGTCCCTCGTAGGTATTGGGGTCCGCAGACTCTCGTTCTCCTTTGTAAAACTGAGGGTGCGGAGCGTTGTGTGCAGAATCCTCCTGAGGAGTGCGTTGAATTTAGCAGGAAGTTTGCAAGACCACATGACAAGACTGAAAGCGATTCTCTGTGTGTGTGTGTGTGTGCCCGCTCGAGCCTGGCGTCTCGTGCGCGCAGAGTTTTCGAGGACTCGAGCGAAGCGCTCTCGAAGAAGCGCCTCGGGTCGCCCAGGCGGCTATCTGACACGAGGATTTGTCGAGGATGTCTCGGGCGGCGCGCTTGTTTTCGGGCGTCCAGTTCGCCCAGGCGGATGTCCCAACTGTGGGTTTGTTGAGGCTGTCTCGAGCGAAGCGCATCTTTCTACATGGATTCCTTCCGCCCTCGGGCCGAAACCATGTGTTTTTGCATGGTTTCTTTGTGGCTTCAATCCGCCCGTGAAGCAACACTATGAGTGTGCACATGGGCTTCTTTCGCCCGTGCGCTCACACCATATGTTTTTTTACGCGGGTTCCTTTCGACCGCGAGCCCAAACAATGCGTTTTGTTGTAAGTGGGTTCCTCTCGCCCTGGGCCCAAACCACGTGCTTTTGTTTGGCTTCCTTCCGGCCGTGGGCCCAGCCAATGTGTCTTCAAAAGGGGGCCTTTCGCCATGGAGCCCAAACCATATGTGGTTACTCGGGTTTTTTCTTTCGCCCTTGGAGCCAACACCGTGTGTTTTGACATGGGCCCCTCTCGCCCGTGGGCCCAGCTTATCTGTTTTGGAAACGGGTGTCCCTTCGCCCGTGAGCGCAAGCCATGTGCGGTGAAACATGACCTCGCTGCGCCCGTGAGCCAACACCTCCAGACGACGGGCGGCGTCGAGGCGGAGGCGGGGCGGCGGCGTAGCCGCCAGACCTTCAGATGGGCCCAGACGACGGGCGGCGACGAGGCGGCGACGGGGCGGCGACGGCGGCAGCCTAGCCGCCATGAGCTGCAGATAGGCCCAGTTCCTAAGAGCCGAGGTAAGAGCCCGCCCCTAAACGCAAGCACTGTTTGGGCAATGAAGTCAATCTGTTTTTTCCATTGGATGCGATAAATCAGCCGGCGATCGAAACGAATCAATCTGGCGGAGGTCCGGCGGGGGCCCGCGCATCGAGCGCGATGACAATGTCGAAGGTCCGTGTAAGCGCGGGGAGGCTCGCTTTGCGGCGGCCGGCCTGGCGGGTGCACGACCGCGCGCGCGCGCGCCCGCGGCCCCGCAGCCGTCTGACTCGTGTCCCGACAGGCTCTCCGCAAGTCCTGGCCTCGGGGAGTGCCAGTCGGGGCGGGCGAGAGGGGGCGGGGTCAGGGCCAGCGGCAGCGGGCGACTGGCCGGAGGAGGAGGAGGAGGAGGAGGAGGAGGAGGAGGAGGAGGAGAAGGAGGAGGAGGTCCTTCGTCGTCATCCTCGTCGTCTGCCTCCCTCCTTCTCAATCTCCCGTCGTCGTCGGGTTGGGAGGAGTTGCGACATCTGCGGCATGCGGCTGGTTTCGTTCTTGGATGCCCGTCCGCCCCCGTGGCGGCGAGTCGCCAGGAAAACGATCTGCATGCAGCCGGTTCGATACCCCACTCTTTGTGGGTAACTCCCCTCTTTTCGTCCGCCCCGAGCCAGCTTGGAGTGCTTGCTAATCGGAGGTCGGTCAAGCTGCGGCTGTGAACAAGTGCCCGCGGTGGCGAGACGGGGATTGGCTCTCGCTTTGGGCAGGAGGCCAGAAGAGGGACGGTAAGAGGACGGGACGGAGGAGGGAAGATAGTGAGAAGGGATGTCAGGAGGGGAGGAAGAAGGGACCGGGGGGGTGGAAGGAGAGAGGGAGAGAGAGAGAGGAGGGAAGGCATGAGGAGTCGAGCGGAGAGGATGGATGAGGAAGGGGGGAGGAGGTTGATTGTGATGATGCTCATGGTGGTGGCTGTTGTGATGATGATGGTGATGATGATGCTGATGCTGCTGATGATGATGCTGATTACGATGATGATGATGCTGCTGATGCTGATGCTGCTGATGATGATGGTGGTCGTGATGGCGATGATGGCGGTAATGATGGTGATGATGCTGATGATGATGCTGCTGCTGCTGCTGATGATGATGATGATGATGATGATGACGACCACGGTGATGACGAGGATGAGGAGGTTTCTGATGACGATGGCGGTGGTGGTGTTGATAATGCATATCATCATCATGGTGGTGGTGGTGATGAGGTTGATGAAAATGACGATGGCGATGCCGATGATGCTGATGATGAGGAGGAGGGCCATGATGATGCTGCTGATGATGATGTTGATGATGATGGTGATGATGATGGTTCTGTTGGTGATGCTGATGATGCTGATGATGCTGATGCTGACGATGATGCTGATGCTCATGCTGATGATGATGACACTGCTGATTGCGATACTGATGATGATGATGATGATGATGATGATGATGCTGATGCTGATGCTGATGCTGATGCTGATGTTGCTGATGCTGATGCTGATGCTGATGATGCTGCTGCTGATGATGCTGATGCTGATGATGATGCTGATACTGATGCTGCTGCGGCGGATGCTGACGATGCTGATGATGCTGATGATGCTGATGATGCTGATGATGATGCTGCTCATGGTGATGGTGATGATGCTGCTGATGATGCTGCTGATGCTGCTGACGATGCTGATTATGATTATGACGATATTGGTGGTGGTGATGCTGCTGCTGCTGCTGCTGCTGATGATGATGATGATGATGATGATGATGATGATGATGATGATAACGACGACGATGACGATGTTGATGCTGCTGCTGATGATGCTGATGATGCTGATGATGCTGATGATGATAATGCTGATGCTGATGCTGCTGCTGATGATGCTGATGCTGATGATGCTGATGATGATGCTGATGATGGTGATGATGATGACGAGGATGAGGAGGAGGCAGAGAGGGAAGGGGAGGGCGGGAGTGACGAGGCGTATGAGAACGGGCGGGAAGAATGAGGAGGTCGAGGGAGAGGATGGAGGCGGTGGATGCTAAGGAAGAGGTGGGAGGATCACGACGAGGTCGGAGGAGGGCCAGGTCGCGCCGCGTCGCCTGGACCTGCTTGGACCAGGAGCCCTGCCCACCTCCCTGCCTCCTCCAGGCCTCCAGAGCTTCGGGACGAGGCGGAGAGGAGGGCGGAGACGAGGAGGCGTACCGACTGACCGATGAACGGATTGATTCATGGAGGGGGAGAGGAAGGGCGGACGATGTTTAGGAGGAGGAGGGTGGGAGAGAGGGCGAGGCGAGGGGGAGGAGGGAGAGACGGGGGGAGATGAGAAGCAGGAGGAGGACGACGAGCATGATTCTGGTGTTGACGGTGATGGCGTTGATGATGCTCGAGGAGGACGACTCGGAAGAGGAGCTGGAGGAGGTGGACGAGGTGGAGCTGGGAGGGGAAGCACAGGGGGGAGTAGCTAGCGGGATGGCCCTCATCGCCGCCCGGCTGGCTCCCTCGCCTCCGACGGCGCCCATCTCGTGCCTGACGTAGGCCCTTCATGGGGACCTCGGCCCTTTCCCCGGGGCCGAGCTCTCATCTCGAGTCGTCTTCTGAGGGCCCCAAGGCCGGGAGGCGGCCCCCAGGTGCGGGTTCGTGGAAGCCCAGGCGCGGCCCCAATGGGGGGGAAGGGCTCCCGCTGCACGGGCGCGCTGCGCAGCACTGCTCGGGACACTGCCCTGCGTTGCTCGACATAGTGCTCTGCGCTGCTCTGCGCTGCTCGACATTGCTTCGCATTGCTTGGCACTCTTTGGCGCTGCGTGGCGCTGCCTGGATCAGGTGGGCACTGCGAGGCACTGCTTGGCCTGACGTGGCGGTGCTGCAGGAGACCAGGGAACGAAGACCGGGGAACGAGGGGACCAGGTATCCGAGGCACCGAGGAGCCAAGGCCAAGTGAGACCAAAGAGCCAGGCAAGACCAA
>CAUYUJ010021000.1:79564-82064 GCA_963575745.1 Prorocentrum cordatum | reverse complement strand
CCGGAGGAATTCCTTAATCATTTATTTGTTTTTGAATCGGAATTCAATAGGACATGGTCGAGTCGGGGACGGGGGGGTCCTTAACTGCGTCCCCCCGTCGGGGCCCGAAAATGAACCTCTTGGGGCCCTCGTGGGCCGCTGTTGGAGCGGTCTTGGGTGTTCTTGGGGCGGTCTTGGGGCCCCCCTGGGCCCCTTTTGGGGCCCTCTTGGGCCATCCAGAAGCCATCTTGAGGCCTCAAGAGGCCATCGGGCGCGAAAGGGTGACAATGCAAAAAACATCGGAAAAACATACAGGATTTGAATGATTTTGGCCTCTTGAGGGCTTCCTTGGAGGGCTCGAAAGGCACTTGGAGCCGTCCTGGGGCGGTCTCCAGAGCTCTTGGATGCATGTTGATAGCTATCTTGAACCATCTTGGGATATCTTGCGCGATCTTGGAGACCATCTTGGGCTCTCTGGGACCCGCTTGGAGCCATCTTGGGCCATCTTGGACGCTCCAACCGCTCGCGGCACCCTCCCTCCAGGTCCAGGGGGAGGGGGTATGGGGAGGGGGAACCCCCTCCCCGAAGGGGAAAAAGGGGGTTTAGCAGAACGAGCTCCTTAGACCACTCACGCCCTAAAGTGCTGGTGGGATTCGCCGGTTTGGGCCCACGCTGGCTAACATCGTAGCCACTCTGCCCCAGGCCTCTTGGGCGAACCCCACCGCGAACACCTTGGGCAGAGCTCCTAATAGAGCTCCTAGCAGAGCTCCTCATAGAGCTCATAGAGCTCCTCTATGGGATTCCTAAGGGATCCTATAGGATTCCGAAGGGATCCCACAGGGTTCCTAAGGAATCCTATAGGATTCCTAAGGGATCCTATAGGATTCCTATGGGATCCCATCGGATTCCTAAGGGATCCCATAGGATTCCTAAGGGATCCCATAGGATTCCTAAGGGATCCTATAAGATTCCTATAGGATTCCTAAGGGATCCCATCGGATTCCTATAGGATTCCTAAGGGATCCAATAGGATTCCTATGGGATTCCTCAGGGATCCCATAGGATCCTCTAGGGTTCTTAATGAATCCTATAGTATTCCTAAGGGATCCCATAGGATTCCTAAGGGATCCCATCGGATTCTTAAGGGATCCCACAGGATTCCTAAGGGATCCCATAGGATTCCTAAGGGATCCTATAGGAATCCTAAGGGATCCCATAGGATTCCTAAGGGATCCCATAGGATTCCTAAGGGATCCTATAGGATTCCTAAGGGATCCCATAGGATTCCTAAGGGATCCCATAGGATTCCTAAGGGATCCTATAGGATTCCTAAGGGATCCCATCGGATTCCTAAGGGATCCTATAGGATTCCTAAGGGATGCCATAGGATTCCTAAGGGATCCTATAGGATTCCTAAGGGATCCCATAGGATTCCTAAGGGATCCCATAGGATTCCTAAGGGATCCTATAGAATTCCTAAGGGATCCCATAGGATTCCTAAGGGATCCTATAGGATTCCTATAGGATTCCTAAGGAATCCTACAGTATTCCTAAGGGATCTTATAGGATCCTATAGGGTCCTATAGGATCCTATAGGGTCCTATAGGATTTCTAGAGGATCTTATAGGATTTCATAGATTTCCTATAGGATCCTATAGGATTTCTATAGGATCCTATAGGATTTCCTATGGGATTTCATAGGATTTCTACAGGATCCTATAGATCCTATAGGATCTTATAGGATCCTAGCAGAGCTCCTCATAGAGCTCATAGAGCTCCTCTATGGGATTCCTAAGGGATCCTATAGGATTCCGAAGGGATCCCACAGGGTTCCTAAGGAATCCTATAGGATTCCTAAGGGATCCTATAGGATTCCTAAGGGATTCCTAAGGAATCCCATAGGATTCCTAAGGGATCCTATAGGATTCCTATAGGATTCCTAAGGAATCCCATAGGATTCCTAAGGAATCCCATAGGATTCCTAAGGGATCCTATAGGATTCCTATAGGATTCCTAAGGAATCCCATAGGATTCCTAAGGAATCCCATAGGATTCCTAAGGGATCCTATAGGATTCCTATAGGATTCCTAAGGAATCCCATAGGATTCCAAAGGGATCCTATAGGATTCCTATAGGATTCCTAAGGAATCCTATAGTATTCCTAAGGGATCCTATAGGATTTCCTATAGGATCCTATAGGATTTCTCGAGGATCCTATAGGATTCCTCAAGAGCTCGCTGCACCCGTGCGCACACGCGTCGTGCTGTCAGAATCCGCATGGAGGACGTAGCGTTGAGAGCTTGGTCTGTGGAGGTAAGCTTTCGGGGTTGCTGGGGGTTGCTGGGGTTGCTGGGGTTGCTGGGGTTGCTGGGGTCCCGCGGTTGCCCCCGGGCCGGTCAAGTCGGCCTTGTCCCTAGGGGAGGAGGCGCTGTGGAGCTCCCCACTGGACGGGCCGGTCAACTGCGCCTCGGTCTTGTTGTTGTTGTTGTTGTTGTTGTTGTTGTTGTTGTTGTTGTTGTTG
>CAUYUJ010021000.1:50332-79464 GCA_963575745.1 Prorocentrum cordatum | reverse complement strand
CGGTTCGGTCGTCCGGATGCGTCGCAGCGGGTCGTGTTCGGTCGGCTCGGTTCGGTCGCCCGGCGGTGCCGCCGCCGCGCGCGCCGGCCTGCGCCCGTCGGGGGGCCGCTTCTGCGGCGTCTTCGGCCTCTCGGCTAGGCCTCTCCGCCGGGACCCGTCGGCTCAGTCGGTTTCGAGTCGTGCTGGGGCCGTGGGCTGCATTCGGGAAGGGAAGAGACATAGAGTAGAGGAAGAGAAGGTACCCATACAGCTGCGCTTGCCTCGTCATCGTTTTGCCTCGAAGGAGGAAGCGGTGCCCTGTTCTAGGGCCCCCAGATGGGGTCGGAGTAGATAGATGGGGTCGGGGGATCGCGCCGCATCGCGATGCATCGCCGATGCGGTGGGATGTGGGGCTCGATTTTCTTCGCGCTGGTGTCGCCCTGCGTCGCCGTTGCATCGCCAATGCGTCGGCGATGCATCGCCGATGTGGCGTGATCCTCCGAACCCATCTATCCGGACCCCGTGTAAAAGGCCTCTACCCATACAGCTGCTCTTCCAGTGTTTTCGCCTTCTTGGGTCTCCTGGGAGCCCCTCGCCGCCGCCGCCGAATTCGGTTCGCAATCCCGGTCGGAGCGCGCCCCGGGAGAGGTCCGGGGAGGACCAGTATCGGTACCTTCATGGGTTCCCCAGGAACGTTCTCGGCGGCGAGGCGCAGCGGCAGGAGATAATCCCGAGGCGAGGAACCCCCTGGGAGAGCCCGCGACAGGATCCGAACGCCTCGGCCCCTGAGCCTCTAGCGCCGTGTTCTGGCTCGGGCGCGGCGCCCTCTGGCCCCTTCCAGTGGCCACGAACCTCACACGGGCGTGGCCGGGGGGGCGTGGCTGACGGGAAGAGGAGGGGGAGGAGGAGGAAGAGGAGGAGGAGGAGGAGGAGGAGGAGGAGGAGGAGGAGGAAATAGGAGGAGGAGGAGGAGGAGGAGGAGGAGGAGGAGGAGAGGAGGAGGAGGAGGAGGAAGGAGGAAAGGAGGAGGAGGAAGGAGGAAGGACGAAGGGGGAAGTGAGCGAAGGAAGGAAGGTAGGAAAGGAGAAGACGGAAGGAGGGAGGGATGGGGAGGGAGGGCGATTAGAAGGGAGGGAGGGAGGGAGGGAGGGAGGGATCGGAGGAGGGAGGGAGGGAGGAGGAGGAGGAGGAGGAGGGGAGGAGGAGAGGGGGAGCGAGGAGGAGGGGGAGGAGGAGCGGAGGCAGGAGCGAGGAGGAGGAGGGGAGGAAGGAGGAAGGTAGGAAGGAGGAGGAGGAGCAGGAGCAGCGTAGAATGAGCAGTGAGGAGGAGGAGGAGGAGGAGGAGGCCGAGGAGGAGGAAGGAGGCGGAGGAGGAGGAGGGAGGCGGAGGAGGAGGAGGAGGAGGAGGAGGAGGGGGTTCTCACCCGCGCCGCCTCCTCGCGTCGTCTCGGCGGGCCTTCCTTCCGCAGCCTCCCCAAAGACGCCCCCGCGGGGCCGAGGACGCTGGCGGGGCACAAGCGCCTCGACAGCGACGGGTCCACGCGCTGTCCGTCGGTGACCTCCCTCCACGGGATCTGAGGAGGCCTCCCGCCCCCCGGCACCGCCCCAGCGGCGGCGGCGACGGTGCGCGTCGGACGAGGGTCAGGGGGCAGCGACAGTGAAGGAGCAACAGCCTGCATGACTTCACAAGCTTGGGCAGCTCCGCGCGGCTTTCTCGGATCTGCGCTGAGCCCCTCTGGGCGGCGGCGCCTCCCGCGCCTCCACTGGCGCGCCCCGTGCGCCGGGGGAGGGGCGCGCAGCGCCCGTCCAAGAATTCCACGCCCAGCTCCGAAAGCTTCTGATCCTGCCGTTCTTCCAGGGTCGGACGAGGGGGGATGGGCTCAGGGGGAATGCCTCGACCGCCCACGGCCCGTCCATCGCCGGTAGGGGCCTGGTAGCCCACCGCGCTCATGAAGGGGTGGTTTCGCTGTCGAGAGCCTGTCGCCGATCTATCGGTGATGCATCGCCGACCCCAGGTCGATGTTTCCCTCCTGAGTCAGGTCCCCCCTATCGCTCTCCGCCAGAGGGTGGGGGGACTGGGGGATTGGGAACGGTTGCAGATCGGAGTAGCAGGAGGTCTTGATAGTCATACGCCCACGGGTTTCCAAGATTTTCGATTTAATGTTCCGCGTGGTCGCTAGACACGAGGGCCGCTAGATGCTCCGGAGTCCTGGAAAGTATCCCGAGAGCCACTCGTACCGTGACACGATCATTTGATCGCTTCGCTCATTCCGCCGGCCCATATTGCCTCGCCGCTTGGGGGCCGTGTTGGGGCCACTTCGGGGCTTCTGGGAGGCAGTTTCGAGGCCTCTTGGGGGCCATGTTGGGGCCTCTTGGGGCTTCTTGGGGGCCTCTTGGGGTTCCTTGGGGTGCCATCTTGGGGGTCCTTTGGGGCCTCTTGGGGGCCTTTTGGGGCCCTTCTGAGGGCCTCTCGGGTCTGAAGGCTGGACTTTTCGGTTCCGTGTTGTTTGACGCGAGGGAGGGCGGCGGCAGAAACGAAAAATGGGAGTGAAGACAGCATGGAAGACAAGGAACAGCCTTGGACCAGAAAACAAAACACAACCAACAATTATGATTCACAGCGACGGGCTTACACAACGCTAGGAAACATATCTAAACGCGCAACATAACCGTCGTTTTTTTAGCGTTTTCAGCCTGTCGCGAGCCCCATTTGCAAAACTGTAACAAAAACGCCCAGGGCGCTGTTTAGACGAACCAAGGCAATGCGAAGCAATACAACGCTACGATAGGCAATGCAGTGCAGCACGAAGCAATGCAAAGCAACGCAGAGCAATGCAAGACAATGCAAAGCAACGTAAAGACAACGCAACGCCATGCAGTGCAATGCACAGCAATGCGCGGCAGTGCAAACCACAGCGGCGCAGTGCAGAGGCAATGAATGCGCAGCAGTGCAAAAGGATTGCAAAGCAACGCATCGCAGGGCAATGTAAACCAGTGTGGCGCCATGCAAAAAGGGCTGGAGCAGAGAGGGCCGTCGGACAGTCGCGCTGCGTCGGCCACGCGTCGGCCATGCGGCGCGATCCGGAGCCCGCGCTTCTTCAGCCCGACGCCGCCGATGCCTTGGCGATGCGGTGTGGGCCGCTGGCCCCGCCTGCAGTGGAGGGCCCATGCCAAGAAACGTCCCGCTTGCCTTCCAGGGTGCCCGGACTTTTTTGCTGGCCTTCGGGGTGCCCTGAGTTTTTTTGGGGGTTTCGCTGGTTTTGCGATGGAGGGCGCGACGTCCCCGCACCAAAAACCGATGGGCGCCCTGGGGTCTCAGGGTTGGGTTTCCTGTGGAAGGTTTCTTGTGGATCGGCCCCCACTGTAAGCTGGCCCCATGTGGTCGGCCTTCTTTCCCTCGGGAGCCATCTCCGTCATGCCAGTCTGTGTCGTGCACACGCGTCCTCAGCTGAAGCCGGTTGGGGGGGCTGAGGTGGAGCAGCATTGGCTCCAGTCGTTGGAGAGGGGGGGAGGCACCTTCCGATGCAACTCATGGGAGGTCAATTTCTGACTGCCCTGGTCTGATATCCGGCTTAATTTGAGGGAGTTTCTGTGGAACTCACGTCATCCTCACCCCCGGCGCGAAGAGCACGAGTCCAGAGCGGCCTCCGGCACCGTTTCCGGACGGATCCGCTGGATCCGGTGACGAATCCCAAACCGGCGCCCTCGCTTGAGACATCCTCGCAAAACGGCCCCCGGGGGAGGTCCCAGAGCGGCCTCCGGTACCGTTTCCGGACATATCCGGTGGATCCGGTGACGAATCCCAAACCGGCGCCCTCGCTTGAGACATCCTCGCAAAACCGGCCCCGGGGGAGGTGCCCAGAGGAACCCAGAGCGGCCTCCGGCACCGTTTCCGGACAGATCCGGTGGATCCGGTGACGAATCCCAAACCGGCGCCCTCGCTTGAGACATCCTCACAAAACCGGCCCAGGGGGAGGTGCCCAGAGGAGCCCAGAGCGGCCTCCGGCACCGTTTCCGGACAGATCCGGTGGATCCGCTGGATCCGCTGGATCCGGTGACGAATCCCAAACCGGCGCCCTCGTTGAGACATCCTCACAAAACGGGCCCCGGGGGAGTGCCCAGAGGAGCCCAGAGCGGCCTCCGGCACCGTTTCCGGACAGAGATCCGCTGGATCCGGTGACGAATCCCAAAACCGGCGCCCTCGCTTGAGACATCCTCACAAAACCGGCCCCGGGGGAGGTGCCCAGAGGAGCCCAGAGCGGCCTCCGGCACCGTTTCCGGACAGATCCGGTGGATCCGGTGACGAATCCCAAACCGGCGCCCTCGCTTGAGACATCCTCACAAAACCGGCCCCGGGGGAGGTGCCCAGAGGAGCCCAGAGCGGCCTCCGGCACCGTTTCCGGACAGATCCGGTGGATCCGGTGGATCCGCCGACGAATCCCAAACCGGCGCCCTCGCTTGAGACATCCTCACAAAACCGGCCCCGGGGGAGGTGCCCAGAGGAGCCCAGAGCGGCCTCCGGCACCGTTTCCGGACAGATCCGGTGGATCCGCCGACGAATCCCAAACCGGCGCCCTCGCTTGAGACATCCTCACAAAACCGGCCCCGGGGGAGGTGCCCAGAGGAGCCCAGAGCGGCCTCCGGCACCGTTTCCGGACAGATCCGCTGGATCCGGTGGATCCGCCGACGAATCCCAAACCGGCGCCCTCGCTTGAGACATCCTCACAAAACCGGCCCCGGGGGAGGTGCCCAGAGGAGCCCAGAGCGGCCTCCGGCACCGTTTCCGGACAGATCCGGACAGATCCGGTGGATCCGCGCCCCGGGGGAGGTGCCCAGAGGAGGAATGAGGAGGAGGAGGAGGAGGAGGAGGAGGAGGAGGAGGAGGAGGAGGAGGAGAAGATGATGGAGCTGTGGGGTGGAGGAGGACAGACGGAGGCAAGAGAAGGATGGAGGAGGAGGAGGAGGAGGAGGAGGAGGAGGAGGAGGAGGAGGAGGAGGAGGAGGAGGAGGAGGAGGAACCTCATCCTCACCCTCGCCAACAAGCGCACGCACCTTCTTCTATATACAGAAACTCCCGATCAACCGCAGAGCGGCCGGCTAGTCCAGCTTAATCCCGCTTGATCCGGCTGAATCCCGGTTAATCCGGCTGAATCCTGCTTAATCCGCGGCCTTATTTGGCGAAACAGCCCCCCAAAGGGGCTTCATTCTCCCTGATCCTTCCGACGAAGACCTTCCAGCAGTTAGTTACCTCTGAAGGCACCCTTGTCCACTGCACGGGTTTCGCTCCCTGGCCCCTCTGGGTCGCCTTCTGCTGGATGCCGAAGTTGGCCCCTCTCCCCTCCTGGCTGGTTTTGTTGGTGCCTATCCAGAGCAGACCCCCCCCCCAGCCGCCTCCCCATCCTCGGCCTCGTGGCGGTTCGCCCCTTGAGGTCTTGGGCTTCTACGCCTGCCCGGCGTGTGTGGCGAGGACGACGTCAACGACGATCACGACGACGGCGACGGCGACGTGGATGGCGGCGAGGAAGAGGAGGGGGAGCAGGAGGAGGAGGAGGAGGAGGAGGAGGAGGAGGAGGAGGAGGAGGAGGAGGAGGAGGACGAGGAGGAGGAGGAGGAGGAGGAGGAAGAGAAGGAGAAGGAGGAGGAGGAGGAGGAGGAGGAGGAGGAGGAGGAGGCCGAGAATGACCACGGCAGCGACGAGGGCGACGGCGCCAGCGATGGGGACGACGACGACGACGAGGACGGCGTCAACAGCGTGGGGGGCGTCGACGACGACGACGAGGTCACCCGCGACGAAGACCACGGCGGCGACGTTGGCGAAAATGGCGACGACGAGGTCGACGCTGGCGGCGGCGAGGAGTCAGGAGTAGAGTGCGGCGGGTCCGGGAGCGGGTGGACGCGCAGGTCGCCCTCTGCTCGTCACCGCGGCTGGGCAGAGAGAGCCGCCGCGCGGCGAAGAACACTCGCTTCTCCTCGCCGGTATCTGGTGCTCCTTGTCCCCCCCGCCCTTTCTCGACTACACGTAAGAGTGGCCCTCTGCCAGAGTGACCTTTGGTGCGGGCCCACTGGGGCCCCCCGATCGCTGTATGCGATGCGACAGCAACGGCCTGCGCTTTTGGACTTTGCCCCCTTCGCGCCCCAAAGAAGCCGCGCACCAAAGGTCACTCTCTTGCGCAGGTTCGCTTGAACGTGCAGCCGACCTTCTCTCGAAGGAGAGAAACATTCATGAACAGAAACTTTTGGAGCTCTGCGCGGATCTGACGCGCTCCGCGCTTCAGGAGGGGGTTCTAGCGCGGATCCAAGAAATCCGCGTGGACCTCCAACGGTTTATGTTTATTCAGTTTGGTTCGTCTACCTCCCGACCCTATTCTCCCCCCCGCACCTTCGACCATCACTATCACTACAATCATCATCATTACCACCACAACCTCACCATCATTGACGTCGTCATCATCATCATCAGCAGCATCATCATCATCATCAACATCATCATCACCATCATCATCACCATCATTATCATCATCGTCATGACCATCATCAGCCATTTTGGCTCTAGCCGTTGCTGGATCCGTGGCCCCTTGCTGGCACGTGCCAGCCGCCGCTTCCCGCTCGCTCCTGCAGTCTTCTAATGGTCTATGCTGCGCGTCTCGACAGGATTGTGCAGCAGCTTCGGCTTGATCGACAGGTTTCGGTCCGCGTGCACTTGCACATCGGCAAGCTAAATGTGCATGTCTGCTTGTGCTCATCCCGCTCCTGGGGTATGCAGAACAAGCTGGCCGTAGACCTGATCACCCCCATTGCGCACGACCTTGTGTCATTCACCATTGTGGACCATGGGCGCTATAGGTCGAGAGGGGAGTCACGCGTGAGCCTCTCCCTTACTCCGGCGCCTTCTTGCCGACCTACCGCTGGACCTCACGATGGTGATGACGCTCCACAAGGTTCTGGTGATGACGACATCAGCGGTGGTCCTGGCCCTCGTGATCGGGGTTCTCGTCGTGACGGTGGTGGCGCTCCGCTTCCCAAGGTGCCTCGGGCTGGTGGTGGTGGTCTTCCTTCAGCTGGTGATGCTGGCCTTCAAATTCTTGGAGCGGCTGATCATCCTGAGGTTCCGTGCGCTCGTGTTGTGCTTCCTGACGACGTTAATGGTGAACCTCTTGATGGTCGCGTACGTTCCGATGGTCCTTGGTTTCCTGACTGCAGATCGCTTCCTGACGGACGTGCGCTTCTTGATTGTCATGGCCGTCGTGGGTCGCGGACTTCCCGATGTACGTGATGCTCCTGCTGTTCATGACGGTCTGTGGCGTTGGCCTGCTGGTGCTCCCTCTGTGGGCAACCCTGGAACGCGTGCTGGATGCTCTTCCGTGGTTGGGTGGTTCGGAGCTTCGTGAGGATCATGGGCTTCACGAACCTCCAGTCGGTCGCGAGCTTTCTTTTAGTCATGTGCTTCCGGATGTTCGTGAGCCTCCTGATGGTCGCGTGCTTCTTGGGGTCGTGGGGTTCTCGAGTTTTCAGATGGTCGTGTGCCTCCTCCTGGTGGTGGGCTTCATGATGCTCGTCAGTTTCCTGGTAGTCGTGGGCCTTGCGATGATGATCTTGTGCTTCTCCATCGTCGGGGTATCCTGCTGAGCATGTGCTCCCTGCTGGTTCTGATCGAATTGTTCAAGGTTGTCTCGAGCCTCCTGCTGGTCGTGCGCAACCTGATGGCCGTATTCTTCCTGCTGTTAATGTGTTTCTTGATGGTCGTGAGCTTCCTGATCGTCGTGAGCTTCCTGGTAGCCGTGCGCTTCCCGACTGTCCTGTGTTTCGCCCCGATGGTCGTGCTCTTCCTGATGGTCGTGGGCGTCCTGTTGGGCCTGCGCGTCCTGCTTGTAATGATCGATCGGGTGCTTCCTGCAGATTATTGTTCCAAGGTGATCATGAGCCCCTTGATGGTCGTGCGCTTCTGGATGATCATGGACTCCTTGACTTTCGTGCGCTTCCCGATGGCCGTGAGCTTTACGAGGATTGCGATGCGCTTCCTGTTGGGCATGATGCGCTTCCTGCTGGTGCCGAGCGTGGGTTTCAAGTTGGTCTTGATCGTCCTGCTGGTAGCGAGCATCCTGCTGGCCGTGGGCCTCGAGAGGGTCGTGTGCCTCCGGATGGTCGTTGGCGCTTCCCCGTCGTGGTGAGCTTCGCGTCGATGGTGGTACGCGTCCAGGTGATAGTGAGCTGCCTGACTGGCAGGCGCTTCCTGCAGGTGAGCCTCCTGGCGGTCTTTCTGACGTCTGTTCCTAGATATTCCCCAGCTATCTGTATTTGGGAGTTCCCACTCCAGGCGTCTGCAACATTGTGATGACTTGTTCGATCAGTCGATCCCGACTTATGTTGGAGCCGAGAACTCGCTTTCTCGCAGAGTTGTTGCCTCGAGGTCACACCTGGCCACGCTTGGCGATGACGTCGGGGCCATTTCTTCGGGCCCAGCTGCCGATCGCGGGAACGGAGAAGGCCGCAGAAAGCTATGTTTTGCCATGGGCAAGGCAGACCGAATGCGCTATGGTGCGAGGCGTCAGCTCGAGCTCGCAGCGTCGGCGACGTCTTCGGTGGGGGGTCGTCATCAACGGCGTCGCTGTCGCCGTCGTCGGCGCCGCATCCGGTCAGGCTCGAGCCACTTTGGCTCGAGCATCTGGCGCGAGCGGCCTGGGCGCTGGGCGCTGGGCGCCCTGTGCGTTCGGAGTTTGCGCGGTCGCGCCGCGCGCTCGTCGCTCGTGGTGCGAAGACGGCCTGGGGTGATGATGGCGGGATGGACGTGGGCGACGTGGGTGAGGTGGAGCCTGGTGAGCCGAACGTGGAGGACTCGTGCAAGCTCGTTTCAAAACCGACGAAGAATACTAAAACCTTCCGGCGGGCGACCGCCGAGAGCCTGGACTTGGTGAGGGGGGGTGTCGAGGCAGCAGGGGGGGGCGCGCATGTGGCCGCGAACGACGCGGAGGAAACGGGCAACTTTCGGGTGGCAAAAGAAGCGAGGGACAGGCTCCAGGTGGCCATGTCTCAGCCAGACTATGCTCGACAGCGCCAGGCAGCGGGGGCGGGGCCTTCGGGCCGACCGACGTCCACTGCTGGAAGCTCGACCAGGTATTGGTGGCGGTCGGCCATCTGGACAGCGTCAACATCTGGGCACCCGCGGCCGTCTATCGCGCCGCGGCTATCTTCGCGGGCGACGACCTCATCCAGGACCTCGTCGCGACGTGTTGGAAGCTTGTGAACGACGGCGACGTCAGAGCTTGCGTTGGATTCCAGTCAGCAGATAACCGGGAAGTGCGTGTCTGGCGCAAGGAGCGCCAGACGCCAGAGCAGCGGGCGAAGGATGCCGTGGCCGCGAGGATCCCCGAGGCCACGCGGATTTTCGACGCTCGTCGGATGTGCGTGCTCGTCTGGAAGCCCATCTTCCGGGGGGTCGGATTCAACGGGGGGCCGCGAGTGTCCATCAGCGGCGACGGCGACGGACAATTTGACATCCGCTTGGGGAATCCCCCCCCCACGAGCATTGCCGGCACGGCCGAGGGGCTGGTCGAGGGGGGGCGCGCGGATGAGCGCTTTCGTCGCGAACCAAGCGGCCAGTGGAGCGAAACCTCTTGCTGGAGCATCTCGCCGGGGCCAGAACATTGAACGCGTCGATTTCGTTTCCCTGAACTGCGGCGGGGTAGCCGCTGCTCAGTGATGTTTTTTGTTCCAGGACTTCGGCTGGCAGTGGGGCGTCTCGCTGCTCCATGGGCTCAGCGCAACCTATCGGGGGGCTCCTGCAAGAAGATCCTCGGTCATTTCGCGATGCTGCCGCCTGCTGGTGGATGTGCGTGGGGATGGTGGTATAGCCGCCCACAGGAAGTGTCAAGTCAATGTCCATGAAGAGCAACCACCAAAAACAACAACAACCGCCGCCTGCCGCGACTTCGCGCTCGGCTGTCCGGCCGCAACTTCGCCTTCATCTCCGCGTGCTTGCCCCCGGCAGGCGAGCCGGGAATGTTTCGATGCGTGCCTCGACGCAGTCGTGGATGAGGTCGACGTGGAGCTGCGACAGGTGGGGGTTCTATGCTCTGGTGCAGGCGAAAGCTGCGAGGCGGGAGAGATCGACACCGACGCTGACATGGTGATCTTCGGCCCCTTCCCTGCGGGCGTCCGCTGGCAGCGTGGGGCTCAGCTGCTGCGAGAGCGCGCCCGCCGCTCCCCGGTGCTTGCCAATGTTTTTGTCGACGTCGGTCAGGCCGTCAGGTCCGACTCGGAGTGGCGCGGGGCTTGCGTCGATGACGGCGTCGTCACATCGGATCAGCTCGGCCTGGGGCGGGCGCTGCAAAGCTGCCCGGGCGTCCGCCGCCAGGGCGGACTATCGGGCGCCGCTGGCAAGAATGCGCGCCAAGCGGACTGCGCGGTGGCACTGCAGCTAACCGGAATTGGGGGCGCAGGAGACCCAGGGCTATTGCGCCGAGATCGCCGAAGGACTGCGTGAAGATCAATTCTACGCCGGGGTTTCCGATGCCATCGGCGGGGCTGGGTCGAGGGGTGGCGCGCGTGGGCCTTGGCGACGGTAGGCTCGCGCAGGCCGCGCCCGCCTCCGTCATCTGCGGAAGGAATGTCGGGCGGCGCCTTCTTTCTCTGGCGACGAGGCGCGCGCTCGCGTGATGGCGGGGCGCGGGCGCCAGCGGACCGCCGAAGGCGCGGCGCGGGACTGGCGGCTCCTAGATGACCTGGGCGCTGGGGGCTTGGGCAAACGTCGCCAGGGCGGAGCGGGCGCCGTGCGTCTCCGGGGCCCTGGCGCTGCGAAGTCCTTGGCGGGCGATGATTAGATTGGCGTCGCGCGCGGTGAGATCTGCGAGTCTTTGTTCCGTGCCGCCAGCCCGCGACGGATGGGGGCCCCTCTTGGATCAACAATGCTCCATCTGGCAATCTGCGCACCCCCCCTGGGCGCGTGGCGCGAGGCCCCAGGGGCGTCGCGATGGGGGGCGCTACGCGCGGGCGAATCCGCTGCGGGTGAGGCGCCGCAGACGCCGGGGGTATGCTGCGGGGAGGTTCCCGCCCATATTCCGTTGTCAACTTCGACTTTCTGGCTGTCTCCCCCCGCTTCCCCGTTCCGGTCCTGGTCTGGCGCGGCCAATGGGCAGGGCGGTCGTCGAAGCGATCGCCCTCGGGGCCAGGAAACCTTGCCGGTCGGTGCGTGCTGCAGTTCGACGGGGCCTGGGGGGGCATCCGCGATGCGGGGGTCGGATTCGCCGTGTGCGACCCTGGCGGGGCAGCGAATCCACGTTGCGATGCCGATTGGCGCGGTCTAGCATTCGCTGCGGAGGTGGGCGCAGCTCCGGGGCATCGGGGTCATGTGTTGGAAGGCGATAGCGATGCAGTTGTGATGCTAATGGCGGGGGATTGGACGTGCCTGGGCACGGCTTCTGCCTCTGGCCGGGCGCTCGCCCTGGCGATCGCAGCCCAGCGGCGCCATGTCGAAATTCATCGTGTCAGGCGGGCCTTCAACGTAGTAGCTGATCCGCTGCTCGCTGTGCGTGTCGGACAAGCCCCTCTTGGGCTGGAAGGGTCACCCTTGGCTCGCACTTGGTGCTGTAATGTGCCGCCCACTGGCCGCCCACCAGGATGCCCTTCAAAGCGGCCTGGAAGGCGTCGTGATTTGGGCAAGCGTTGAGAGGCCAGCGAAACGAGCGCGTGCAGATCATGATGTGCCTCAGTGCTGCCGTGGTCGGCTCTGGGCGCTTGGTTCAACGTGGAGCTCATGGCGCTGTGGCAGACGGCAAGCCCGCGTCAAATATGCCAGTGGTGATTTGGCTTAGTAAGGTCCGGCCGCTCAACGCGATGCCGTACTTTGACAAGCAGTTGGGCATCGTTGTGCTGGCTGGGCCAGTGCACGGAGCGGCTGCAACCGCGTAGTTTGGGGCAGCTCTCGCTCCGACATGGGTGCTCAGTGATTCTCCTTGCGTTCATCATTGTGATGCTGGCGCTGAATGTTATCGCGGCAAGCTCGGGTCTGCCTGGTCAGCTCTAACATTGCAGAGGCCGTCGACTTCGTGCAGCGCAGACGCGTCGTCGAGGCGATCCAGAGGCGCGCCGCGCCTCGGGCCTACGCGGCATTGTTCGTTTGCAATGTGCGGTCGATCCACCGTCGCGTCCTGTTCGGCAGCGCCGTGGAGCTGTGGCGTGCGCTGGACATGTCGCCCAGTCGCTCCCGCAAGCAGCGACGCGGGCATCGTTTGATTGCGCAATCGCGCTGGAGGACGTCCGATCTGCCAGCGTTGCCGATTTGGGGTTGGCTTTGTGCCTAGTTCCTGGTGCCTACCCGTGTTTGACCTTCTTTCTTTCTTTCTTCATTTCATATGACAGCATGCGAGTCTTTCGGGCCTCAGTGGCGTAAGTCCGCGAGATCTTCGCTCTCCTGCAGGTCCGGCTCCAGACGCATGGATGCGCCTTCCCATTGACAGAGGTAACATGGTTTTCGCAGCAGGCTCGGGGACATCCGGATGGTTGTCATAAGGCGCAGTTCGCGCAGCTGTCTTGCCCCCTTCGTAGGTGCGTGGATTGTGCTTTCGGAAGCCTCGCGGTGGACGTCCAAGTTCAATCGCTTGGCGCCCGCGCCGCGGCGGGGCAGTCTCGCCGCGTTGCGGTCGAAGGGCGCCGGCGCCGACTCCGGAGGGGCCTCCGGGAGTCCACGGACAGACTGCGCCTGTTGGATCTTGACGTGCAGGCTTTGCGCTGGCAGTCCCGTTTCCCGTTGAGAAGGGCCAGCCTTATCAGGATTTGTCTACAGAAGTGTCACAGACCCGCCCCCAGTGGAAGTGATGAGAATCGCAGCAATTAAGTTTCAAACTTGGAGAGCTCGGAAGCGGCGCCTGCGTCCGCTTCTTTCAGGGGGAAACGCGGACGTCCTCGTCCGTGCGAGTTCGACATGCGGGGCTGAATGCGTCGACATTCGCGCGTGATCTTTCCGCGAGATGACGTGCGTGAGCGTTGCTTCTTCCGCGTGGCTTGTCGCGTCGGTGGTCTGCGTGAGCCGCCTCGTGCGTTCGCTGTAGTGCCATGCGTGGGACTTCCTGGCTTGGCGTCGCTCATCTGTCGCGGAGAGGCGCGAGTTGGACAGCGACCGTTCGGGTTGGCGCGACGCTCTGTGGCGCCGCGAGTGGGTTATTTCCCGCCCTCGACTTTCTACTCTGCCGGCGTCGCTTGTGATCTGGTCACTTTGGAGTGGGCTCCTGCGACATGGGCCTCGCGCGTTGAGGCATTCATTATCGCGGGGGACATCCTGGCCACGACTCGGTTGAAGCAGTTCGACCCCCGCGGCAATCTTCGCCCCGCGCTGCCGAAATTTTGACGTGGAGACGATCGCCGGGGCCCGGTGGTCGCGGCGAACCCACGCCTCTCCGATCAAATCAGCGGGGCGGTCGCGAAGCGCCGCCAGTTCAGGGGCGGCCTCGCGACGATGGGCACCCGCGCGACGCGCGCGTCGCGCGTGCGACTGGCCCCTTTTCCCTTCTGTTGGCCAAGCGACTGATTGGCGCGCAGCCTTTGTCTCTGCTCGGTTTTCAGGGTCGGCCCAGCTTCGTCGCCAGCCTTGCCCACTGCGCGTGCGACTTCGCGTTCGCGGTGACTTTGACTTGCGGTTCTTAGTTCTTGGGTCCCGAGTTGCGTCGCATGTGCTACGCTGGTGCGTGGGATTTCCACGCGATGATCTCCATTCTCGACGCCCGCGCATTCGTCGAGCTGGCGGGCCTAACTGACAGGATCTTGCTTCAAAGCTTCCGTGGTGGCCTGGCTCGGGTGGGTGATTCTTACTGAGCCAGATTAGGCATCGATGCGCAATGCGCCTTTCTCACAATATTTCGGCGCGGTCGCGGGGCGCGGTGCAGGGCGCGCGCGACCCTTCAGACTTTCCGCCGAGATCCTGCGCACATTACCGCTGAACGGATCATCGCGCGAATCGGTGACGCAGGGCATCGTCGAGCGCAGCTCGCGCATTCAGACTTCTGTGGGTGGTCGCAATGCGCAGGTCGTGGATCCGCCCGCTTCGGCGTTAAACTGCCGAGGCTCCGCCGTCGCCGAGATAGTCCGCTATCCGCGCGAAGTCTTCCTTCCGCGGGCATGTTTCCGCATCGGCCGGCTGGGCCTTCCGAGGGGCGCGTGCGTCGAGTGCTGCGGCTTGTCCATCGCGCCTCGCTGCGCAGCTGCAGTTTGCGCTGCCTTGCAGGGGGCGCGCGCCGTTGAAGGTCCAGGCTGAGAACCGCGTGGGCGTCGCGCGCCTGATTGGCACCCGCGCGCAAGACTAGTGGGCGCCCCCGCTCATTCCCCCGAGTCTGGAGCGCGTCGCAGTATCTTATCATTCGTGACAGCGTCGCGGTACCAGGCGCGCCGCAGCCGCCCGCTGCGAGCGGCGGGCCGGGCTTTCACCGCGCCATCGCACCCGGTGATCTATCCAAGCTCGTGCGCTACAGGTGCGGTGCGCGTCCGATGGGCCGGCTTTGATTCTGCGGCGCTGGCGAGCCTCCGCGAATTGCGGTTCGTTCTCGACGGCCGACGCGGCCGCCGCTATCGCGAGCTTCTGGTCTGCTGCCGGGCCGCGCCGTGCATTCATCTGCACTTTGCCCGGGCTTGGTCGCCGTTTGTTGGATGTGCGAGCCGGCTTGTCATGCGATCTACTTGTGCGTTTCGTCGAATGCGGGCCAGCGGCGCTACTTCGACGGCGGTGCTTGTTGGCAGTTCTTTGGCGACTGGCCGTGTTCATCTCTTGCTTCGGTTCTGGGCCATTTGGGTCGTGCCCGAACTTGGGCCTGTTGCGCGCGGTTGCTGCTTATAGTCTTTCTCGCATTGATGATGTCTTCAGAGGAGGAGGTCAGCCGCTATCTGTGCAAGGTTGCGCCGTTTGCACCGCGCGTCGCGCCCGCTCTGAGCTTCTCTATCTGCTGGCCCGTGATCGTCATCATCATTCTCATCGTCATCATCATCATTGACACCCTCAGCATTGCCATCATCATAATCATCATCACCATCAGTTCTCATTGGCCACATCATATCACCACCATTACCATTTGCGTCATCATCGGCTTTTCAGATGAGTGCGCTGGTGCGGGTCGCAAATGCGCCTCGTGTCCGTCGTCGTCGTCGTCGCCGTCGTCGTGGTGCGTGTTGCTCTGCTCGGGACTTGCTTTCCTTGCTCAGTGACCACCGCCGCTCCCGCCGTTTCTCCAAGCCTGCAGTGGATGGGATTTGTCAGTTCTGAGCTCTTCATATATTTCGGTCCCCAGGCCGCGTTTTCGGGCCCTGCGACAGTTGTGCGGCGGGATACAATGGGGTCGATTTCGCCGACGTTCGTGCGTCAGCTTCCCGCGTAAGTTCGTGGGTCAACGCCCCCCTTCTCTATGCGGTGTATTCGGTGGCGGCCCGCGTGTGCCGCGGCGTCAGGTCGTTGTGTCTTTTTGCTCAGGACCCTTCCGTGTCGTCGATCAAATGATCTAAATCAAAAAAGACTTCAGACAAAACGAATTCCGCGGTCGGTAACCTGAATAGTACGCATTCTGGTGGTTTCCGAAATCGCCCCCCCCCCCCCCCCGTTCCCCCTTTTTGAACAAAAACACCAAGCGGACGCCCCGAATGCTGGGTCCATCCGCCGTAAACCTTCGCGGTCTTACCGCCCAGAAAGGCCCCCCCCCCTGGCGCAAGGGGGAGGTCCCCCCCTAATTTTTCCACGGGGGTGTTCCAGAACTTCCCCCTCCGCCGCCCCCCCTCCGGTAACCATTGCCGGTAAACGGCGACGGCGACCCTTGGCGCATGAACGCGACGACGACGGACAACAGACGACGGACGACGGACGATTGAGGAAAGACGACGCGCGGACGACGACGACGACGGACGTCGACGGACAACAGACGATTGACGATGGACGACGCAAAACCAGACGATGACGGACGGACGACGACGACAACGACGATGACGACGACGATGACGGACGACGACGCACGACGGACGACAGAAACCTGGAGGACGATGGATGATGGACGACGAACGACGGACGACGGACGACGGAGGGACGGACGGACGGACGGACGGACGACGACGACGACGATGGACGACGGACGACGGACGATTGACGTCGGACGACGGGCGACGGACGACGGGCGACGGACGACGGACGACGGACGGACGGACGACGACGACGACGATGGACGACGGACGACGGACGATGGACGAAACGGACGACGGACGACGGATGTCGACGATGACAATGTTGACGGCGACGACGTCGATGACGTCGACGATGACGACACGACCACGGACGACCACGACGACGACGGTCGACGACGGACGACGGTTGATGGGCGCAACGGGGGTTCACGCCCCCATTTCTTCCACGGGTGTGTTTCGGACGTTTTCTTCGTTGGCCAACGACGACGGCAAATGCGCCAGAACGCGGCGACGGATTACGGACGACGGGCTGACGGACGGACGCACGGACAGACGGATGACGACGACATCCGACGACGACGACGACGGACAATGGACAACGGACGACGGACGACGGATGATGACGATGGACGACGACGGACGACGGACGATGGACGACGGACGACGGACGACGGACGACGGACGGACGGACGGACGAAAGGACCAGCCACGACGACGACGACGACGATAGACGATGGACGACGGACGACGATGACGACGGACGATGGACGACGGAAAACGGGCGACGGACGACGGACGATGACGGACGACGGACGACGGACGAGTGATGCTGACGGACGCTCGCTGACGGGCGACGGACGACGGACGACGGACGACTGACGACGGACGGACGCTGCCTGGCGACGGACGACTGACGACGGACGACGGACGACGGGCGACGGAGGACGGGCGACGGAGGACGGGCGACGGACGACGGACGACGGACGACGACGACGGGCGACGGACGACCGACGACAGACAGATGGACGATGGACGACAACGGACGGAAGACGATGGACGACGGACGACGGACGACGGTCGACGGACGACGGGCGACGGACGACGGTCGATGGACGAAAAACGACTGACGACGGACGGACGGACGGACGGACGGACGGGCGACGACGACGACGGACGACGGACGATGGACGCCGGACGATGGACGACGCACGACGGACGACGGGCGACGGACGAAGCACGGACGATAACGGACGACGGGCGACGAAGGACGACGACGACGACGACGACGACGACGACGACGACCACGACGCATTACGACGTACGAAGGCCGACGACGGACGCCGACGAAGACGACAGCGGCTACGACGACGACGACGACGACGACGGCGGCGACGGGCCCCGAGCAGCAGGACCCAGTACGAGAAGCCAGCCCCTTGGGACCTGGCATCGCTTGGACGTGTTCACTTTTTTTCTCGGCGAGCACCTTCGAGGAGCACCCTGGATCATCGAGCCAACAAAAACACACACGAAACCGACAAATGCACAGGGAATGGACGTCCGAGCGATGGCAGGTGGGAAGGGGCCGAGCTTCCTGGGGGCCCGCGCCACGGCACAGCCGCGACGCCGGAGCCGCCCTCGAGGGTCGAGGACTCAGGAGGGAAAAAAACACACAGACACAACTCATCGTCGATCCCCAGGAAGATATGCGAAAATATGGGAAGTGGGGGGGAAGACAAAAATTGAGAAACTATAGGAAAATATGGGGAATATTTTTATTCGTGTTTATTTATTTGTGTGCTCTGGGGCCCATTTAGGGGCCGACGGCGGAGCCGTCCTCGAGGGTCGAGGACCGCGGACCGAATCTTCTGGAGGGTCCTGGCACGGCAGGTTCGTGTCGTGCCGACCGGCGGCGAACCCGCCAGCGGCGCTCCACTTTGAACGCCGCGGGCGACCCAGAACCGTTCGATGTGGAACGGCTTGGACGTGTCGGAAGCGGCCGATCGTGAAAGGTGGAACGATCCCCGCGGCGTCAGAGACCGACCTCGGGGTCGACACGGCGCGAAGCGGCCGTAGTCTCCAAGGGCCGGGGGGTCGCGTCGAGATTCCAAGGGGCCCGCGCCACGGCACAGCCGCGACGCCGGAGCCGCCCTCGAGGGCCGAGGGCCGCGGACCGAATCTTCCAGAGAGCCCCAGCAGTCTATATAAATCGGGGGTGGACAGAACCCCCAACAGTGACACGCCGATTAGTGAATTGTCCGTTTTCGGTCCTCGAGGTGGCGCCGTGGCCGTTATTTTCCAGGCTTGCGCCCGCCAGGTTTGGGCCTCAGGTCGTTTTCATTAAACCACGTTTTACTAAAGGGGGGTCTGTCCATTCCCGAATAAAGGGCCCGCGGGCGGTGCCCCTCCGCCTGGGGGCCCCCCGGGCCGTCGGGCAGGGGCTCGGCATGTGCAGGGCTTTTGCTGCCAGGGGAGGCCCCGGGCCCGTCACCTTCCCCCTGGGATGCTGGCAACGTCGAGGCGGGCCTGCCCCTCTGCAGGAGGAATCTGAGATTCAGAAATAGTGAACAAAACAGTCCAGGGGCTTTTTTCCCGACGATTCTCTGACTATTTCTGATATTTGTTTGGTGATTCGTAGATCTCCGACTAAAAATCCGCTTGTGGGGGGACGTGCCCGACCTGATCAATGTGAGCGCCCGCCCTCCTGCGCGCCCTCCAGCTGGCGGCCCCGGGGTGATCTGGCCCTGGCAGCCGGGGTCCTGCAGATCAAGCAGTGGCGGAGCGTCCTGGCTTGCCTATAGTCAACCATGATGGTGAGGACGGGGCAGCTTTCCAGGGCTGCCCCTTGCATCCTTGTATGGCGTTCCAAGGCGCTTGCATCCTCACCGCGCATCCTTGCTATCGTGGTCGAGTGTAGGCCCAACTGAAGAGTGTTCTAAGAACATTTTGGGGTCTGCACGCAGTGTTCTTGGAGCATGTATGGCCGATATTGTTTTGTTTTGACGCATCGGGCTCATGTTCTCAGAACCTTGTTTTTGTTCTTAGGACATTTCTGGATTCTTAGAACATTTCGTGGTAGGCCTATAGGAATGCCGGGACGGTCGGTCCGTGCTGAAGAAGCGCGGGCGTGAACACAGCGGAAGCCCAAACCAAAAAACACCTTGCTTGCCTCCAGGGTGTCCTGGGTTTCTTGTGTTTCGATGGTTTTGCTATGGGAAGCGTGACGTTCCCACACCAAGCATCAATGGACTTCCTGGAGTCTCCCGTTACCCTGCTTACCATCAACCCGCATAGTGAGGATGCGCACCTTTCCAAGGGGGCCCTTGCATCTTTCCCCCTTCGGCCCATCCTTGGCCCCTCTCGCTGGCCGCACCCCGCCCGAGTGTCGCCATGGCCTTTCAGGCCCCTGCAACCTTATCGTGCGTCCTTATTCTACGGGTTGACTGTATCTCAGTATCGTTTATCCGATCCCCGTCCCCATCGCCATCCCCTTCGAGACCCCCACCAAATTATCCCCCCAGTTGGGGATACACCCGTCGAAACCCGAATGGAACGGCCTATATCCCCATCTAGGGGGGTAACTCGGCCAGTGGGGCCCAGTCCACGCCGCTGGGGATGGGGATCGGATAAACGATTCTCTGTATCCCCTCCCGACCAGAAACTCCTCTGACGCTGATGCAATACCCTGCCCCCCTTCCGCCTTGCGGCAGCCGGTGGCAGGGCTAATATCCACGGTCCGCCCGCTCTTGACATAGGTCAGGGCAGGTTGCAGACCTTATTTTAGGGCGACGCAGTCTCCTGAATAATTCGCGTGGAGCGCGTAACTAACTCTGTAACTCGAGAGGCTTGCGTCGTTCCACCGACCCTCAGCAGATTGTATTCGCGGTGTTGTTTGTGATTCCTGGGGAAGGGGTCGTAGGATGACAACTATACAGATCCACCTAGTTCCTCCTCCATCCCCCTCCCTCGAAGGAGGAACACAGTCAGAGGAGAGGGGGAGGGAGGAAGAAGGAGGTAGATCTGTATAACTGTTCCCTTCCTAGGGGGAAGCAAGAGGAAGAGCACGACCATGACTTGTTCTGGCGTTGGCGCCGTCTTGAGATCTCTAAGAGCTTGCTGAGAACTTTTCGGGTCGTCGTTGGGCGCCTAGGGGTCGCTTGGGGCTCTCTTCCTCTTGGACCGTACTTTGGGCGTTGGTTCAGGTCCGAGATATGACCCACATCCCTAGGCATGCATTTTCCGTGATGGATTGTATTCGTGTGCAGCTTGTATTTCGATTCGTTTTGTGTTTGCAAAGCAATGTGCGCTTATTTGTCCCCACGCGTCGCATAACGAAATGCAGCGCGAAACACCATAACAAACACCGCATTCTAAACACTCGCTTCTGGAGCCTTCGGAGTGCCTGGGCGTTCTTCTTTCATGGGTGGGGTCTATTTGTAGGTGGGGAATGTATTTTGGCCTTTCGGGTTTACATTTGTGTACCTCCACCGCGGCGACACAATCACTCATCCGCGTTGGCCAGCCTCTTGGGAACGTCACTCCGGACGGTCCAGCAGGCTCCCCAACAAGTAGCAGGGGAGGGCGAGTGAGTCGCGGTGAGCGAGGGGAAGGTGGACGGAGCATTGGAACACTGGAACACTGTGAAGGCTCATTGTCAGCCTAAAAGAATAGAACAAGTAATGAGGAGGAACCCCACCACATTCGTGCACAAGTGAGAAGCCCCCGCCTTGAAATATGGCCCAGCGCAGGGCTCTCCGACATCGGGCCACCTGTCGCCTGGCCTCGATTTGCGCCGCAAGCTGTGGCGCGAGTTGGGGCAGAGGTGCAGGTGGAGGATCTGAGGAGGAGGAGGAGGAGGAGATTCCCAAGGCCAACCCCATGCAGGCCGAGAGGGAAAGGGATGACGGGACGAGGGAGGGCAAGAGAGGGAGGGCAAGGGAGGACGGGACCGAGGGCGCGGGGGGTCGTCGCGCCTTTCCCAGGGCTCGTTTCAAGGAGCCCCTCGGGGTCCTGGAGCTGATGTGAACTTCGGGCTTCGACAGAAGGGTCCCAAGGTATCTTGGTGGCGTTTCGCAGGGTAAAGCAGGACCACAGGAGAGTCCTGCAGGGGGGACGGGGGAGCCCCGGACCGCCTGCGCTGGCAGCCGTTTCGCCGGAGACTTGCTCACATTCCATTCATGAGTCGTGCTCTCGCTGCAGTGCAGGCTGCATTTCCTGGGTCCGGCCAGCCATGCTCCATTGTGAAAACACTTTTTGGATCCGCGGGTCGAGAGCGAGCCTTTTCTGGTCGAAGCTAGGCGGGCCGCGCGCAGCTTTGATTGACAGAGGGGGGAAGGCAGAAGGAGGGGCCTCACGTCAAGGCCAAGGGAGGGCAGAGCCCTGGAATCAGGCCGTGCCGAAGGCGAGGTGCACGCGAGGGAACGCCTTGTAAAGGAACCCGTCCACTGTGAAATCGCACAGGGGGGCACAGGGCCGTGCTCTGACCCCTGTCCCAGCGCCTGGCCGACCTCCCGCTCCTCGACCCGCCTCTCCAGCTTAACACTTGCCATCTGGGTGCTCTGCTGGGGCCATGTTCGTTACCAGCCTGGAACGTATCCCTATCCCTATGCTGGGCATCTCCCCATCACGATGCCAATCTTAGGGATTCCCTTATTTTTTGAGGGCACGTCCCTAGGATCGTCATCGCCTTTGGCGTGTCCATCTCAGGGATAGGGATACGTTCGAGGCTGGTAAGTTCAGTTTCTGTGGCCCCAGTTGGGTCGCTCTAATGGGGGCCGCTCGAGCCGTCTGGGCCTCTTGGATCGTCCTGAGCCCCATCGCCATTGCTTTCGGGTGTTGGGGGCCTCGTTCGCTCGGCTCTCCCGGGGCCTCTAGTGGGGGCCTCGTGGGGCTTTTTGGGGGCGTCTTCGAAGCCTCTTGTGCAGCTTGTCCGTCTTGGCCCGTCCGCGAAGCGACCTTGGGCACCCAGGAGGCGCCGGAGACCGCCTCGGGACGCGCTCGGGGCTGGCAAGGCGCGTCGAGGAGCTCGTGCAGTGGAGGCCCATGCCAAGAAACACCCTGCTTGCCTCCAGGGTGCCCTGGGTTTCTTGGGTTTCGATGGTTTTGCTATGGAAGTCGTGACGTTCCCAAACGAAAAATCAATAGACGTTCCTGGAGTATCAGGGTTGGGTTTCTTGTGGAAGGTTTCTTGTGGACTGGCCTCCACTGTAGCCCCCGCAAGGGGATTTTGGACTCCTGTATCGAAGAACGAAAGGCACAAACATACACGCCGGTCGTTGAAATATAAGCATTTTCGGGGGGATCCCCTGGTCCCAGTTTGTTTTAGGCGCCTGCCTACTTCAAGGGTCGAGCGTTTTCTCCTGTTTTAGGGGGCCACATGCGAACTTTGCCCCTACCCCCCACGATTTCTGAGGGGGAGGGTGGGGTTCACTTCGTTCGGGAGCTCCCGAGCGAAGTGAACCCCACCCACCCTCCCCCTCAGAAATCGTGGGGGGTAGGGGCAGGGTTCGCACGTGGCCCCCTATCTTCCCTCCTCCTCAGCGGGCGGGCGGGGACCTAGAAGCTGCTCCCCGCGCCGTCCTGCCTCCTGGCGCTGCCCACCTCTTGCGACCCGGCAGAGGTGCGCTACCGATGCCGCCCGCGCGGAGCCGTGCGGACCGGTGCCGGACCCTCCTCCTCCCCGTCGCGCGGAGCGCGCCGGGGGCGGCGCTGGGCAGGCGCCGCCCTGGGGCTCCGGCGCTGGTCGAAGGCATCCGCGCGTACTCTTTGAAGTCGTGTGTTTAGCAGGAGGGGGGAAAAAAACACACACAGACACCAGGAATCGTTGGTTCCGCAGGACTTGCGGGAAGAGATGGGAAGTGGGGGGAAGGCAGGAATCCCCGCCCCCCCCAAAAAGATACGGGGAATCCTGTTACTCGTGTGTCTGTTGATCTGTGTGTCCCAGGGCCCCTTCACTTACTGTCTCCACCGTGGAGGTGGGCGGCGGGGCGGTCCACGGCCCAGCCTCTCACGCGCCCTTCCTGGCCTCTCCGCGCGCGGGGGCCCGGAGGACTGAGGTTGACCCTTGTACTGATGCCACGACGAGCTGCAGAATTCTCGGCCCGCACTCGCTGCGCGGCCGAGCCATCTCGGGCCGCGCTGCTCGGTTCTGCTCCCCCTCCTCCTCCTCCTCCTCCTCCTCCTCCTCTTTTTTCTCCTCCTCCTTTTCCTCCCTCTCCTCCCACTTCTCCTCCTCCTCCTTCTCGCCCTCTCCTCCTCCTCTTCCTCCTCCATCCCTTCTTACACATAGCTCCCCTTTGTCGCACCCCTCACGTGTCGGTGGGGCGGGCTGGGCGTTCCGCCTGAGACTTCCTGACCAGTTATGATTTTGAAGCTTGGCATCTGCAACAGTTTAACGGATGGAGGGCGGTTGGTCTTCAATATGTGGCTCTCGCTTTGCAGCGCCGCGCAGATTCGTTTTTGAAGTTTGCAGCAGCTTCAAGGATGTGGGGCGGGTCCTTTTGAACATGTGACTCCCGCCTTGTTATTGCGCAAGTTCGTCTCAAAAAGTTTGCGACTCTTTCAAAGGTTCGTATTGTTCAAGTCGCAGGAAGGTTGTTCTGGCACGGTTAAGGACCAGCACGCAACAGTCACGTTGATCCGCGGCGTTGAAGTTCCATCAATGGTCTTATCGCGCGATTGAGGATTCTCAGACAGCTTTCTTCTAATGGGCCACTTCCCGCTGAATTGGGAACTTGGAGGGAGGTTTTTTTGGGGGGCTGTCTTCAACATTGTTGATGCGTCTTGGGTTTGCACTTGTCCTCTTCTTCCTCCTCCTTCCCCGCACTCATCCTCGTTCTTCTCCCCCTCCTCGTCCTGCTCCTGAGAATTGGGAGTTGGAGGAGCCCTCCTCCCCCTCCTTCCTGCTCGTCCTCACTGCGCAAATGCTCACTCCTCCTGCCTAAGGCGGCGCACGCTCACTTGTAATACAGTTTCGGAGAGAGCTCGCATCGCGCAACTTTTTACGTGAGACGAAGCAGAGTCATAATTCGGGGTGGATTATGGGTATTGGGGGATGTCAATGAGAGGGAGAAGCGTGGTGGAGGAGGAGGAGGAGGAGAAGGAGGAGGAGGAGGAGGGAGAGGGGGAGAGGGAGGAGGAAAAGGGCGATGCGTATGGGCAGAGGATTACGTTCTGTGCAGGTTCGGTACAGGGCAAGAAGATGCCGCTGCTGCTGCTGCTGCTTCTGCTGCTGCTGATGATGCTGCTGATGATGACGACGATGATGATCAGGAAGATGATGGTGATGATGACGATGATGCTGATGTTGATGCTGATGCTGCTGCTGCTGATCATGACGAGGAAACTGATGCTGATGAAGGTGATGATGCTGATACTGGTGATGGTGGTGATGATGATGCTGATGCTGATGATGATTATGATGCTGCTGCTGCTGAGGATGATGCTGATGCTGCTGATGCGGTTGTTGTTGATGATGGTGCTGATGCTGACGATGCTGATGATGCAGATGCTGATGCTGATGAGTGTGATGATGCTGATGATGCTGATGCTGATGATGACGATGATGATGCTGATGGTGATGCTGCTGATGGTGATGATGATGAGGCTGGTGATGCTGCTGATGATGACGATGATGATGATGATGATGATGATGATGATGATGATGATGATGATGATGATGATGATGGTGTTGATGATGATGATGATGCTGATGATGATGATGATGCTGATGATGCTGATGATGCTGATGCTGCTGCTGATGATGATGATGATGATGCTGCTGATGATGATGATGCTGACGATGCTGATGCTGATGACGATGACGATGACGATACTGATGAGGAGGAACATGTGGAGGGAAATGGGGTTGGGGGTAGACGATGAAAAGGATGATGACGAGGACCAGGACGAGGATATCGAGGACGAAGGGAGGAGGACGTGGGCGGAGGAGCAGGAGGATCAGGATGATGAAGATGATATTTACGGCGAAGAGGAGGGGGGAGGGGATAGGGATGAGGGGGAAGAGGGGACGGATAAGGAAGATGGGGAGGACTGATTTGACGTGAATGTAGTTGCTCCTGCTCGCGTGTCTATACCTGAGAACCCCACCGCGTTTCAATGAGATTGAGATGCCAGGCGGCTTGGCCAGGCGGATCGTTATCGAGCATGCCAGGCGGACTGTCCTTGTCGAGGCTGATCGCGAGCATGTCAGGCGGCTTGGCCATCATGCTGGCCTTGACCGAGCGTAACTGGTTGGGATATTTCAGACTCCGTAGACACGCGAACGGCGATGGAGCTAACGGCCATGTAGGTTTCGGTGTTGTGGGAACGCGTGGCTCGTGCTTTCATACAATTTGCAGTATCGTTTTCGTTCAATACACTTGCATATTGTAAATGCAGAAAAGTGTGGATCGTGATTTCCTACATGTTGGTTCCCAACATCACCGTTAAGCAACATCGCCGATAGCATTGCCTTGGTGACTTTCTGAGGCCAAATGTAGTCGCTGCCAGTGCTTCTTCTCGTTCTCCAGCCCTTCCCCTCGTCACCCGACCGCTCCTCTTTCCGCGCGGTCATCCATTTCTCAGCCTTCCTGTGTTGTTGTTGAGCCCTCGTTTCATCGAGAGCAGAAGGACCCCAAACCCTCATAACACGGTGAAGACGTGGCCTCACTTCGGTCCTCTTTCCGCAGCAGGGACAATACATCTGGGTGGTTTGGTGTGGTACATCTGCAGAAAGAACCCCATCCCTAACGTTTCTGTCCCTCCAAACTCAGGTCCCCACTCCATGGCGCGCGGATCGCGCAAGGGGCGACGCCAGAGGCGCCGCCAGGGGGGTCTCCGGTGCGGATCAGAGAAACCCGCGCAGACCTCCGAACATTCATGTTTATGCACTTGTATCTTCTTCGAGTAGGGCATGCCCTTCACTCACTCCTCCGCCTCCTCCTCCTCCTCCTGCATGTCCTAGGGCAGCCTCTCTTCGTCACGAAGTAGACACATTCCCCTACAGGCAGGTGTCTGACCTGATCCACCTCCTCTCTGTTGTGCTCTGGTGTGCGACGTCGGCTTTGAACTCCAATTGACAGGTGGATTTTCCGCACCCACTGCCGCCGCGGGCTGCCTCCAGGGCCCCGTTGATGTGGTGTGCCTGGTATTCGGAGCTCGCTGGGCCAGTGACGGTCTGCAGCGAGCCCCCTTCTCCCTACGGTCGGACCGAGGTGCAGGATCGGGGTCGGCTCGGGGAGGGTGCCCTACCGTTCTTCGTGTTCGGTGGATGTTCTTTGCGTGTTTGCTGGATGCTCTTCGTGCTTGTGGGATGTTCTTGTGCATCCTGGGGGAGGGTAGGCTCGAATGTTCGCCAGTTTGGCCAGCGGAGGGTCTCATGTTTTTGAAGGATGTTTTTTTCAATCCTAGGTCTGGCCGTGTAATATATATAGTATATATATATATATATATATATATATATATATATATATATATATGTATATATATATGTATATATATATATACATATATGTATATATATATATAGATATTTGAATACACACACCCTTCTCCCCTATGCTCACTCGGTAGGAGGCCCTCTCAACCGATGGGGGTCGTTTGCTGTCTCGGCAAAGACCGACATCTGGGCCTCTCTCATGGGGTGCGTTCGGGTCAGGATTTCGAGGCGGATCCAGCCGTTGCCGCGAGGTCGCCCATGAGGGGATTCAGAGAGTCCCCCAAAGCAATCCAGTGCTTCCCTATCTTCCACGAGACGCTGGAGGTCTGGGATGGTGGGGCTCTGACCAGGATTTCGAGGCGGATCAATGCATGGCAACTTCATCATCGCGGGGAGAGGAGGAGGAGGATGGGGAGGGGGAGGAGGACGAGGATGATAAGGAGGAGGATGAGGAGGATGAGGAGGAGGAGGAGAAGGAGGACGCGGAGGAGGAGGAGGAGGAGGAGGAGGAGGAGGAGGAGGAGGCGGTGGAGGACGAGGAGCGGAGGAGGAGGATCAGGAGGACCAGAGGACACCCAAGACTCATCAACGATGTTGGAATAAACACTCCCTCCAAGCTCCCTCTTCATAGGCCCCTACAAGGGTTCACTTGAACAGAGGGAACTGCTTCGTTGGGGGGGAGGACCGTTTGAAGACCCTGAAGCGTGTCGAAACACCATTCTCGGGACTCCAACGCCACGAATCAACATCACTGCCGCATCTTGACGACTCCGAATCCTGCCAGAACACCATTCCTAGGATTTCAACACCGCGAATCAACGTACCTGTTGCACCCTCTCAGTCCGGAGTCCTTCCAAAACATCATTTCTGGCGCGTTGACCATGAGAAACCGTGCATACCTTGTTACATTATCCGGGTTGTGAGTATCGCCGTTGATGTTTCGCCTTCGGTGGATCTCTTTGTGGGGCCACGAAGCGTGTAATGGGTGTGCCGAAATGGCGCGGGGACGCATGCGGGCGCAGCCATTGGGGCCTTTGGTGGCGCTCCATATTGGGCCACGAGACGTGGGAGGGGTGTGCCGAAATGGAGCGGCGTCGCCATGCGAACGTCGCCACTGGGGCCTTGGGTGGAGCCCCCTGTTGGGCCACGACGCGATGTACTGCGTGGGGGAGACGCATGCGACCACCGCCACTGGGGCCCTGGGTGGAGCTTCCTATGGGGCCACGAAGCGTCGTATTGGGTTGGGGAAGTGCATGCGAGCACCGCCGCTGAGGCCTTCGGTGGAGCTCCTCATGGGACCGCGAAACGTTGTGCTGGGTGGAGGAGACGCATGCGAACGCTGCCACTGGAGCCTTCGGTTGAGCTACCTATGGGGCCACGAAGCGCTGTGCTGGATGGGAGAAGCGCATGCGGACACCGCCGCTGGGGCCTTCGGTGGAGCTCCCTATGGGGCCAAGCAACGTTGTACTGGGTGGGGAAAAGCATACGGACACCGCCACTGGGGCCTTCGGTGGAGCTCCCTGTGGGGCCACGAACCGTTGTACTGGATTGGGGAACGCATACGGACGGACACCGCCACTGAGGCCTTCGGTGGAGCTCCCTGTGGGGCCACGAACCGCTGTGCTGGGTGGGGGGAGCGCATGCGGATACCGTCACTGGCGCCTTCGGTGGAGCTCCCTACGGGGCCACGAACCGCTGTGCTGGGTGGGGGAAGCGCATGCGGACACCGCCACTGGGGCCTTCGGTGGAGCTCCCTGTAGGGCCACGAAGCGTTGGAATAGGTGGGGGGAACGCATGCGGACACCGCCACTAGGGCCTTCTGTGGAGCTCCCTATAGGGCTACGCAACGTTGTACTGGGTGGGGGTAACGCATGCGAGCTGTGCCACTAGGGCTTTCGGTGGAGCTCCCTATAGGGCTACGAAGCGTGTGAGGGGTGTGCCAAAGTGGACAGGAGGCGGCATGTGAACGCAGCCACTGGGGCCTTGGGTGGAGCTTCCCTATGGCGCCACGGAGCGTGTGAGGGGCGGCCCAAAGTGGACAAGAGGCGGCATGTGAATGCAGCCACTGGGTTCTTGGGTGGAGCTCCCCATAGGGCCACGAAACATGTGAGGGGTGCGCCAAAGTGGACAAGAGGCGGCATGTGAATGCAGCCACTGGGGCCTTGGGTGTAGCTCCCTATGGGGCCACGAAACATGTGAGGGGTGTGCTAAAGTGAGGGGGTGACGGGAGGAGGGAGGAGGGGGAGGAGGGGGATGATGATGATGATGATGATGATGATGATGATGATGATGATGATGATGATGATGCTGATTTTGGTGATGATGAGGATGTTGATGCTGCTGATGCTGATGCTGATGCTGATAATGATGATGCTGATGCTGATGATGATGCTGATACTGTTGATGATGCTGCTGCTGATGATGCTGCTGCTGCTGATGATGATGGTGCTACTGATGATGCTGCTGCTGATGATGACGACGATGATAATGATGATGCTGATGACGGCGATTCTGATGACGATGCTGCTGACGATGAGGATGCTGCTGATTATGATGCTGCTGCTGATGATGCTGCTGCTGTTGCTGCTGCTGATGCTGATGACGATGCTGACGATGAGGATGCGGATGCGGATGAGGATGCTGCTGATGATGATGTTGATGATGATGATGCTGATGATGCTACTGCTGATGATGCTGCTGATGCTGCTGCTGATGATGATGTTGATGCTGCTGCTGATGATGATTATGATGACGATGCTGGTGTTGATGCTGAGGATGCTGATGATGCTGCTGC